>WAAD01041867.1:0-160444 GCA_013389945.1 Fregata magnificens | reverse complement strand
ACTACTACTACTATTATTATTATTATAATTATTTTAATTTTTTGTAACATTTTTATTTTTGTGAATTCCGGGCGGGACTCCGGCCCGCCGCCCGCCGCCTTCGGGCACACGCCATTGCCTCCTTCCAGCACGCCGTCCTGCCGGCCGCGGGGCAGACCCCGCTGCTCCCGCCGCTGCCCTTTTAAACTTTTGTGTTCGTAGCTGTTGACTCTTGTTTTAGTCTCTTTATAAAAAGAAAGAAAGAAAAAAAAATATATCTATACCATGTCTCAAGCATTCAGTGCGTGAGAGTCCGGGAGCTCCTCCTGCCCCGCGCGGAGCAGCAGCCTCAGCCCGGCAGCGCTTCCCGACCCCCCCGAGGGCATCCCGCTGCAGAGAAAAGCCTTTGCTGAGGGTTTCCGTCGGGCTGGGGCTGAGCCTGCTGGAAGCGAAGTGGGGGGGCGGTGGGAGGGCAGGGGGTAGCTGCAGCCCCCAGTCCCGTCCCCCAGGCGGGGATGCTGCGGGTGGCTGTCCTTGGAAAGGAAAACTGGAAAACAAACGTTCCCGACCCGCAGCCTGTGCCAGGGGGAGCTGGGGGTGCCAGGAGGAGGCCGGCGCTGGGGGACTGGAAGCCCCCTGGGAGTCATCCCTCGGGCTGGCTGTGGCACCGGGCTTGGCTCGGTTGGGAGCTGAGCCGAAGGCTTCTCCACCCGCCCAGTTTACCCGGGCGACCCGGTGCCCCTCTGCGGGACCTGCCTTTGGGGACTGGCCCCCCGCAGCGCCCACCCCCCGCCCGGCCGTGCTCCTGGCGCAGGAGCATCACCCAGCCGTGCCACCTCCCGGGGGTCCCGCAGCCCGGGCTCCCTCTGCCTTTGCCTTGCCCGTCTCCTGCCCAAAACTGGAAGGGGTTGAGTCTTGGGCTCTCCTGGTGGGATCATTCCCAGCTTCCTCTTCCCGGGAGGATACACCAGCACCGTAGCTGATGCCGGTGAGCACGGCGGGGCTGGCAGTGCCGTGCTGCCTGCCTGTCCTCGGGCTGTCCCAGCCTGGGGGCCGGCAGCCGCCCCCTCCTTCCTTGCTTTCTTTTCCGTCCAGAAGTAGCTGCTTTTGCTCAGGGAGCAGGCGTGGGGCAGGCGGTGCTGCTCCGTTGGGGCGGCTCGCCGCACTGCCGGGCGGTGGGTTTGCGGTGGCATGGGGCTGCCTGGCCTGGTTTGTCCTCGCCTGTCCCCAGGGCCCTGAAACCCGCGTTAGGAAGTGCCCAAAGAGCGAGAGAGCTGCTCTGCAAAAGTGCCTTGACGAGGAGCGGGCAGGGGCGGCAGGAGGGGCAGAGCAGGGGACGGTGAAACCCGGCGGCTCGGATGCTGCGCTGAGGGTTCGGCTGCAGTCCTGAGCAGGACGGGAGCATCCCTTGGTGTTGCGGCATCGTTTTTTGGTTTTTTGAAGGCAGGAGTTGGGGCTGGAGCAGAGCAGGCTGCCCCAGCTCCCCTCCCGCCCTCGGCATCCCATGGTGAGGACGGCTTCCAGGGCCCTAAACCAGCTACCACGCTCGGGGGAGAAGAGGCGCAGCGGGTGCTCCCTCGCCCCTGCCCGGCCCTTCTCCCCGCTCCCCCGGCCCCCACCACCGCAGCCCCCCAGCATAGCGTCTTTCGGCCCCCTCTCTGTGGCATCTGTGCCAGCACTGCCCACCCTGGGCTGCTGCTGAAGGGCCACCCCAGCCAGGACCCGCCGTTCCCTGCCGGGGGACGGGGTCTGCGCTCAGAAATCACAGAAAATAGCGTCTTAAAGAAAATCCCCCTTTCCCTCACTGGTGCCCTCTTCCATCTGCAGAATCCAGACCTGCAGTTCCCGAGGTGGGCAGAGCCCCAGTTGGGCGGTGGTGGCAGCGGTGACGGTGACGGTGGAGGATGCTTTATCGATGGGGAGTTTCTCCCTGCGGTGGCTGGCGAGGAGGAGGCGGATGGGGGATGATTTAGTTTTGGTGTGTTTTTGGAGGGGAAAGGAAGGAGTCTGGCCGTGGGTCATACCGAAAGCAAACGGAGGGCACGGGGAGGCTTCCGACGGTGGCCCTTCCCCGGCAGCATGGTGGCTGTCCCCAGCTGCGGCTCAGTGGCCCCCGTCAGCTCCACTCCTGTTGCTGGGGGCAGCTGAGAAACCTTGTAAATATGTGAAGAAAGGGTGAAATCTGAACTCTTGGTTTTTGCTGAGCACCTCGGTCTGCTGGGTCCTGAAACGGAGTGTGTCCCTTCGGTTCTTTTCGTTGAGAGCATTGAAGTTCGGTTGGTTTTGGGGTTTGGTTTTTTTTTTTGGGTTTTTTTTTTTTTTTTTCATTTTGTTTGTGTAAATACTAGTCTTTTTTGGAAGAAATAATGTAAAGATGTTTTGTATAAACTCTGAATTATTTTCTGGTTGCTTTTTCTTAGAAAAACAAATGAGAACTAAAAAAAAAAAAAAAAAAGAAATTTTAACCACAAGAACGGGTGTAAAACATTGTCATACTGCGCTCAGCCCCGGAGCTGCCCCGCGGGGCTGTGCTGGTGTGCGGGGGCTGCTGGGCAGAATGGCTGCGGGGGGGCTTGGTCCCCCCGGCGGGGGTCAGGATGGGATGGGGGGCCATGCCCTCGATATAATGCAGGATCTGCCGGGCCCCAAGCAGAGAGCGAGGCCGGGAGCACCGGCTCTGCCCCCAGCGCGGCGCAGCGGGGCTGGTTGTGCCCCTTGCCACCGGCACAGCCCCGGCGCTCGCGGCAGGGTCGGACCTGGCTCATTCCCAGCGAGTTTCTGGCTGTCCTGGGTCCAGGCAGAGCTTTCAGCCCCGGCCTGAGCACGGGCAAGAGACTTGGTAACACAAGGTGAACTAAAGGAGCACCAAATTTACCTCCTTTTTTATCTTGAACCAAAAAAACCAAACCTCGGGATGTGTAACTCAGTGCAGCATCCCGAGATTCTGATCCGCTTTTGCAGACCTGTGGACCTGCTCCTGTTGCAGATCCCTTTCCCCAACTATCCCTATTTTCCACTTGCCAACCGCAAGCGCGCCGTAGCCTGTTCTCTGCTTGGTGCCCAGGCCGGGGGTGACTCGCTCCTCTTCAGCAGCGCCCACGTTTTGTACAGGGCAGTGCCAGGGGTCCCTGCCCTCGGGGAGGTGGCTGTGCCCACCGATGCCATCTCCGGTGTCACCGGCGTGCCTGGCACTTCCCCGTGGGCAGCCGGGAGGCGGCTGGGAGCTCCTTGTAGTCCTGGTTGCTCACAGGAGCCGGGCTGTTGCCTGTGAATCTGCATTATATCAGCAGAGGGTGAGGGGGGGCTGCCGCAGCCTCTGCTGCCCTGGGAGGGGGTTTGGAGGCACTGGAGCAAGGCTGGTCCTCCCTCCCTCCCTCCCGGCTGCACCGTGCACCAGCACACCCGCACCGCGCGCTCCCACATTTCAGAGCTGTGACCACATCTACATCCCACAGCGTCGCATCCGCACCCTCGCCACGGTCCCACGTCCCCGGAGGGAGAAGTCCTTGCGTTCCCGGGCGGCCCCACGTCATGCGATCAACCAGCTGCGGGGCTGCTGCCCTGGCCCCGTGCCCGGCTGCCCTTGCTGCGGTGCCGGCACTCCTAGAGCATCTGGGCTGCCAGATTTTCCCTGTCCATCCTCCACTGCCTTTAGCCAAGAGGTGGATTCAGACCTGGAGCCCGGATGCAGCCGGTCCTGCTTGCCGGTGCAGGGCACGTGGGATGGGGGCTTTGGCCGAGGGCCGGGAATTGCTGCTGGCGAGCAGCAGGAGCAGTTTGTGCACCATGCAGCTCGGTGGTGCCGGGGGACACCGGGGCTTCGGCCGTGGCAGGGAGGGAACGAGGACCCTCTGTGCCAGCACCTCCTCGGGGGGCGGCCGGTCCCCGGGCTGCTGCAGGGGGCACGTCCTGGAGCGGGGCTCGGCAATCCCGCGCTGGTTGATCGTCCTCAGCTCCCGGTGGGTCTGTGTTGGCGCGTGGGGCTCTGGCGGTGCTGGGCGCCGGGGTCCCGTCAGCCGCGCTCCCCAGCGCCGCAGACTTTTGTTTCTTCGTGTCATGTTCCTCTTTTTGATTCCTTTCGCCTTCTCCCCAGCTCTCCCGCCCAGTAGCATATCATCGGCATCGGTAACCAGCTCTGTGGCATCTGAACTCCATGGAGCCATGATGGAACCTGATATATTGTTAAATAAAAGGGTTTTTTTCCTATGGAAACCCGGCTGTCTCCTGTGTGCTTTTTTGCTGCCCCAGGTTGTCTTTTGAAATCGCAGCCTGGTCTGAAGAGATCTGGGAGAAGTTGGCTCACGCCGTTCACCGCCGGCTTTTCCTGCTGGTGTCGGAGGGAGCTGTTGGGTTTGTTTTGGTGAGCGTTAAAAGTTTGGGGATTTTTGTCTAATACTTGCAGCACCTGACACGGCCCCGGTCACTGTGTCCCTGTGGCTGGAGGCTCCTCCGAGGCCACCAGCTGCCCCGGAGGCGAACACCCGCCTGCCTCACCCCCGAGAGCAGAGCTGCCTGCCTGGCCGCCGTGCCGGCACGGCCCCCGGGCTCGTGGTGCGCCCGGTAGCCCCCATCCCCCGGGAGCTCAGGGGGCTGCTCCTGCAGTCGGGAGCAGGCAGAGCCTCGCGGGAGCTGTTTGTGGATGGTGCAGGACAGCGATGTTCGTCCCGTCTAGTGACTGATATTTATTTAGTCATTCCTCAATGTACCTTCATTTGATAAGTTATTAAAAAGTCATTTTAGGAAATGGGATGGTAATAAATCCTTGACAGATGGTGCTTTAGCTGGCTCCAAAATGGGCTCCACCACAGTCATTGCTCTTGCTCTTTATAACCAGCTTTCATACGGCACTTTGCATTGCTATAAAGTACCACGCAATGCAATAAATTATGGATGAGAAGTGGGGTGTGGATGGGAAACGCTCGGTGAGTTTGTTCAGCCACGTTGCTCAGCCTGGAGCAAGTCAGTATTTCTGATTTTGCTGGAATTTGGAAACCTCTTCGCTGCAGGGACAGGACGGTTCCTCTGCCCTCTCTGCCTGGTCCCCTGGCGAGCGCGGCCCCGCGGCTACAGCAGACGCCGTGTCCGCGGCTGGCCTCTCCCGGGAGCAGCGGTCCGGCAGTACGGAATAGCGGGTAGCACGGAGGGATCTCGGGGAGTCTGGGACGGCTGAAGAAGAAAGGTCCTGGGGAAGGGCAGTGCTGGAGCGGTTACGTGTCGTCCTCATCGCTGCTGTGGATCTGGGATGTAGAACGTGGGATGCTGGATGCGGGATGCAGGACATGGGAGGTGGGATGCAGGTTGGGGATGGAGCAGGATGATGGGGAAGTGGTTGCTTCCCAGCCAGGCTGGACTCACGATGATGCAGGAGTGTGAGTGCTGGCCACTGAGGTCCTGGGCAGAGGCTGCAGCTTCTGGGTGCTCCCTCCCTGCAGATCCCAGGGGACCGGCACGGCGGTGTGGAGGCTGGGGCACCACGACTTCGCCAGTCTTCAGCCCAGAGTAGGAGGAAGGCTCTTGGCAACCTGCTGGTGGGAATGAGCCTCCTCCACCAACAGGCAAAGGGAAAACCAGGGTGCACCAGGGCACCCAGAGGAGGGGAGCGAGGCCAGCTTCCCTCTAGCTTGCCTGGCAGTTGCTCTAGGAGAGGATGGAGGAGTCGAAGCTCTGCCTGCCTGGTGTAAGCCATGTCTGCATCAATCCAGGTTGTCCCATCAGGGGCTGTGGATGCTGCATTACGTGGTTACTGCAGGGATGCATGAGGGGCTGCATCGGGTTTATGGGGTCTCAGAGGAAAAATGAGGCTGAGGCACTGAGAAAGGGTGGAGGATGAACTTCTTGGCCAACGTGTGAGGGGTGAGAGACAAGGTGGGCCGGGGAGATCAAACGCAGCAGGCTCGTTCAGAGGTGCTTGGGGCACAGCCTGAGCCTCGGAGACCATGCCAAGACGTCTGTAGGAGCGAGCAGGGGCTGCTTGGGATTGGGGTCAGGGTGGGGGGAGTGAGCCTTTGGGTGTGACAGACGTGCTTATATGTGGTTTGCTGGTTTGAAAATCCTTCTTCTCTGCATGCTTTGATCCCAGTGTGAATTAAATAATGCTTTTAATTTTAAACAGCTTTGCCGGTCCCTGATGCCCAAAGGGTAAAACTGTATGCGCCAAACTTGCTCCGACCTGCCAGAGAAGGAGAAAAGCACTTTAACAGGTTCCTGTAACCCAGCACCCGGCCAGGGAGCGGGAGCGCGGCAGGTTCCTCCTGGCTCGGAGGCTGCTCCCGGTGGGCCCAACCGGGGACCCGGCACAGGCTCAGGGACACCCACAGCGGGACCTGGCGGGGCAGACCCTGTCGGACCCGCAGGATCTCCCCCGCTGCCCCTACCCCTGTCTGTCCCGAGGCTGCTGCAGAGGGGGGGGGTCCCATGGGGCATGGGTGTGATGGAGCTCCATCATCCCCGTTGCACGGGGCATGGGGGAGCCGCCACGCGCCCTTCCTGCTCGCACCCTGATGCAAGGTCCTTGCAAAAGCACCCGGGCTGGGAAGGGCTTTGCTTAGGAGCATCCTTGCCCCTGGCTGTGGTGGGGAGAGGACATCCATCCACAGGTGCCAGCGCCCACGGGGACACGGGAGCCAAGGGCACGTGAGCGTGTGGTGGCTCTGCTCCCAAGGGTCGGCTGGAAGTGAGGGGGATTGGCAGGATCTCGCCCGGGAGCCTCCAGATCTGGAAAGTTCATTAAAGCTGCAAAGCTGCTGATGTTTTTGGACGTCCATCAGCACTGGATAAGTTATTTTAATTATTTAACATAAAGGAGCTTTCTGTCAAGTTTATTAACTCGCCCTTGGCCGGATCCCACTTGGGTCTGAAGCAGCTGCCAGGTCAGCAGAGCTGGAGTGTTTGCAACGGCTGGATGCTGGGGTGCACCACGGCCCCGGTGCAGGAGCCAGCCCGCGGGTGGCATGGCCAGGGTGGCACCCCACATGTGCTTGCTCTGCTCCCTGGAAGGGGGAACCCCTATGGGAAGCACCTGTATGACCTGGTTAAATAATGGGAAGCTCAAACCACCTCAGCGGCGGGTGAGCAGGGAATAACAGATCTGCAGCAATTCCAGCTCTGGTTTGAGACGAGGCCCGACTGGAGATGGGGCATCAGGCCACCCCAGCCGGGCTGCTACGGGGCTCAGGCTGAGCCCTGGCTTGGGGAGCAGACAGCAGGAGCAGCCTGGGCGGGCACAGACCGTGCAGTGCCCGGGATGCCCGGGACGCCAGCTGAGGCTGCCGGAGATGCTGTCGGATGCAGGGCAGATGCACGCTCGGGGCGCAGTTCCCTGCAATGGGGCTGCAGCATCACCTCTCACGCCGCACACCCCACAGCATCCCCGTTGCTGCAGGGGAGGGTCGGGCTGTTACGGACGGGGAGATCAGAGCAAAGGCTTCCCAGGCCATCTCTGGCCTCGTGGCCACAGACTCGCATACCAGCGGGTCCATGTAACCTGGCAGCAACCTCCCCGAATGGAAAGCAGACCGCAGAGAGAGACTTGATGCTTTTCAGATGTTTTTGGTGTATTCTGATCTCTCCGTTTATGTAGGCGCCTCCCGAGGATCGCCCGGTTTGTCCCAGCGCACCGGGGGGTGCGAGCAGGGGAGGCAGCAGCGCTGGAGGGACCGAGCCTGCAGCAGCGGCTCCACGTACCGGCGCTGTGCCGGTGGCACTGGTGCTTCACAGGGTGCTCTCGCAATGGCACCCACCCTCCCCACCCTTCTATTTCCAGCACTGCCGAGGCATCGCCTCCCCTGGAGCTTCCTTCTCCTTGCAAGGCCCTGAGCAGTGGCTGCTGCTGCACATCCCTGGGATCAGCTGGCCCTGGGAGGCATTGGGGATGGAGCCAGAGCATCCTTTCCTTCAGCCCCCTGCTCATCCCGGCCTCAGCTGTGTTGCCCTGGGTCTTGACTGCACCAAGGGTAAGCAGGGCAAGGGAGCCCCAGTTCTCACGGCTGCTCCGAGTGTCGCACCCCGTTGCTCCCCCTCGCTGCAGCCCTTTCCCGGACACAGCCGCCCTTCCCAGCCTGCCCAGCCTCCTCCTCCAGCATTTCCACATCCACTCCAAGGGGAGCATCTGAAAAAACCCCAGCCCGTAAGAGGCTATATAACAGCAATCCCTTTTAATAAACCTTGGCTGGGCCAGCTGCTGCAATGAGGATTGGGAAGTTTATCCTTGTTTTCCCTGTAGTATATCCAAAATAACTAACAGGTTCCCCTGGTCGAGGTGACGGGCTTTTCCCACAGCCAGGGTTTCTGCAGCATCCACCGACTCGGCTGCACCTGGTTTCCACGCTCGCATGGAGAGGAGCCTGGAAGATCCATTAGGCTGTCGTGGTATGCAACGAGTCCCGCGGGCTCCGTAATGAGAGCAATAACGGCAATGCACCGGAGGGCCGTTTGTCACAGGCCCATCGCGCGGGCAGCGGGGACGGTGCCGGGGCGTGTGGGACAGTGGTCCCTGCCCCGGGGCTGGCCGCTGCTGCTGGCTCGCTCTGCACTAGGCGGCTGCATGGGAGAGGAGGAGGAGGAGGAGAGTGTGGCATAGGGTGCCCCAAGGCAGCGCATTGGGAATCCAGCGCTTGCTCCGTGTTTATGTGCAGCAACCAGCAAGCAGCACCGTTCTTCGTGATAGCGAAGCCCCAAGGCAGAGCAAATCTGGGACGAGAAAAAGCCCAGCTCAGGCTCGACACAAAGGACCAGCAGTTCTCTGTAGCTGAAACCAGCTGATCTCAAGTGCTTGAAGAAAGGCATCACGTGCTGCCAAGGTTTTTTGTCCGCAGGCAGGCCCGAGGCCAGGGTGACGATTGCAGTCTTGTTCCCCTGGCAGGGCTTCCAGCATCCCGAAATGGCTCTTCCCTGGATGTCTCCCAGCGGGGAGCCTGTGCGTGGGCAGGGGAGAGCCAGCCAGCCGGGGCACACGCGGCGGCGCAGGGGCTCCCGTGCACGACCCCCCAGGGTTGCCAGCGGCCCGGTGGGGCAAGAGGAAAGGGCTGGGCTGCAGGGGCAGCAGGGCTGGGAAAGGCGAAGGACCTTCGGGAGGGTGCTGGAAAGTCGGGGAGGGAGGAGGGAGGGAGTTTTCTTCCAGTGGGGTGAGGCCCCGCAAAACAGGGAGCTCCGGGACAAATCCAGTAGTTTTTCATTCATTAAAAAGGAATGAATACAAGTATTGCTCTACAGCAAACGTAAATTAATTATGTGCAAGGTTTTAATGTTACTGAAACACAACCCTTGGAGAGGGTCCCCCGGCTGCTGGAACAGGGTCTGAAGAAAACACAGAGCTTTTCCTTTTTCTTGTCTTGCTGGAGGATGAGAGGTAAATGTGCAATGTCGGCGCTGCGGCCACCCCATGAGCCTGGGGGGTGGAATCCTGCCTCTCAGCCAGCCTCGGGACCCTGCTGGGGGGGCTCACCCCATTTATTTGGTTGCTCTGCATCTCTGCCTGTATAGCAGTGACCCGTCCCTGGGGGCGCAGGGAGGATAAGAACACTGTGACCGCAGGGCAGACGTGTCCCCGGGGAGGGGGTGGCATGAGCCGTGCACCCATCGTTTCATCCCTCCCCATGGAGAGATGCGGGTGAGCCTTTCCTGCCACCGCCTGCACCCCCAAGACCAGCACCCAGACCACAGGGATGCAGTCTGGGCAGAGCCACGCCAAAGCGCTGCGCGTTGGGGCGATGCCTGGCAGGTCTCCTGCAGCCCCCATCCCCATCCCAGCGATTGCCTCCAGCCTTGGACCGGCACTCCCTGCCCCGGCTGGGAAGGGCCGAGCAAGGCTTCGGTTTCAGCCAGGCTTCCCCCCACCAATTCCTGCAGCCTGGTGTAATCCTCCCGAGTGAGCCCAGCGCCAGGTTCCTGCTGGAAATTGGCTCTTGCTGTGGTTCTGGGGTCTTTGTAAGGTAGCTGAGCCAGAAAGAAAAGAGAGACGGCGATTCAAAAGAGCAGGGGCTGGGGAGGCTTTGCTCTCTTCCACCCGGGTCGGGGGGACGGGGGACCTCGGGTGGGGACGTGGCCCAGCTGGTGTCTGGCATGGGGTGGAAAAAGCCCCGATTCCTGCCGGGGGGCTGGGGTGGGGGCAGCCCAGAGGCGTGGGGGCAGGGGATGGGGTGCCCAGGGGCTGCCAGCCCTGCCTGGCAGCAGGAGGCAAAGGGCTTCTCTCTGCGCCCGGGATGTGCCCCGGCTGGAGGTGGGCTTCTCCTCCTCTCCCGCAGGGTCTTTGTCCTTCCCCTCTTACAGCAAGGCAAAGCTGTGGCGGCATGGATGGAGGCAGGGGGAGGGATAGAGGGAAAATCTGGGGAGATGAACCGGTGGGTAAAATGGCAGCGTGTCGGCCGGAGCCAGAAGCACAAAGGCAGCTGCCTGCGGGATTTATTTTCCTTTGCATTAATGAGAGGAAAGCACCAGGAGGCTTCCTGATGCCCTGGCCCCCGCGGCGGGGGCTGCCCGGGCTGCTGGCAGGTTGCTTGTGCCCCGCACTGCCCGCTGCCCTGCCCGGGGATCGGCCCTTCGGAGCCGGGGTCTGGCTGCTATCTTCTCGGGACCCCCCAGGGTTTCGCTGGCTGTGTATGTGGGCCCCTCTCTGCAAGCAAAGCCAGGGCTCCCTCTGGGGCGAAAGGTGAGCCTGGTGCTGCCCATCTCGGGTGGGAAAATCTGGGCACAGTCTTCCTCCTGAGAAAGAAGATGCCGGTTCCCTGGCTGCCCCTGGGATGATGCTCTTGCAAGAGCACCACAGAGCAGCCATGGTCCTGGTGCTTGGCTGTGGGCACTGGAGCTGGCTGCCGGTGGTCGTGCTCTCCCGCCCCCAAACTGGCAGCTCCTGGGCAGTGGTACCCGGCTCTGTGCCTGTGGCATCCCAAAACGCTGATCCTCGGAGCTGCCTGTGCGTGTTGCAGGCCAGCGCTGCAGCGCCCACCAACACCGGAGCTTCCCCTTGGGCAATCTTCCTCGCTGCCTTGGGGCCATCGAGAAATCTATGGACAAATGCCAGATGGTGCCTGGCAGCAGCTGCGGCCCCGAGCAGTGATGGGGAGCGGAGTGCACGGCACACGGCAGGGAGGCGGAGGAAGCTGCATGGCATGCTCTCCCAAGAAGAGATGTTTCGGTGCGTGCCAGTGGCACCCCGGCCAGGGGTTTTCAGCCATTACCTGCGGGCAGCCCCATTTCACCTTTCGTGTGACCTCAGCCAATGCCCAACTCACTCCACGTGCTGGTACTGTGCCGGTACTGTGCCGGGGCCGCAGGACCTTGCAAGGATGGCAGCTCCTGTTCCTGCATCTCTTTGGACTGGCTCTAAATAAAAAAGCAGCTCGTAAGAAAGATGTGTGACGAACTTTGGCATCCTGCTGCTTAATGTAATAAGGTGTTGGCCATTAATTATGTGCTTAACAGGCCAGCCTGGGGAGGAACCTTGAGGAGCAAGTGGCCGGATCACGAAGAGGGCTGAGCCGTAAAGTTGGAGCCGTGCTACGAGGGAAGAGGTTTCCCAGGGAATGGATGGGGAGGGCTGAGCTTTGTCCCAGCGGGAGAAGGCAGCTGTGGGCAGGAAGAGGTGAGTGTGTGAAGCCCACTGCCCTGCTGCTGCCCCCCGGCTCTGCCCGTCCCCCTCCCCATTCTGCCCGCTCCCACCTTCCACCCACGAACCCACGGCCGCAGCCTTGCCAAAGCCTGATGCCTCTCCTCATCCTCCCCGGACTTCCAATAATAATCCCGGTGCCTGCTGGGCTTTGCTGCTCTTGGACGCCGGGAGTGGGGCTGGAGCGTTCGACACGTAAGGCGATACTCCATCAACAGCCGCAGCCTGCGCGGCCGAACAAAGCCCCACTGTCTGCGGGCCGGCCGCGTTCCCCCTGGGCACGCATCGCCCAGCACGGGGTCAGCAGGAAATTAATCCCAGGCTGGGGTGAAAGGGTTAATGAATGCTGATTTTTACAAACATCACCGCTATCCTTCCCCAAACTAATAGAGGGATAATTAGCTCTTAATAAAAGGGAAAGATGAGCCTGGCCATCTTTGGTGGAGATGCCAAACGGTGCAAAGGATGGGTGTCCATGGGGTGTGCAGTGCCTGAGAGCCACGGGGCAGCCGAGGGCTGGGGGCTCATCCCGCACCCCGACGAAACGCCCAGGCAGTAAGCATCTTGCTTGTAGCTCAAGCAAAGGCAGCGAAGCCTGGGGGTCTGGAAGACGGTTTTGTTCTGCGTCCTGTGGGGTTTATGTGTTGCCAGAGTCAGTGTGGCACCTTCCTGGGCGGTCCCAGCTGCTGGAGGTGGGTTTGCAAGAGCAGGACCCCTGCGCAGGCTGAGAGGGGCTTCGGGGCTTTGCTCCCACACACGAGTGCAGTTGGGGCATTGGCAATCCCATCATTCGGCTGGGGACGGGGCAGGGGGCTCGGCTGTGGCTGAAAAGGCTTTTCAAGAGCGGCGGTGCATTTCCTGGCATCCCCACAGCGCCCAGGCATGCCCTGCCTTGGTGAGATGCTCCGGCATTGCCTGCACCCCGTGCTCCTCCAGCTCTTCCCCGCAGCACCGCTGGCTTGCGTGCAAGCCTGGATGCGTGTGCGGTGGGGAGGGCTGGGGCACGGTGGTGACTGGGCGAATCCTGCCGCGGCCGGCGTGAGTGGGAGAGAAAGGGCGTTTCAGGGAGTGCAGCCACTCAGGCTGCACGGCTGGGGCCCGCGGGGAGTCCCCTGTGCCCTGAGCGGTGTGGGCAGGGAGGTGGGCGCTGGCCGTGCCTAGATGCACAAGGGGATTTTGTGAGCCCCAGGGTGAGTAAAATTTGCCGGGCAAGGGAAGACGGAGGCCTGTAACTTGCAGCCAGTTTAGCTTAGCCGCGTGCTTTGCAGCATCCCTGGTGTGGGTTAGCCAGGTGCTTTGCAGCATCCCCACCCAGTGCCAGGGCTATTCCCGCTGCGGATGAGGTGGCCCCGCTCCATCCTGCTGCAACACCACAACGTGCCGGTCATGGCCTGCCCCTGGCCTCCCCCCAGCTCAGGCTGCAGCACAAAGCTGGTGCCAAAAGCCCATTGCAAAGGTCAGCCAGGCTGGGCATTTTGGTGGGTCGCAGCACCCTGCAGAGCCCCCGTCCCCCCCAGCGCCGCAGCATCACGTGCTGCAGGTGGGATGCTGGTGGGAGCGAGCAGGCTGTTCAGCCACGCAGGCTTCGTCTCGCCGGAGCTCTGGAGCAGGACCGGGCATCCAGGGCTGCTCCCAGCATCGCCCCGATGGCTGGGAGGTGCTGGGGTGGTGGCAGTGGGGGGGTCTCTGCGGGGTGCCAGCTCTCAACGGCTTTCACCATCCCCGCTGGCAAAGCAACCCACCGTCGGCGAAGCGATCCCTCTGCCTCTCGCCTCCCTCCCCCGCCAGCAGGGTTTTAAAGAAATGCTTTTGCCGTATAAATCACATATATTAAAATTTCCCACCAGCCCCCTTTACTGTGTCACTACCCACCTCCTCACTCAGGGAAGCGCAAGGGGCTGTAAACAGCCCATTTACTGCCCGGCGCTGGGCCTCCCTGCCCAGCTCCCCCGCCTTGCAGCGTGGACGATGGAGGCGGCATCGCTGCAGCCACTTTTGTTTCTAGCAGAGCGGGGCGAAACATTTCCGATGAATGCTTTGCTCGACAAAAATATGCAGTTTTGGACTGGCCTAAACTATTCATACATTCTGGGTTCATGGCCAAAATAATGGATTTTTAAAAATATAAGTCTCACTTTGACATTTTTTAAATAAAATATTTTGGCTTTGCCTTTGGAGTCAAAACTGGGAGATCAGGTTAAGCTATATGGAACATTTTTTGAAAGATAACTCTCCCTTCCCCAAATAAACTTTGCTTTCTCTTTGGCTGTATTTAATGCTATTTAATGTAAACATTTGTTTGTTTACCCTGGTGGACACAACGGCGTTCGCTTTTGTGGTGTTTCTTGTTTGCTCCGGGTTGCTCAAAATGATTTGGTTTTTATTACAATTTGGTTGCTGAAGGAAACCCCAAATCGGTTCTTTTCACAGTTATTGTTGCAGTGGGTTTTTCTCCTGCGCTGTCCCATGATGCTGCATTACCACCTGGTTTAATCCACCAGCAGGAAAAGGGGTTCGGAGCGTTGCTTCCCACGGACAGCTCCTTTTGGGTTGGTTGGTTGCTTTCTGGAGGGCGGTGGGATGCGTGTCCTCTGCGGCGGAGGAGCTCTCAGCCGGCAGCGCTCAGCCCCCCGGGGTGGGGGCCGGTGCGGGTCCTGCCCTCACCCCCCAGGGTGGCCGGGGGGCTCGGGGTGAGCAGTGTTTCGCCCCCACCGTGTGTGAAACCACCTGGCTGGGAAGATGCTGTAGCAGCGAAGCCGGCGAGGGAGGCGGCGGAGGCCATGGGGATGGGGGTCCCTAGGGATGTGCCCCGCTCCGCCACTGACTCACCCTCTCTCCTTGGGGGGCTCCCCGGTGCCCCCCTTCCACCCCGGTGCCCCTGGGGCCAGGAGGGGGGAAGGCTGGGCAGTGGGTGATGCTCCATGGGGAGGAAACGAGGGGCTCCCATGTGAGCCGAGCCCGACCCCCTTCTCCCCGCTCTGCCCCGCTCTGCCCCTGCCTGCACCCTCCCTGCCTCGACGGGTGCAGGCAGCGCTGCCTAATGCGTGCTGGCAGCTGCTGCCGCCGGCTCCCCGGGGGGAAGCGGCCATGTGGGCTGACGAGATGCGGCCTGACGGCCCGGCCATGTTATACAATGGGCTGCGGCGGGGAGGCGGGGGGCCGGGCGCTGCGGGGACCGGGGCCCCCCCCCATGGACGGCCCCGCGTGGGTCAGGCTGGGGCCCATGCTGCATGCGTGCTGCATGGCGGGGGGGCACGGGAGGGCTTCCCGCACCCGGGTTGCAAACCGGTGTGCATCGTCCCGGCTGGCTGCTTTGCTTTCTGCTCTCCCTGTGGGGTTTTCCATGAGGATGCTGTGATGGTCGCTGAGGATGCTCTGAAGGTCACTGGCCTTATGGGCTGGGAGCACCCGAGCCGTGGCTGACGGAGAGGATGGTGGAGGAGGAAGCTCTGCCTGTGCCTGGCTTACACGAGCCCCTTTGCATCCGCTCCTGACTGCTGCCCGGGCCTCGGCCCCGCCAGACCAGCACCTCTCCAGCACTTCCCAGCATCTCCGGGCCGGCTGCGTCCCCCGGGACCGGCTCCGCTGGTGTGACAGGCGTGAACACCGCAGCAGTGACATGGCTACGTGCCCTCATTCTTCACAGTGGCCTCTGTGTGCAACTTTTAATTGCTTTTGTGCCGTGGGTGGTGAGCTCGGCTGCCCAGGATTCGCGGCGCCAGCGGGAGCCAGCTCTTCCTCGCTATTGTTAGCACTGACGGCGCTCTGGGTCCTGGCGAGCCCCGGCACTGTCCCCCTCTGCCAGACGGGAGGGTCCAAAGGGGCCCCGGAGCCAGGCGGAGAGGAGAGGGAGCAGCCCCCTGGATTGGGGTGCCTGGGCACAGGAGGCAGAGATGCCTCCAAGTCATTCCAGGTGCAGGAGAGCATTTACAGCCCTTTCCATCCTCCCTGTCCCCACGTCTGCTCTCCCCCAGCCCCAGACTGATGGCAGGAGCCGAGCAGGTGATACAGGGAGCTGGAGCAGTGGGGAAGATGCTCGTGGCCAGCTGAAGATCTCCCTCAAACGCCTGGTCGGACTTGGCTGAGCTGCAGGCATTAAATATTCATTGGAGGCAGCAGCGCAGCTCTGTCCCGCTGGCCACGGGACAAGCCATCAGCTGGCAGGGGACGGGAATGGCAGTGGGAAGGGGCTGCGTCCCTTGCTGCGGGGACGGAGGGGACAGCACCGGGTGCTGTGGGCAAGGCGAGCCCCTGCGGCTCTCCTCCTCCCCGGCCTCCAAATGCTCGCACCTGGTGTGAAACTGTAGTTTCTTTCCGGGAGGAGCAGAAGGGTCCTGCAGCTCTCAGCATCCTCCTTGGCTGGCAGCTCGGCCACCTGGAAGACGACGGGAGTCAGCCTGGTTTGGCGCGGGCTGGACCGTTTCTCCCCATCCGGTCCATCTTCTTGCACGTGCACCAGGGTAGAGGGGGGACCGGCTCCTGCTTGCCACTGCCAGGGGGGTGATTTGGGGGCAATCATGCCCCTGGACAGGGTCACCCCGCCTTTGCCATGGGATCGAGCCTCTCCTCGCCACTCAGACCCCTCTCTCAAGAGGGAGTGAGAAGAGAGGGGCAGCGCGGGAAGGACACAACCCTGCCTGCAGCCCAGCTGATCCTTCCCTTGGCAGAGGATTCTGGTAACTGGCGGAGGTGGGTGATGGTGGGACGTTGCTGTTCCATGTTCCCAGCAGCTCGGGACCTCAACAAGCCTGTGAGCATGGAGACAGCCCCCACCGACATCCCTTGTGCGAGGTGATGAGCAGGATGCTCCTGCATGGAAGTCTCATGACGTGGTCCCCATCCATGCTGTGGGGCTGTCAGTCCTTCTGCCAGTGGATCTGGCTCCCAGGCTGTGCCTCAAGGACCCGCCACCCCCGTGGGGCCCCAAGTCCCCAGGGAGACCCAGCAGCCCCAGCCGGGCACTTTCACGGCAAATCTCCAAGCTCACCAGGAGCCTGGGGTGAGAGCATGCCGTGGCATGTGGTGGGGAGGCTGAGAGACCTGGAGGAGCCCCTCGAAGACTGTGACAGCTCCTGAGCCCCATGCAGCTTCGTGCTTGGTGTAATTAGTGTTACTGGGGATTTCAACCTCTCCTCCACTCCCTGCTGCTCCGTGAAGCGTGTCTGGGCTCCGTGATCCGCAGCTGATGGCTTCCAACTTGCACTTCCTTTTAAGGCTGAGGCAAACAGGTCTTTTATTATTATTTATAGCAGAGAGCTGGGGCCGACCCCCCCGCTCTCCTCTCCCTCCGGGGCTTTGTGCGATGGCTGCTCGTCTCAGGAAAAGCGGAGCTGCAGCACGCTCTGCGTGTGGCCGCCGGGCCCCCGGCCCTGTGGTCCGGTCTTGGACAGCCACCTGCGGGGAAGGTGCCATTCTCCATCACAAAGACCACGGGAAATATATTCCCTCTTGGCTTTTTCAAGCTGCAAAAGTGTCTCAGTCCTTCCCAGAGCCCGGAGCGTAAAAGCTCTGGCGGCAATAATGAACGTGATACAGCCGCGTGCCGCTCTGTTGGCACCATGTAATCCTGCCCAGCAGCCGACACCGGGCAGGTTGCTCCCAGGACGGATGGCACTGGAGCAGGGTTCCGGCACGGGTCCCTCCACGGCTGCGGGTGGGCAGCAGCCCCGTACCCTCAGGGCAGGACAGACGCAGGCAAATCGCAGGAGAAGAAGCACAGAGCTGGGAGAGAGTGACCGGGAGGCTGGGGGGTGGCAGGAGAGGGGGTTTCAGCTAAGATGCTGCCTTGGCTGCGGGGCTGCTGAGGTCGGGGTTCGGGTGCTGCTGGCCCTGTGCGATGGCCCGCCTGCCCGGCAGCACCGAAGCCACATAGTAGGAGCCAGTTTGACCTGGAAATCATTAAAAGGCATTGCCAGGCACCCTGCCGAGGAGAGCCACGCGTTCCTCGCCACGCTCATCCCATCCTGCAATTCTGCCTAGCGGCTTTTGTTCGAGCGGCACCGAGCTTCCCACGGCAGCGTGGGCTCCCAGTGATGCAAGTCACGGCGAGCAAATGAAACTTTCCTGTCCCCAGACCCATCACAAATGATGGCACACGGGGCGGGAGGAAACAGGGAAAGATCCGCCAGGGACTGGAAAGAGAGCAGAGGAGGCACAGGGAGCTCTTCCTCTCCGGAGGCAGGGATGCGAAGGAGCAGGCTCTTACAGAGCAGAGGTGGGGGAGGACAGGGAGGGTCACCCCCAAACCTCCCTCAGCCCCGGCAGGGAGGTTTCTCCCTCAGCTGCACAGAGGTGGTGGGAGGCAGCGGGACCCCCCTGCCCAGGGGATGCTGGTGGTCGCCCAGCGAGGACCGTGTCCAGCAGGAAGGCTGTCAGCAGATGCTTGGACCAAGCTCGACATCTGCCTCTGTGCCTGTCCTCGCTGCGGCTCCCGTCTGTTCTGGCCCGGCCCTCGGCTGCCGTGTGAAGGAATGTTAATAAGTGCCGAAACGAGAGAATAAAAATATAATTGTTCCCCTCTCCAGTGCACGTCGGCTGCCGAGTTGATGTAAGGGCTTCTTTGTGCTGAGTTGGGAGCAACACGAGCTCTGCTGTCCTCCGCGCTTGGAGCCACTTTGCCTGGTAATTGCAGGTGTATCGCGCTCGCCGGCTCTCCAGAGATGGTAATTGGAAACACTTGCAGGGACTGCAGCAGGGAGGGCGCCGGGCCGCCCTGTGCTCTAGCAGCACCAGCGCATTTGCCACCACTCTCCACCCGTGCCGCTTGCCGCTGGGGAAGCTCCGACTCAGCCCTGTGGACGGGAGCAGAAACCTGTGCTGCTTGCAGACCCGGCTGCTACCCTGTGCTTATTTGCACCTGAGCATGGAAGGTTTTTATTCGTGCCACCTTTAATTTGCACAAATCAGGAAAATAATGAAATAAAAGAAGCAAAACCCACAGGTGGATTTGTGGGGGCTCTCGCGTTGCCCAGGCACGCCGTGCTGTGCTGCATGGCAGCACCCTGTCCCCATGCCCTGAGCAGTGCCATGGCTCCTGGGTGGGAGCGGTGCTGGAGCAGGAGGTGTGAAGACAGTGGTGGCCCCAGCTCTCTCCAGAGCCCTGCCACCAATTCAGTCCTCAAAAACGGGTCCCAGTATCCTTGTCCTGTTTCCCTTGCTCAAAGCCAGCTGAGACCTGTGTCTCCCCATCCTCCTCCTGCCCTGTCCTCTGCAGTGGGTGCCAGCAGCAGGCAACTCTCCCCAGAGGGAAGGCAGCTCTGGCCACACCGCTCTGTGCCCGCTCTGCCCCTGCTCACAGGATTCGGTGCTGCTGCGGTGCCTCTCACACCCGGCTGCACATTCGGCTCCATTCCAGGCAGCGTGAGCCTCCGCCGGGGCTGGGGGCCGTGATTTACCATCGCTTAATCGACACGAGCAGTGCTACCCTCACCCCCTTCCCTGCAGCTGCTTTAATGACCTACTTTTAATCCGGGGACTGGGATAAATTAGAGGCAGAAAAGGCCTGGGAGAGGTTTTGTTTGGCCTTTCTGGTTTTTTTTTTTTCCAGCTTGGGCAGTGCATCTGGGAGCCCCCTTCGCTCTCGGGGACTCTTTAAACTCTGCTCCTTGAAAGACTCCCCCAGAACAGCTTCTCTCCCGCTCTCTTTACTGCTGTGATTAAGCTCCTCTCCCCACCCCTGTATCAAATCCAGCTGCAGAGCTGAAGAGATTCTTGGCAGGAGACTGAAGACAGAAACAATACTTCAAGTGGAGAAGGGGGGCCGAGGGCCAGAGCTCTTCCTAAAGCCCTGGAGAGCTGTGGGGCTTCATTAAGGGGATTTTTGCAGCCTGTGGTCAGAAAATCCTTCAACTTCGTAGCTATAAAAAGTAAATTTCTATAATCTGTTTTGCCCAAGCAAATTAACGTGAGCGTTTCATGGCTGGCACCTTGGCTGTATTGATCTGTGGATCACCTGAATGATGCGGCCCCGCTCCTGCAGCACGCTCGCTCCCGGCGTGCCCGGCCAGTGGCCGTCCCTGAGGACCTCCCTCTGCCCTGGCTCGGTCCCCGCTGGGCTCTGCCAGGCAGGATGCTCGTCATGAGAAAACACTTTGAGTGGGGTTTCAGTGGAGCTGGGCAGAGGGTGGAAGGTGGGGGGATTATGCTGACCACCCACCAAGGACACAGTCCCCCCATACCACTCCCTGCTGTATTCCCCAGGGGTTTGCTCCATGCACATCTCTGCTGCTATACGCCCCTGGGATGCTGAAGGCACCCAAGGACCCAGGAGATGCACTGGTTTGGGGGAGCAAGGATTCCTCTGGCTGCCGAGGTGAGGCCCTTACCCATGTGCTAGGCTCTGCTGAGGACTTCTGCACAGGGAGCGGCAGCTCGGGTGGCTGCAGGGTGCCGAGGGATGGGTGACACACTCTGCACATCACGGCAAGGAGAAGCCTTGGGCTGCTTGGGGAGATGGTGCCTGCAGGTGTCTTCCAGGCCTTGGGGCTGCAGGTGGGAAGTCATTAGTAGTTGGGTGGGGGGCAGGAAGGGGTAATTAAAAGCCATCAGTAGGGAAGAGGAGCAGATCCCCATCAGTGGCTGCCTGTCATTGCAAGACCTGGCTGGAGATGGAAGGAGCTGCCATGCTGTGCAGCAAGCCGCGTGGCTCCTTGGTGGGACGTGCAGCTGCCAAAGAGCCCAGGATCAACAGGTAACTGGACGACATCACGCAAGATAAAAGCCAGGAAGGTTTATAACTATAGTGATAAAACTATTGGCCCAGCTAGCAGGACAGTAAGTCCTTCTTGAGGTGCCCATGTATTCGTCCTAAGCCTCTCTGCCTGCAGAAGGGATTCCTGTGGCACTGGAGGGAAGGGGAACCGGGGAGTGAAGATCAGGGGCATCTGCAGCCTGTTTTGGCGGTGAGGCTGCCTCGGGCAAGAGGCAAGAGCAGACCCAGTGCAGGAATGAATGTGAGAAAAGCAGACTTTGCTCTGGGTGGGGAATCACCGAGGGATTAAAGGTTTAATAAGATCAGAGGGACAAAGCAATAATTAGCCTAAATTATGCTGTAATTTAGGAAATTAAAAACAAAGCCTCTAATGTCAGAGTAATAACTATGCCAGCAAACAGGAGGAAGAGACGAAGAGTAAAAGGGGACGTGACAACTTGGGGTGAGGAAATCAGAGGAGCGGCCGCCGCTCAGACCCAGGAGGGGCGATGGAGGAGCAACAGGAGGGAGGAAAGCACAGCTCGGCCGGGGGCTCAGCTCTGGGCCCCCCCGGCGACGTGCTGGCCATGCAGGCTGGGGCAGGCGCATGGGTGCGGCCCTCGCCTTCGCCTCCCTGCCCGCAAGGAGCGGGTGTCTTGCGGGTGGTGGGGCTGCAGCTCACCCCCGGGTCCTGGCAGGGGGCTGACGCCGCTTTTGGGGCTGCCAGCACCCAGGGGCTTGGATCCCAGTGCTGCGTTTCTGCTCCCCACTTCTATCAGCTGGGCACAGCGTGTCCCCTCTGCACCCTTGTCTTGGGGGTCTGCTGGCCACCGAAAGCCCCCTCCGTGCCTGGGAAGCGCCACCCTTGCTCCCCCACCAGCAGCTCGCCCGGAGTCCCAGCGATGCTCAGCACCGGCGTTTGCCGAGGTCCCACACCAAGGGCTGCCTGGGGATGCTGTGGGACCCCCGATCCCCCCGCACACCGAGGTGGGGAGCTGGGGAAGCCGCCCCTGGCTGGGAGCAGCATTTTCACTGGTACTCAAGAACTTGCCTGGAGAGACAATCAGCTCAGACCCCAAGACTTAGCTCATTACAATAACATCAAGATTAAATGGGATATAGAAACAGCTGTCCTAAAGCTCCTTAAAGGATCTGAACAGATGTAACAAAAATAGATTTACATTTAATTTATTAAGTTTTTCCTCCCTTAACGTTTCGATCATTTGGTTTTTTTAATAGTGTTTTATCTCTGCCTGGGCCTCCCCAGCTACTGCTGTCCTCCCTCTTAACCCGAGACCCTCATTCTGCAACACAGTCACGAGGAAAAGACCCATTTCGGGGGGATGGGGACACTGAACTGGCCGTTTTGGGTATGTTCGCATTTGGATTGGATGCCCAGTTGCAAATGAGATAAATGTGTAGAGAACTAGGGCAGCGTGATGCTCAGAGCAGCTTTGGACTTGACCTTGCTCAGACTGGGCTGCTGAAGGCAGTTGCCTGTGGCTGAAATAGCTGATTTCAAGCTCTGTATCTGCTGTAAGATGAGAGATGAAGAGGGAGTGGTTTGTTCAGCCCTGCCAAACGGAGGTTGAGAGAGGATATAATGACTCTTCATAAACGTATTTGGGGGAGAAAATGCCAAGGAGGGAGACAAGCCGTTTACCTTCAGTGATAGTATCAGCACAAGATCAAATGGTTGTAAATTAGTCATTAATTAATTTAGGCTGGAAATCGGGAAAAGGTTTCTGACCAGCTGAAGGGTGAAAGTCTGGAGCAGTCCCTGGGGATGGGAACGGGGACGTGCTGGCCGGGGACCAGGACCCTGGCTGGGTCCGGGAGGGAGCTCAGTGGGTTTATGGAGGAGTTTGTGCAGCTGAACACTAAGCCCACCAAACACAGGGAAGTTTAACAGGAATTTGAGTGTCTGATCTGTTAGATTGAAGGGTCTGGCAATTTGCTGTTTGTGTGAATTACATTTTTATCGTACCAACCCAACGTAGCCACGCATGGAGCGTTGACCATCTGGGGCTGGAGCTGGGGTTTGCTGTCCGTACAGGGCAGCCTGGCTTTTGGGCTCTCGCTCTATAGGACTGCAGCCACGGGAGCCTGTGCCGGGAGAGATGCCCGGGTCTGCCCAGGGAGCTGAGCCCAGCGTTGCCGGCAGATTGCAACCCCGTGGTCCAGACTTGTGCAAACAGCCTCACCGTGCGGCGTCGGAAAATGTCCTACCCTGCCGCCATTCAGCAATGGATGAAGGATGGGGCGTGTGAAGAGCATCTTGAGATTCTCTGGGGGACAGTGTCAAGGTGAAACCAGATGCTATTTTTAAATAATATTTCCCCTCTACTCACCTTCAAAGGCATGCTGTTGCTGCTGGGGTGCCTGCACCATGCAGTGTCTTGCAGAGCTCACAGGTGTCAATAAACTCATCCTGCCCTGCAGAAGCCCAGTCTGAGGGCATTTGAGNCTTGGCTGTCAGTCTGAGCGCGGCTGGGCTGGGAGGCTGGGCAGGAGCTGTGCACCGGGTCCTCTCGCTTCTCCGAAACATTGCTTCCCTCCCTCCTCGGGAGCTGTTGCGGGGAATGTCACTCGCAGCCCACAGCTGCCCGGTGCTGAGCATCAGCGTGCCTGGGCAGCCAGCGCTGGCTGTGGGCTCCTGGGTTCCCCTTTTACTTTCCCAGGGCCCCTGGCGATGCTCCCCATCTCTAGCCCCCTCCCCGTGCCTGGCCGTCCCCCAGCCCATGCTTCTGCTGCAGAGCAGGATGTTTTCATTTTCCTTTGAGTTCCCGTGTTTGTGTTTTGATACTGTTTGTAGCTCGCTGGCTGCTGGTATTTCTACAGGTGCATGGCCTGCGTTTACTAGGATGCTGTTTTGGACCATGTTTGCTAAGGTGCCAGAGGGCTCAGGCATAGGGAACCCGCAGAATAACATCTGTTAGAGCCTCTCCTGCTTTCCCTTTTCTTCACCGCCTAGGCTCCATTCTCCCCTTTCTTTTCTTTGTCTCTTCCTTCCCCCTTTCCCTTGCTCTCCAGCCTTTTTCCTTATCTGTACTTTCACTTCCCCCCTTGAGGAGGTAATTTTGCTCAGATGTCCTACGCATTCATCACAGGCGCAGCCGTTCTCCCAGGCCCTTCGGTGAGATTCCGCTTTCGCTGGAGGATCTGCCAACTAAATTGCTTGGATGGGAAATGAGCACCTGGGCTCATTACGACCGAGTCCGGGAGATGGTAATTATCTGCCTGCGAGGGAACGGGGCGTAGGACCTGCCAGGAGAATGACACTGGCTGATGGGCTCTGGTGACATTAACAGCCAGGCAGTGCAGAGCAGGTACCTGCGCCGGTGGCCGGGATGCTCACAGGGATGGATACAGGCTTAGTGACAGGCCAGCGTAGAGCAAGACTGTGAGGGACTGGCAAAGGAGAAAATTCACTGTCTGACGCAAGGGCCTGACCTGTATCCCAGCTGGGAGGACAGTCAGGATTTTCAGCGGCCCCAGCACAGAGCCCTGCAGAAAGGAGGTTTTCCAGCTTGCACAGCCCTGGGGTGGGTTGTCTGCCCCCTCTCTCCCCCGGTTCTTCCCTTGTGCCTCCCAAGCAGCTTTTCCCAGCCTCTGAAGAGGAGGATGGTTGGGGCACGCTGCCCAGCCTGCGGCACTGCCCGGACAAGGGCTTTTGTCCTTCCTGGTCCTGTGGCTGGCCATGGGGAAACAGGAGGAAGTTATCATCTCTCGCGGCTGTTATCAAATGACAGGCTTTTCTGCTGAGCGTTTCTTTCTCTCCTTGATGACGGCTGCTAAAAGGCTGCCAGGCTGGAGTGGTGGCCGCTCGCCGTCTCCTGCTCCTTTATGAAGGCTTTCAGGAGCATCTTCTGCAGCTGGGCTCATATGGAGCTGACCCTCCTCTCCTCCGGCTGGGGAAAGCAGCAGCACAATGCGCCGTCGGGCCAGCTTGGGGCCAGCTTGGGGCCAGCTCCCCACCAGGACAGATTTTTAGCCCAATTTCCAGCCCCTCTGCCACAGACACCATCTGCCAAGCCCAGCCCAACCTGTCTCACAGTGCCCGCTCAGCCTCCGGTCTCGCATCCTCTCCAAGCACAGACTCGCCGTGGTTATTGGAGCCTGGTTTCCCAGAGCTGCTGGGCACATGCCGCACGCTCAGTGTGTGCGTGAGCGTCCATCTGTCCCCCAGTAATAACTTTGAGTCCACTGGCTAATTTTAACCAAATCTGACAAGTCTTTTGAGCACATCATTCCAGCAAGTTTCCAGTGAGACAGATGCATGATAGCAAGGCAGCTACCCGATGGGAAGCTCCAATGCCCGGGCCCAGGGAAACATTAGGAGGGGTTTGGGGCTGGAGCTGCTTTTTCAAGGCAGGTAAATACCGGAGCAGCAGAGTACAGTGATTTCACACACACACACACACACACCCCCAAAGGAGTAATCTCTGCAGTTTCTCAATGGTAAACAGCGTTGTGCAGGCAACTGTGTGTCCCATCTCTTTGGTGGGAGAAATCAAGGAGCTGACAGATGAAAATGCAGCACCGTCTAACTCCTGAGCAGGTTGGTGGGAGCGTGGGGAAGACTTGCGGTCAGCAGTGCCTCATTAAAGCTCTTCTGCAGGTGCTGTATCCTGGGCTGTGTGTCAAAGCCCCCCAGCAGAGTTCATCGTCCCCATCCCAGCCTTGGGGACGGGGGGTTTGGCACACAGAGACGGGGCGCATGACCTGGCAGTGCAGGTAGAGGGAAGGAGCTGTGCAGAGATGGACCCGTTGTGCCCCACGGACGGGCTGTGCCAGGCCCCCCAGTGGGGCAGGAACTTAAAGAGGTCTTTGGATAAAGACAAAGGGTCTCAGCTTTCCTGCAGCCCCCTGCCCTGCCCGCTTTCCCAGCCCCCTGCCTATCTGTCAGCTCCTCTCCCCGGGCCAAGGCGTTCTTCAGCACCAGCCTATTCCTCGGTGATGAAACGGCCACTCAGCTGCTGCCGGGTGAGAGACAGTGACCTTGTGTCTCCCCTCTCAGTCCCCTGAAACAGCAGCTGAAAGATGGGGACAAGGTCAGTGACTCCTGCAGGCAGGTTTATTGCCAAGGAGGGGTGAGAGCTCATTCTCCAGGCTCAGCTGTCGGTGCTGGTGGGGATGCTCCCTGAGATGCTACAAGAGCACACAGAAGCGTGCCTGCACCTCCCCAGCTTGTGGGCTGCTGGTAGGACAAGGGGGAGCGGTGTTTCATTGCAAGACGATGGGGCTGGTTTGGGATGGAGGGCTGGATAAGTGTTTGCTCCCCTCCATCTCTCCATGCTTTTCTCCACCCTCAACGGCTGCTGCCACGCTCGTAGCAGTGGGGCCGTGGCGGAACCCTCAGAGAGGTGGGACACCATGGTAATGTCAGGTAGCGTCCATCGCCTGCCTCTGGGTTGAGGTGGGCTTTGTGGGGTAGTGCGGTAGGTATAGCAAGGTCTGTGACCCACCCCTGTGGGTCTGTCCCCATCCCTCTCCCTCTTCCTTCGCCTCCCTTTGCATTACGTCAAAATGATCTCAGTCCTTCCTCCCCCGCAGGCACGCGTGGTGGATGGCCGCGGTGGATAATATCGCCAGCTTTTACACGTGAAATGGGAACTGGGTCAGCCGCGCCGTGATGGGAGCCGGGGCGGTGGAGCCGGCGCTCGTGGGCACCGGGCTGGTGATTCAGAGGGTGGCGGTTGCTTCCGCTGAGCCAGAGCTGATTCAGCGGTGCCAGGGGTGCTGTGCTGCTGCAGGCCCAGTCTTTTGGCCATTCCCTTTTTGTTGGAAGTAAAGGGGGAATTTTTTTGTAATTGTACCCATTTAAAGCAAGCTGATGGCTTTTACGTTAGAGAGGGAGCGTGAATCCTAGTGTGGCAGCCAGGCATCCAGCGCATCCCCTGCAAGTACCAGGCAGCTTCCCGCACCGGTGCTGCATTCCGCCGAGCCCAGAGCATCACCCCTCTCCCTGGGGAACAGGCATTGCACGAGGCCCTGGGCAGAGCAAAGGTCCGGTCCTCGCAGCGATGCTCTCACTGGCGTGCATCCCCAGGTGCCACCGCATGCCCTCCGTCTGTCACAGCGCAGGAATGTCCCCTGCGGGACCTCCCCGGCCAGGTCTGTCACCCACAGCCAGATACGGACATCACCGTGACAGGGCCTCGGGGACAAATACCCTGTTTGCAATAAAATCCCTCTTCAAAGAGTTACCACGACTCCTGCAATAAAAAAAGAACTCGACTGTCTGTAAGAGTTTTAAATCCATCACCAGGAGATTAAATTCTAAAGGGATTTTAGCTTTCAATATAAACAGCAGATTCTTAAGTACCTCTTCATTTTCTGCGTTTGGGAAAGACACAGAAAGGCCTAAAATCCTCCCAAATCCCTTAGCATTATTGCAGCCCTGAGCAGAGATGGGCCAGGCGTTGGGCGATGGTCTTGCGCCTGCGGCAGGGTGCTCCCCGGGGAGCTGCTTCGTGACTGCACTTGAGGCCGCGATGACTGGGCTGTGTTTCCTGACTAACCACATCGGGAACAGGAGAACTGGAAGGTCCCCAGCTCCCTGGGGGCAAAGACACACCAGAAATACCAGGAGTATTACGGCTGCATCGGGGAGATGCCTGTCTGGAGCAGGAGAAAGGGGAAAAGTGTTGAGAAAGCTGCTGATGAGGAAGGAGTGAGGATGCAACAGCCGGCGTGGAGCTTCCTGGGGGGCAAGGGAGGTGTGGGGCAGCTGCCCCCCGGGTGGGAAGGTGTGGGGCGCCGGGTGCCTCCGGTGATCTGGCTGGAAATTTCCCATGAGCTGTGCACATCCCAGACGAGGCCGGCATGATGATGCCTTGACGAGACACCAGCCTGCAGTCAAATTCCTGCTCAGGCTCTTTGTCTTCACCTGGGTGCGGACCCGAGTCGGAAACCAAGCCACCGGGCGTGTCGGCATCCCGCTGTCTGCGGGTGCCTTCCACCGCCCCGCTTTCATCTCCTCCACCCCCAGCTACGCTCTCATGGCCGGTGGTTGGTGGGTTGATGGGCTCAACACCCCCCGCTGCAGCCTCGAAGGAGGGGAGATGCCAGACATTCCCCCCCGGGCCAAGGTGAGCCCGGCTGTCTCGCATCGCCTGAGTCACCCCGGGCTCGCCCTGCTGCCGGCCCCGGGACTGGCAGCGGCGAGGGCAGAGCTGGCACCACCACCACGGCTGGCACCGTCACTGCGCCGGCACCGGCTGCTCCTGCCGACGGGGAAGTGGCAGGCAGCTGGAAACGAGGGTTGCTGTCCTGTGCCTGGGCGATGGCAGAGGTTTCTTCCCTGGCCACCGGTTCTCTCGGTTCCTCTTCTGGCTTCTCAGAAGTGTCCCTGTTGAATTAGTTTAAATTTTTTTTTTACAAAATTTTTTTTACACTTTTTTTTGCAAAACTTAAAACTAATAATAAAACTGCAGCAGCTCCCCACAGGCAGACCCATGGTGCCCACCTCACCTTGTGTGGCCAAGGCTTCTCCTTGTCCACATTTTGGATGCTCCGGCGGTCCCCCGGCAGCATAAGCCAGCGCGGAGGCTCAGGGGGTTCCCTTGAATTTCGGGGGGGTGGGGGACTTCTGGTCTCCTCACTCATCTTCGCCTGCCAAAAGCCACCGCTGCTGCCCCACTGCCTTGCTGCACGCTAGAACTACCCACAGTGCTGGGACTCAGAGACACCGAGGGGTTAACGGAAATGCTGCTTTGAAGGTGATTTCTCTTTTATTAAGAAAAACAAAGCAATGTATTTCTGTATGAAAATAACCCAACCAATGAAAGAGGAACCACCTGCGTGCTAAAAGCTTGCTCTGAACTTTTTTTCTCCCCCAAGTATCTTGTTCTGCATATTTGCCACGAACCCAGCCGCAAAGAACTGTTGGGTCATGTAAAATCCTGCACCAGTGGCCAGAGCCCAAGTCAGAGATGCCCCTGAGCGAAGTTACCCCAGACGCCTTGGCTTCCTGGGGCACGTCCCAGGCTGGACTCGCCTGGCAGTTTCGCCTGAGCCCGGAGCTGCCCGGAGGGATGGGGAGCAGGCTGGAGGAGCCAGACCCTGCGGCTCATTGCTCCTTCGACCTTCTGGCTGGTGGGTGAGCGGGACCTGTCCATGGAGGTGGTGAAAAGGCTCCTTCTCATGGAGAAGCTGAACTTAACGCAGGTGGAATGGGGATTTGCAACTGAAGTCGGGTTCTTGGCCGTCCTGCTGGTGGGAGGGTGGAGCCCCGTCCTCCCTCCGGCGCGCTCAGGCTGCCGGGTGAACCTGGGCTCTGGTCCCTTTGTGTTGCATCGGGGGCGAAACAAGGCTGAAGCGGCAATCCCGAGGCTGGAAGCAACAAAAATAGCAACTGGATGTCATGGAAGCTGTTTGCAATCAGCCTGCACGCTGGAGTCGATGCACATGAAACGTATTTTGAGCAATTATGAAGAGTGAACAAATTAGTAAAGAATCAGAGTCTGTTCATGAACAATTCACAAGCAGGAAGAAATAAAAAAGGGCAAAATGCTTTGAATAAGTTGTTTGCTATAAATAGTTTGCCCAGTTCGAAGAGCGAGTGACAAACACAGTCAAGGGAAGGCAAGGATAATACATCACAAAATGTACTTTGTTCATTTATTTGACAAGTGTAGCTAAGTTTTAATTATTTATGATTATACTGCATAATGTGCTAGCACATGTTCTGAAGAATATTTTAGTCTTAGTAATCAGAGACCTCGCTCCAGCACTGTCCGGGCTATTAAATCCCCGTGGCTCAGCGGGGAGCGGGGGACCTTCCACGCATGTGGAGCCCGGAGCGTGGGAATTAGTGAGGAGCAGATAAAGTCTCACTGTGTTTGTAACCCAGGTAAGGAACCGCATTGTTTGAAAATACCGAATTGTGAACCTGACAATATGCCTTTAATCTTTGTCACTTCACATGCCAAATCCCAGAAGTGCTGAATTATTAAGTCTAAAGTTCCAAAATAAACTCTCACTCAGAAGATTATTTCCATATCATTTGAAATTTCCTGCTCTAATAACTCCTGCGCTCGGTCTGCCTCTTGCCCTAATCCTGTTTCGAAAGGCTGAGCCCAGCCCTGGGCCGGAGTGGAGCCCCTGGGGTGGGCTCACCTTCCCCTTCCCTCCCCAGATAAACCTCCATCCCCCAAACTGCTGACGGCTTAATTATTGCATGGGATAATTAGCATGAGGAACCAGACTGAGTCCTCTCCAAACTCATTTCACTGAGGAAATCAATCTGATCCCTCCCAAAGGGCTCCGCTGCCAAACTTAAT
The DNA here is from genome assembly GCA_013389945.1 of Fregata magnificens. NCBI lineage: Eukaryota > Metazoa > Chordata > Aves > Suliformes > Fregatidae > Fregata > Fregata magnificens. The sequence continues at coordinate 130,887 of WAAD01041867.1, read as the reverse complement.
TCCAAATAATTTAACAGAAAAGTTCTTTAATGTTTCAAAGGGGTAAATGCAATGCGACGGTGACCGGCCCGTGGCGCTTTGCAGATGCCGCTGGCTGGATGCCTGTGCCCACCGGGGTCGGGCAGCCCCTCGCAGGGACCACGGTGTGCCGGGGGCTGTGGTCTCAGCGGGCAGCGGGTGCTCGGAGCGGTGCGAGCACCCGGCTCTCCCCCCTCCAGTAACCCAAATCCCACCCAGGGATGGTCCGAGGGCCGCGGTGCAGCTGCGGGGCCGGGGTCCCCCAGCAGACGAGGTGCCGGTGGAGATGGGATGGGGAGCAGGACGGGCAGCACTGCTCGCAGGCAGGGAGCAGGCAGGAGGTGGGTGCTGCGGGACGTGGGTGGGCGCAGGGAAGGACTGGACCCAGACAAAGCTATTTTTTGCCATGAAAAGGAAAACTATGCCTTTGCTCCCTGGATTATATATATGTATGTTTTTCCCCCTGCAGTAACTGGAGAATAGAAATAAAATACTGAATTATTAACTCTAATTACCCCCAGAATTACTTCAATAACAGTGCAATTTCACAGACGGCTGCTGCGAAGACAATATGCAGGGATAAAAGGAGGCAGAGAATCCACTTCCACCACAGGAATGTTTGCAATTTATTATTTTCACATTAGCCCTTTTTTTCTTTTTCAGTTTCCTCATCTTTTCCTTAGTGGTGGTCAAATTTCAAATGCTCAGAAGCATCATCCCAATGTGTGGCTGCATCTCAGGAGTATCCCGACCTCTCCGAGCTGCAGAGCTGGGCTGGAGATTGTGCAGAAATTGGCTCGCTTGAGAGTGGGAGGGATGGAGCTGCAGGGATGCTCCTGTGCTGCCTCCTTCCCCGCTCTGCTGCCTGTCCATCCCGGTGGCACCGGTGGGTCCGGGGTCTTGCGGCTGCAGGGTGACCTGGCTCTTTGCAGGCCAGCTGCAGCCCCGGCGAGGCGGGGGACACACTCAGAGCAGCGTTTCTTGGGTGTAATGCTTCAGCTTTCCTGGGTTTCATTACAAATCCGGAACCGATGCTGTTTAATACCATTTTGCATATGTTATAAAGGAATTTGTGTTAAGGCTGTACGGTAGTTGGTCCCCTCCCCCCTCTGTGCAGGTGTAGCTGATTTTATTTTTATCGGCTTTCTGCATTTGTGCGGGCTCTATGAAGTTTTTCAACAACCAGAAAACTTTGGTAACTTGAAAAGATTAGATGTGAAACTGGGAAAATGTTGCCTGGCCCTTATGGTCCAGCCTCTACAGCAGTGCCGGCGCCGGGACAGCCTTTCTCCTTGCCGGGGTCCGGGGTCCCTGGCACAGCCTTTGCCAGTGCCTTTGCCCACACCGCTCACCGGCACGTCTCAGCTGGCAATTGGGGTGTCTGACCCCTGTCTGGGTGGGTTGAAGTCAGTGCTCTTGCTCCCAGCCTGGCTCGCCGTTGGGCACCAGGGCGCAAGGAGAACTTGGCATCGCAGGGATGCTCGGGCCCCATTTTCACAGGAAGGTTAATCCAGAGCGGTTTGTGCTCTGCTCCGCTGCTCTGTACCTGAACCGCAGCTCGGGGCCATGTCCTGCAGCTTTTCACAAGCACTAAATCAAAGGGGGCTCCTGGAAGGGGGACGGGGCGGGGGGGAAGGGGAAGAGAGGGAAAAAAATGCACTTTACATTGGAATGTGACCAGCCCGGGTAACTCAAACCAGAAGGCAGCCAGTGGCAAGCAGGCAGCTGGCAAGTGGCTCGCCGTGCTGGCATGGCCACAGAACTGACCTGCCAAAAGCCTCTCAGTACTGTACAAAAAAAAAACCAAAAAAACCATGCTGACTTGGAGAGCACCATCACTCTCTTCTTTCTGCTCTGTGCTGGCAGCTCGGGGCTAGGAGCCCTGCATTGCTATGGTGGAGTGAATCATTTCAGTGTGTGTCCCAGTGACAAGGGTGCAGAGCCGGCTGGTGGGGGATTTCAGGCTGGGAAGGCGATAGGTGCTGTGTGAGGGTCACAAGGTGGGCAAGGAACGCTGCAGAGGGGCAAACCAGCTTCTCAGCCCCGGAGCTGCCCACGTGGGGCCCCGGCAGGGCTTCAGAGGAGAGCCGGGCTCCCAGGGACCCCCACCACCTGCAGGGCCACGGGGGACGGGGGGTGGGATGGAGCCTGGGATCCCACCCACACGCCCACCCCGAGCTGCTGGAGAGCGTTCTGGTGTCCTGGTGCTGTCACGGTCCCCGCGGGTGGGATGGCGATGGCAGTGGTGCTGCGTCCAAGGCAGCTCATGCTGCACCACAGCTGGGTGCTCCTGCCTTCTGATCACTGCGTGTCCCCCCCACCTCGGGAGCAGGCTGCCAGCCTGGCACCGGGCATCCTCTCCGTGGCTGCCCTCTTTCCCCTCCCGTCTGCCTGTTCTACCTCTCCAGCTCCCGTTCCGGTGCCCGGCAGGTCCGAGGGCTTCCAGAGGCTGAATGAGCCACCGGGACCGGGGCAGATACCGCACACATGCAAGTGCTGGCAGCTCTGATGGCTCCATCCCTGGCTCCCTCCTCTTTGCGCTGCTGGTCCCAGTAACGAGGGGGAAGAGAGCCGGCAGGTCTCACCCCCTCCATGTGTGCTGCCCTTGCCGTGCTGTGCATTCCTCTTGCCAAGAAGCACTTAAGTGGAGTACATCCAGCTTTCCCCAGGGAGCAGACGTTTTGGTGGGGATCAGCTATTTGAGTAGCTGGCTTTGAAACGGGAAGGGAAATCCCCAGACTCTGGCAGGCTGCTGCGGATGCTGCCGAAACGCTGTGAACTCTGCACTCCAGGGCTTTCATATATTTTTCTCTTCTTTCCACATTTTCCCCTTCATCTGCTGGTGAGCAGCTGCTGCTCCAGAGGACACAGCTGGCTCTGGGAACCCGTCTGCGTTAAGAGGAAGGCTGTTTTCTTTCCATGATGAGAGCAGGTCTCCCTCTCTGCCTGCGTCCCCCCTTCCCAAAGGGAAGAGTTAATTCACTCTGCTGCCTCTCTGGTGTTTCCTTCCCAAAAGCTGGCCCAGCCCCTCCTGCAGCATCCTTCCCCATGGGTCTTCCCAATGCAGCTCCCGGCACCCTGGGGCTGCTCTGGCCAGGACATCGCCTCTCAGATGCTGCATGCTGCCTTCCCGCAAGCCCTGACGGCTTCACTCCATCATCCTTTTGCCACTAGGAAATAATTTTTCTTGATAATGCATTAAAGTGATTGTTATTTTAGTGATCGTGCTCATATTTCCCCCTCTTTGTTTTCCTGCCAGGCTTTAGGGAAAACCTAAATAGATAAATCAGTGCTGCGAGCAGGTGTGGGAGATAGCTTTTCCCGTGCTGCTGGGAGTTGGATGGATGCTCTGAAGCACGGACCACTGGATCCAGCAACACCTGCACAGACCCTTGGAGGGATGGGCATTCCCTCTGCCCAGCAGCCACCTTTGTCACCCTGAGAGCTGTTCTTCTGCAGCTCTATGCTGCAGCAGGATGGCGAGCGTGTGCTCCGAGCTGCCACGCTCTGCTCCACCGCTGCGTCCAGCCTGCATGGGGCAGGGGATGAGGGCTGAGCTCCTGCTGGGTAGGCGTCCGCCCCGTCAGCTGCCTGTCCCTCTCTGGGGTCCACAGCAGGAACGTGGTGGTCCTGTGGTGGGTGGGAGCAGTGGTGTCTGCCCCGAGGGCTGCTGTGAGATGCTACGTGGTCTGGACGCCGCTCTCCTGGGAAAATGCAGCTGGTGCGGGTGGCGGGCAGCCCTCCAGCCCTGGAGGGAGCCAGCCTGGGAACCACTGGGGCAGGGACGTGCACAAAGCGCACAGACGTGCAGGTGCTTCCCCACGGCCGAGCGCTATCCCGGAGTCAGCCCACTCAATGGGAGCTTTCAGTCCTTCCTTCTCTGTCCCTTCTTGCCGTGCCCTGCAGCCAAATCAGAACCCCGCCTTTGTTAGCATTTTTTAAAATAAATCATTTTTGGGGTGAATTTCATGCCAGCGAACAATGCCAGCAGACCATGGCAGGGACTATAAGGGCTCCGTTATTCGCGGCAGACACCCAGCGTGGCTGAAGGCCAGCCGCAGGCAAAGTGGCTCCCCGGGATGCTGAGCACCCTGCCCTGCCCCGGTGGTGGGGAAAGGCTTGTTCCCCCCGCCCCGGGGGTGCTGTCACCTCCCCTGCACTGCTGCGGGAGCCCAGGCTGTGCCCTCCAGGCTGGGACCCTGGCAGCTCCTGCCAGCCAGGGCTCGGCATCGCTGGTGCTTTACTGGGAAGGACTGGGATATACTGGAGGAAGGACTGGGACTGCAAGGCAGGGTGGAGGGGGGGAAGGGGCCTAGGAGTGGGGCTCATTCCCAAAACACAGATAGCTTTGATAATTAGCCAGGACTGTGAAGGGAAATGATGAAAGGTAGAAAGGATTTGTTTAAGCACAGCATGTTTTATTGCTTTCCTCTCTCAAAGTCTCTCTTTAAAGTGGTTGGAAGATTTTTGCTCTTATTTTGCCTCAGATGTTGAACTTTAATTACAGCCTGAAATACCTGTAATATGAATAAATCATGCAAAAGATTTTCCCAGGGATTCCCGCTGTCCCCGAGCTCTTCCCACCTTGCCACCACACACGGGGGTCCCGGTGGGGACCTGGCTCAGCTGCATGGGATGCCTGCACATCTTGGAGCCGCTGTCGAACTCTTGCCCATAAACCAGAGCCGAGGCTGGGGAGATCCCAGCAGCTGGGCGCTGCCGGCAGTGCCGTGGGCTGCTGGCATCCCCCACAGGGCACCAGCGATGCCGGGCTGCATTTGTTAGGGTGGGCCTAGGGGAAAACTTGTCACCCTTTACCAGCCCAGAAATGCCATGGTGAGATGCTTCACCCTCCTGTGCCGCTCGGTTGTGCCCGGAGGCGGCGGCAGGACTGAAGGCAAACCGTGTTTTCTGGAAGCCAGAGCTCCTCTTCCCAGCCCCGCCACCCGCTCTGGCTGCTGCTGCCCAGCGCTGGTGGGACAAACCCCTCTGGCACGGGGCAGCCCCCCAACCCAGCGCTCTCAGCACTTACCTTCACACACCTCTTTCCCACCCACAATAATTGCAAGGGATCATTAGAGTCTGTGTGTGCTAATTGCTGCAATAGCTCCTTTCCTGGGAGGAAATCAGAGCAATAGTCCATGGTTTGTTTCTCTTCCCCTCGTGGTCGGTGCGGATGCGGTTGAGCGTTCCGGGACAGAGCCGAGGAGCCAAGGCAGCGATGCTGCTCGCTGGGCTCAGGCTGTCTGCTCCCACCAGGGATGGTCGGAGCTGGCAGGAGAGCAGCAGGTCTGCTGGGACAGCCACCGCCTGCCAGGCTGGCGAGGGGCTGCTCGGCTCAGCCTGTCCCAGCTGGGGCCCTGGGGGACTGGGCGTCTGGGGGGGGGGTCTGGAGTCTGACGAGGGGGAGGCTGCAAACAGACACAGGGTGGTGGAGCGATGTCAGCTCTGCCGTGGACAGCGAGGCAATGACCTGCCTTGACTTGGCGGGGGAAAGGCATGGAGAGGAGGAGAGGCACGATGCTGTCGCGTGCTCCCAGCAGCCCCGACCTAGCTGTTCTCCTGTTATCGATTATTCTTATATATTTATTATTCATACTACACCATAAGTGCTCTGGGTTTTTTATAGGCAAACAAAGCCGGCGGGTGATGCCCCAAGGCGTTGCGCTACTGTAAATGACTCTGATAGCTCCCGGTGCTTTCCAGGGCTGCCCCCAGGGCTGCCTCCCCCCCCGCCGCCCTGCATCGGGGTGTGCACAGCCAGGGCATGGGGCGACCCCAGCAGTGAGGGGACCACAGCTCAGCGCCGCTCGCTCAAAACCGGGGAGATGCTGTAAGAAGGCTGGATAGGAAAGAGCCCAATTAAGATAAAATCACAGGGAATTGATTAATAATTAGTGGGTAATTAGTTATCTCTCTGCCATCTGGAGGGCTGAATCCGCTTGTGAGGCAAGTGGGTGGCTGCTGGGTGTCCCTCACCACCCGGGCTGCCCTATGCTGCTGGTGGGAGGCCCTTGCCGGAACCCAGATCTCTTCTGGCATCTCCGCTTTGGGCACCCCTTGCTCTCTGGATTGCAGGAGAAGGCATGGAGGCACCTACTTTCTGCTTCAGCTCTTATTCTCTGGGTTTATTCTACCAAGCTGCGAAGGGAGAGCTCTTCCATGAGCCTTGGTGTACGGTGGCCTGAGTTATCAAAGAGTGCATGTGCATCTTCTGCTTGAAGCTGGAACAGCCGATGCTCAGACTCTTCCCCAAAGAAGTGTTCGCCTGTGCCAGAGCCAGTGTTTTAAATGTTCAGCTTCAGTTTGAACCAGCAAGTTGCGTTATTTACTAGGTGGGGTGGCTGGGGAGGAAAGAAAAGATGCCAAAGCCGGGAGCCCTCCCCTTTGCTGCCCGCTGTTTGCAGCGGCTCAGCCCAGCAAGTGCCCCTCGCCTGGGAGGTGGCGTGGCCAGGAGCAGCCGTGCTGGCTCCTCTGCTGTCGTGCCATGTATTTTAAATGCGATCATTTCTACACGGCTGGCTGTTTATCCTGCCTGCGCTCCAGAAATGCCATCAGGCACGTCACTTGCCCGGCCCCGGCCTCTGCGTCCCCTCTGCTCGGGCTGGGCGAGGGTCCCACCTCCTTGCAGTCTCCTGGGAGCGCTCCGGGAGGCTGGGCTCACCTCTGATGTGGGCTGTGTTGTTTCCACACACATGAGCAATTGATGGCACGCCTGAGAGCACCCGGGGAGCGGGGAGGTGAGCCAGCAACGAGAGAATCTGATTTCCCTTAGAGGACTTCTCTAGAGGGGATTTGTCTGACAAACATCACCAGTACAAAAACCTGAAAGCTTTCCTTTTAGGAGGAGGAATAAAAGGGCTTTGAAGACACAATGAAGACAAACACCATCTGCAAGCGTCCAGAGGGTCTATGAGTTATGGGGTGCAGCCCGTATCCCACCCTCCAGCAGTGGGGCTGGAGATGTGACCCATGAGCAAGGGAGCTGTGCAGGGCTGGTGGGGCAGGAGGGGGTCACCCCCCGACGGGGAGCGAGGGTGAGGGCTTAGGGAAAGCTGTCGTCTATCTGCCTGGCTCTGTCTTTCAGAGACTGGATGCTGAGAGCATCAGTTCATCCTTCCCCAGCCTTGGTAGATGTAGGGGAGGTCTTGCTATGGGTGGCTCATCCTCCATGGGTGTCTTACCCGCGGGGGCAGGACGAGATGCTGGCAGAGCCGTGCATTTCTGCAGCATCGGGGAGCTCTGACCCTCCCTGCCCGGTTTCAAGGCCTGCTGCGATAAAGGCAGTCCTGAATTGGGGCCAGGGAGTTTTATTTAGCTCTCCCTGCAGTGAGAACACGCTAGAGAACTTGAGGGCTTTGCAAGACCTTCCCGGGGCTTTGTTAATGAACCCCTCCTCGTGCCACGCATTTCATCACAAACCCAGAAAGAAACCACAGAAGTCCACGGAGAGGCATTTCTGCTGCTCCAGAGACAGTAGAAATGTTCACAAGCAGATGTGTCTGGTTTTTGCTTCCATTTTGGAGCCCAGAGTAACTTTGTGCCTCCTATTTTCTGGTTAACAGATCCGCCCTGGGCAGAGGCTTGAAATCTGAAGACGTGTATTGTCTTTCTTCTGGGAAGAAAACAGAAGGGAGCAGCTGACTTGTAATTTGGAGGAAATCAAAGCCCTACCCGAAGGGAAGGGGCGAGCTGTGCCGTCTTTCTATCAATCTCTGCATTATCTCTGTGTCTCTTATCCCCTGGATCAGAGGCCCTGCGGACATCCCCAGACAAAACACGGGATTTTTCCACCACCACTGCCAGTCTCCCCACAGCAAGGCACACGTTGGCAGGCTGATTACATACTCCATGTCCTTGGAGATCTGGTGCCCCAGTTTGGGAGTGAGCCTTTCGGTGTAACTTCAGTGGCGTAATGCAGCGTGTCCTTGGGCAGGCAGAGCCGCCCCGTGTCCTCCTGTTGATGGACTCTCCGGCAGATTCGCATCAGTCTTCCCAAACTTCCCAGGCCCTTCGGTATCCCGTCATCGTGAATCCATGGGATCCCTCCCTCCCTGCTCTTCTCCATCTCACACAGCGTGCCGTGCTACCCTGCTTTCTGCAGCCCACTCCAGAGACTGAGCCCTGCCTAAGGTCCCCTTGCGATGTCCCTCAAGGGGTGAGGGTGCACAGAGGATGCTCAGGGAGTCACCTGCATCTTCCCCCATGCTTGTGCTAACGGACTAATGGAAACCTTAAGTTGCACCATGTCTTACTGAATGACGACTTAATATTTTATACTAGTTACTACTCCTCTCAGTTCCTCCTCCTTTACTGCAGGGCTGGTTGGTGCTTTGCTAGTTATTCAGCACCTTCTTTGCCTCCACTGGAGAGGGGACAGTCTGTGAGATGAAGTCCACGGACCGTGAAGACACGCACCGAGGCAGCGCCTTGGTCCCAGAGGGAGAGTGAGGCAGCCGCTTCCCCTCGCTCCCTGGCTCCCGGGCTCGGGAGGGTCCTTGCTGCCTGTTTGTCGGCCTCTGGAGAGGGGCAGCAGGCTGAAGGAAGGTCACAGAAGAGCGGAGGCGAAGGTTGGCTCTCGGCTCTGGGCTGGGAGGGAGACGTGGTGCCGCCGTCAGCAGGAAGCTGGTATTTATCTGCCTCTCCTTCAGCCCCTGCCTTGATCAGCAACGCGATCAGCCACTTTCTGCTCTGCCCTTAATTTCTGCCATTTGTAAAATCCAAGTTGTGCCAAAGTGGTCGCGAGACTTAATTCATATTTATTACTCCTTTTGAAGGAGAAAAATGGCTCCATGAATATCGAATATTAGCAGCTTGGAGAGATGGACTGATGCCACCAGAAATCCCTCGGCCGGCGAGGATGGGGTTTGAGAATGCCGGGTTGCATCCTGCCCCACCACCGCTCCAACTGGTCCAGAATGGCTGAATTTCTGTGCCCATGTGGGTTTGTTTCTATTTTTTGGCTATGACTTCACCCCTGACTAAGTTTTGCCCTCTGCAAGCAGAGCAGGGCAGAGCCAAGAGCAGGTGGCAGGGCATCGGCTAAATCCATCAAATAAATGGGAGATTTCCTGTGAGCACCAGTGAGCCTGGGCTGGAGCCAGGTTCTTCTGTTGATATTTTAATGACAATAAATGCAATTAAGGATGAGAGAGAGGAGCATTAAATTAAATAAAGTATCAAAAGCTTGAAGATTCTTAGCTGATGGGGTCATAACCATCCCTTGGGTTTCTGTAGGCAAGTGGCAGGTGTTGCTGGATTGCCTTCCACCCGTAGAGCTGTCGTCCTGTCCTTCTGCCTGTCTGCTGCCCGCTGTGGTGTAGACTGACTAATCCTGACCTTGTGGCACTGAGCACAGAGGAGCAGCACCAGGTAACCCCAAGTCCCCCAGCATCCCACCCCTTTGGGGAGGGGTATTTTGACGTGTGCTGTCTTGCTGCTGTCCCCTCCAGGCTGCGACCCGTGCCATCTGGTGATGGGACATCCAGTAACCACCCACAGGCATGGTCCTGCAACTCGGAAGCTCCAGCGGTGGGGCGGATGGGGTTTTGATAGCTCATCTCCATCAGTCCCCAGGGCTGTGGTGGTACCAATGGCCAAACACACCTGACTCCTGCAGGGGCTGGAAGAGCCAAGGACACCCAGCACCCGGATGGAGCTGTGATGGGCCAGTGGTAGCATCGTGTAGGGGAATCACCAGTGGTCCCCAACAGCTGTGGGCTTGGCAGCTCGGCGTTTGCTGGATCCCACCGGGGCTGAGCGGCTGCCGAGCACAGGAGAGCTGCCTTTGGGCACGGTGGCTCTGTGTCTGCCCGCACTGTACCGCCTGTATCTGCTCCTTGAGCCTTACCAGGGGGCAAGGACAGGAGTAAGGGGTTTTTGGTGGCCCTGTACTAATTGCCGGGCTTTCCTCATGCTGGCGCACGAGGCGTGCTGAGCGGCGGGCTTACGATTAGCATTAGCGTTCCTAACGAAGTCCCGTGGGCTTCCCACCTTCCCTTGCCCCTTTTATAACAGTCACCGCTCCTAGAGACTTTAAAGCTCCTTTTGTTAGGGACTAAAAGCGGCCTTAAAATAATCACTAAAAATGGAATTAAATTAATTTAAAAGGGAGTCATTCAAAGCTGGCTTTCTTCTAGTCCTGACAGGTTTTCCATCTGGGTTTGCCTCACCTTAGGCGGGCTGGGCATGAGCTCGCATCTCTCAGACCTGCCCAGGGGAAGTTTCTTTGCCCAACCCCTGCAGATGCCTGGGGGGATGGTGTCTGTCCCCCATCCTGAGCACTTCTCATGGCTGCTGGTCACGGGGACACAGTGGATCAGAAGAGATCTGCCGTGGTGGCCCGGGAGCATTGCACCAGCTGGGAGCACCAGTTGCTCAGCCCTGGCTTGTCCTCACCTTCCCAATCCAGGTGGCTCTGCCCTGGGCAGCAGGACCCAGCTGCAGCCCTGAGGCTCTCTGTGCAAGACCCAATGCACAGGGCAATAGATGTGCCAGCCTGGTCCTGGGTTATTTTTTCCCCATTTCAGAAAATTACAGCACAACTGATGGATTTTCAGGCTAGAAGGGACCACTGTGACCAGCCAGGCTGACCTCCTGCATTCCACAGCCCGCTGCCTTGGCAGAAAACTCATCGTTTATGCTCAAGCTGAAACATATTTTTTAGAAAGATACTCAGTCTCCATTAAAAGACTTGGAGTGATGGAGATCCCACTCTGTCCCTGGGGATTCGTTCCAACGCTTAATTGCTCTGACTGCTAAAAATGTGCTTCTTATTTCTAATCTGGATTTGTCTTGTTTCGGCTTCCAACTAGGGATGTTGTAATGCCTTTTCCTGCTAGATTAAAGAGCCGTCTGCTATCAGAAATCTCTTCCCCATGCATATGCTTGTAGACCGTGAGCAAGCCACCTCTTGGTCTCCTCAATAAACTAAACAGCCGGAGCTTCTTCACTCTGTCACTGTAATGCATATTTTCCACTGCCTTGACTCACTCCCAGCTCTTTTCTGAACCCTTTCCAAGTTCTCCTGCTCTGGTTGGAAGCGCAGACGAGAACACCGAAGGCAGCATCCTTGCAGCGGGCTCCTCGTGCCATGTGGCTGGGTAACAACGTTTCTCCCTCCTCCTTTGTGGATGCAGCCAAGGATGACGCTCATCTCCTGAGCCCGTGTGCGTGCTGCTCGGGCTGCGTGGCCGCGCTGCCGCTCAGCGGCATTGCCTGCCAGGGTAGGCACGAGCAGGACGGGGTGGCTTGTCTGTGGATGCACGTGCACCTGCCAGGTTTGCAGGACCTGACTATTTTGGGTCCACTGAGCTGGAAGCAGGGATGGTCGGGACAGGCTGAGCTGCACCACCAGCTCTGCTCGAGGCTTGCCTGCGTGAAGGGCTGCCCAAGAGGGGGAAAGGAGAGGGAACGCAGACACCCGTGCCCACCCCCGTAACTCCCTCCTAACCCTGTCTTCCTTCACCTACTTTCCCAGGTTTGGTGCTGAAATGAGGTGGGATTTATAAGGGCCAAGCACAGCTCAGCGGGGTTTGGTAGGGGTGGCTGTGGGAACGGGGAGGGGGAGAGGAAGGGCTGGCTGTCGTCCAGCTCATCGTTATAAGTCAGCGTGGTGGGATTCACCCACTGGCTCATTAGTGCCGGGACTCTTGTAGCTGTTGGAGCTCTGAGAGTGGCTCCCTGCGAGATTAATCATCTGTGACCCATCCGGGCTGTGTTTTGGTCTCCTTTCCGAAGCCCATCCTGTTCCTGTTCCCTACCCACCGAGCAGGCTTGGCTCTGACGCCGGCCAGAGGTCGGTATTTCTCTTCCCTTCAGAACAATGGAGCACTGGGCTGCAGCAGCCGACACATAGCAGCGTGCTGATGGTTGCCAGCTGTGTTGCCTTAACATCTTCCCATTATCTCTGTATTGCTGGCTAACCCTATCTTGGGGGAAGCTTCGTCCTGACTTTGGCAGAGGAAGGAGTCTCCCTCCCAGCATGGAAAGTTGGCCGGGTGCTGGCTCGCTCTGCCCCGAACATCTGCTGCCGGCTTGGCGGGGAGCGGGGCTGCACGCTGGCGCTGACATGGGGGGTGTGCAGGAACACACACAGCCCCGCCGTGCCGTGCCATGCCGCACCATGCCGCCCGCTGCCTCCCTGCGCGGGGCTGGGGCACCGCACAGCCCCTGGCCCAGCCGGAGCCTGGGGCGGGGGGCTCCAGCTCCCCACAGCCCCCGGGAAATCCACCCCCAGCACCTGCCCCAGCACACGCTCCACGTGCACGCACCGGCTCTTGTGCATTCCCACCACCCATCCACCTCTGCCTGACCCCTGCTGTGGGCACTGCTCACATGCACACACATGTGCACACGTGTGTGCACACATGCACACCCCTCCTGGACACGCGCATGCACTGCTGCAGAGCAGAATTGGTCTCTGGGTGCATGAACTGCTCTACAACAAAGCAGGAACAGCCAGAGCCTTGCGTAAGTGCAAACAAAACCCTTTTTTGAAGCCCTTGGTGGTTACGGGTGCATGTATTTCTTTCTGCTACTTTCTCATGACTTGCTTCACCATGTGCGGACTGGGACCAGACTGAGAAAAGCGGAATTATGCCAAGAAAAGCCCTTTCAGCTCGATGCAAATGCCTGAAATGCAGAGGGGTTGAGTCTGTACACAAATAGCGGGGTGGCCTTTGCCAAGGGGAAGGTCGTTCACCCTGGACATCCCCCTCGTCTTGTCTGGAAGGACCCAGGAGTTTATCTCAACCCCTTGGCAGGAGCCTGCTTAATGAGGACCGGTGCTCTCTGGATGAAAGTGCCAGGGCCTGAATCAGTTAAGGGAGGAATTAAGCCCCTGAGCTGGTCCTGGCCGGTGAGCCGCAGTGTAGGGTGGGACGTGGAGCGGCCAGACCAGCAGGTCCAGATAAACCAGCCATGCCTCCGGCCACGGACCTGCGGATGAGGACGGCCGGGTGCTGGCGGAGTGGGGTGGGAGCGTGAGCAGTGTTATACCCCCAGTGGGAAGCAGGGAGCTGCGTGGAAGGGACCGATGGGCATCGGCTGCGTGGGGCGGCTCCTTGCTCTCCCCGCTGCAATGCATGGGGGGATAAAGTCTGCTGGAAATGCAACACGCTGCACATAGCTGCAACATTCCTAGGGCTCGAGATGCTGTCTTGCAAGGATGCTGGGTGTTCTTAGCCCTGTAGTACGGAGCGGGGCCAGGCTGCAGAAGCCCTGGTGTCCTGTCCTGTGCTGCCAGCACCAGCCTGCTCCCTGCTCATGGAGGGGATGAGAAAGCCCAAGCTCATGGACCAGCCCTGCCTCTGGACGTGGCATTTCTGCTGGGGCAAAGCAGCAGCCCGGAGCTGTGGAGCCTCTCTGCATAGCTCTCCGAATCCAGGGGCCACGGGGGAGCCGTGCAGTGGGAAGGAGCTGGGGGGAGGCTGGGTGGAGGGGCCCTGCCAAAGTTGTAGCACGAGAGGGAAAACGAGAGTCCCAAATAATTTGAGAACCTGAATGTCTCTTGCTGTTCAGGTTTTGTGAACATCCTTAACGGAAACACATGTGAAACACGCTCTCTGTGGATCTACCCGAGAAGCCTTTTCCGTTTTTGCTGCGTTAGCAAACTGCAGACGACTCTTTCTCTCCACTGTGAACTACTGAGCAGGGACCCTGGACTCTCTCCTCCATTTTCATTCAGAGCCTCTGCCAGCGTCATAAACCCAGTAAAACGTTATGGCACTTTGCACCCACTGGGAAACCAAATGTATTTTAATGTATATTTAATAGATTTCAGGTCTTTCTGTTATTAAATTTGCTTTTCATTCGCCCCCTCCCCCTCTCCTTGGTGCATGAGACTCAATGGGAAATTTTAAGTGTATTAAACCAGCATCTCACAGAAACAAATCCAGATGGCCTGGTACAAATCAGGAAAAAAATCGCATCAGAATCTATTAGAATCTCAGCCCAAATGCAATGCACATTTCACCAGGCAGAGACCGCCCCGTTACTCAGCTCCTTGCTACATGACAGCCAGGAAACATGTGCTTTCTTGTCTGGGCTTCTTGGGAAGGTGATGGATTTGACAGCCGGGAAGCTGCGGGCCAGATTCCCCCTTGGTGTGCGCTGGTGGAAACAGGCACTGAAGGGGTTGAGGTCAACTGGGGTATTCTGGTTTTCCCTTGCTCTAACTGGGAGCTGAACCCAACCCTCCAGCCCTGGTTCCCTCAGAGGAGGGGAAGGGACGATGCAAACCTCCCAGTCCCCCAGTGTGAGACCCCAGGGACTCTTCTTCCCCCCGGATCTGGAGTAGGACCAACCTGCTGCGGTCAAGTCCCGCCTGTCCCCTCCAGCCTGCACCAGCAGACTCCATTCCCGCCGGTCTCCCACCGTCAGCGCTTGGTGTAGGGAACTCGGACCCCAGGATGCTGCTTTTGGGGTAGTAGAAACAGCTCAAAGGAGAGGTGAGCTTGAGGCAGGAGTGTCGATGGCTTTGGCAGGGGTTCCTCTCCCCGCTGCCTCCCAGTAACACATCACAGAATCACAGAATGGTTTGGGTTGGAAGGGACCTTTAAAGGTCATCTAGTCCAACCCCCCTGCCATGAGCGGGGGCATCTTCAAGTAGATCAGGCTGCTCAGAGCCCCGTCCAACCTGACCTTGAATCTTTCCAGGGATGGGGCATCTACCAACTCTCTGGGTGACCTGTTGGGGTTGGCGATGGGTGGGAATCGCCACTCTGCCTGGGGCTCTGCTGCCAGCAGAAGATGCTCGGCAGGTCGCCCCGGCCATCCCCTGCCAGCACACGTGTCCCAGGAGTGAGGGTCCTTCGGGGCACACGGGGTGGACAGGATTGCTCACAGATGCTTTGCAAGGTAAATACGACCGCCGCTCCCCAGTAACTCATTTTCCACACTTTATTAGTGTTTCAAACCACAACCCCTTCCGTTCTGGTGAGGAAGGACAGCCCAGATCACCAGGTCAACACAGATTGCTTTCCTTTCTTCTGGAGCGAACGCCAGCAGCCGGTGGGTCGCAGAGGCAGGAGGGAGCGGAGGCAAGGGCCTGGAGCGGGCACGATTATTTATTTCATCTGCACTGACATTTCTGAAGCGCTCCTCAGTGGAATGTTCCCCTGGTCTCCGTGCCCATTCCTCCGGCGTGCTCAGCCAGGCTCCCTGCACGCCCCTGCTCTGTTTGCCTTCAGTTAATATTCAAGCAAACAGAATGAGTTACGAGGAGGAATGTCCATGGAAACAGTGAATTTTAAGGCACTCTTGTAAAATATTCATAGAAAGCAAATTTTGAATTAATACAAAATGTGTGCACTGAAGACCCAGTGCTAAGAGTCATCTACTCAGGGAACGGAAATAATCCCATATGACCTATACGGCCAATAAAGCAGCTTGACTTTTGAATTCTTGCAGTAAACTGCCTGTGAATAAGACACAGGCCAAGAATTATTTGCAGAAATTATTCATTAAGGGCCTAATCCAAAACCCAGCTAAGTCAGTGGAAAGATCCCCCTATGTTAGGCCCCAAATAATTTTGGATAATGAATACATTTGAGAAAACAGTGATCCTTTCCCGGATAACTCAACAACCAGAAAAAAAGAAGCGAACTTCACCGAGCAAAGTTACGGGCTGTAAATAACCGTCTGAGCGGCTCTCGCCCCCGCTGCATCTGCTCCTCCCCAGCCACAGGAGATGTGTCGGGCACTGTAGGATGCACTACATCCCTTTCCCCCCGTCCGCAGCTCTCACGGGGACGGGGATCAGCACGGGACCTCTCCCGCAGGGACAACGCCGACCTGGCCGCATGCATCCCCTTCCACACGGTCCCACGGGGTTCCTGAGAAAGCCAGGTCATGGAAATAGATAGGATAAGGCCAAATCCGGCATGCTCGCTGCTCCCCCTAACACACAGCTCATCCCTTCGCAAGTTAATCAGGCTGAAGAGATGGTTATTTGTTGTGGCTTCTCCAAGTATCTAATTGCAAAGTACCCTGGGAGAGTCAGGAGGAATAGTATGGCAACAAAAGATATTATTATCGTTATTGTTGTTATTATTATTATTACTATTCCTATTATAACATGGCAGTAATTCCATCAACAGATCATGGTGACACCGTAAAACAGAAGAGCAAGGCTTGAAATTGCCTGAGGCCCTCAGCGCCGGAATGACACAATTAATAGCTGTATATTTTTATTGCCACATTTAACACTATACATTAAACTCCACAAATCTTGCCATATTATTAAATGCTGCTTTTTACCCTACTTCGGTTTTGTTTGTGTGTGTTTGTTATTCAGGACGATGGGTGGATGATGCCGGCGGCTGGGAAGTTTGCTTCGCCTCCAAAAATTGCACCCCGTCTCTGGCGGTGATGGAAGGGAATACACCCGGGGCTGAAAACAGCCAGACCAGGAGAGCTGTGGTGGCGTTGGGAGGTGGAGGGAAGTGTTCCCAAATGCCCTTGTCCTAGCAGGATGGATTTGGGGCCAGCCGGGAGCCCGGAGCGGGCAGTGACGGGGAACCGGAGACATGGGAATCGCAGCACCACGGGGACCGGCGCGGGAAATGGCTTAAAAAAACTCAGCCCAAAAAACACTGCGCTATATTTGTAAGCTATCTATATAAAACATATCTGCATTCAATATCAGTGTAATGGGAAGCCAGTGTCAGGGAGTGTGACCCCAAGTCCATCTGGATGCAATTCTAGCTTAACATCTGAAAATCAAATACATATTTTTGAAGCCTATCAGACAGAAAGGGCTCTTTTTTTCTTTTTTGCTTCTCCCTCGGCGTGTGCGTGTCTCTGATGTGCGCGCACGTTAATGGGGTTATTGTCGTAAGGGTGCGACACCTCCGTTCACAGGAGACCTAGTTGCCTTCCCCTGTCTGGGTCAGCCCTGTGCTGGCCGAGCTCTCGGCCGCATGGCGAGGGCTGGCGTCCCCCCACGCCCCCCGCCGTTGATTCACTTATGGGTTCACAACCAGGGCAAGGCACCCCTCTGGCTCTTCTTGGGACCCAGGACTGGGAAAGGTTTCCTTTATTTTACTTGAGGTCATGGATATGCAGCGAGAGTGGAAATTCATGTTTGGAGACTCCCTTGTGCTCAGTAGAGCTCGGAAAATTTGGAGGAAGAAAACTGTTCCAGTGTGCGGGGTTGGCAAGTCCTCCCCGGCTCCTCTTCCAGCACTGCCCCCAGGTTTTATGGGATTTCATGCATCTGAATGTTCACAGAAATATGGTTTCCTTGTTCGCTGCCTGACTCAGAGGAGAGCCGGGAGGAGCGAGGCGAGTGCTACCAACAGCGGGAAATATCTGCAGCCGGGGAAAGGCTGAGCTGGTGCGTGCGAGCATCCACGCCGAGCTGCGCTCCGCCAACCCGGGCACGGCGCAAGCACCACGTGGCTGATGGCAGGCGGCCAATCCAAACGCCATGGTACATGAACTACAAGTAAACACAGCTTGAGTTTCACATGTCAAATATGCTCAACAAACTGCTGGCGGATAATCTACAGGCCAAGAAACCAGACATAAAAAGTAGATGATGAATCAGTTGCAATGATGAATAAATTAGGGACTGTAACAGTTTGCCCATAGGCGGCTCAGAGAGGACGAGGGGGAAAAACCCAGCACACACACGACTCGCTGCCAGTTATTTGCCCAGAGCTCACTTTTCCTCCTGGCAAAATTTCTCCCTCATGGCCCCGAGGGCTGGGGCAAGCTGCATGCTTCCTCCTCAGGGCTTTGGAAGAGTGAAAAAAAGCAGTTTGTCCTCAAGCGGTGTCGAGTCAGCAGCCGCACAGTAGGACCCGCTGCACCCCATGCAGAGCACCCCGGGTGGCTGCCCACCTGGGCAGCATCGCTGTGGCCATGAGCAGCACGAATGATGCTGCTCGAGCCCCTTCCCCACCCCTTGTCTTGGCTGATCTCTTTTTATCCTGGTGCAACTCGAGGTGATGGGCTGGTGTGGCTCCGAGTTGGGCAGTGCTGGTGGGGTGTGCCTGTCAAGGGGCCGGTGGGGAGAGAGACAGAGGATGCACCCGATCCTCTCCCACCTGATGCTCTCCCACCTGATGCTCTCCCACCCACTGTTCTCCCACCCACTGTTCTCCCACCCAACTCTCTCCCACCCGACGCTCTCCCACGCTGGGGTGATGTTTCCAGCCCCCGTTGATTTAATTGGCCAGAGTCGCACATGGCAGCTGGAAAGCAAAGTTCCCATCTTCCAAACTCAAACAGGAAGATTCATTAACCGTAAAAATATACAGAGCCCCAGCCCTTCAAAAGCCTGCAATTTATTTTACTCAAGGCAGCCAAACTTTATATAATCTGAGATGAATGCAGGGATCAGGGAGCAGGCGAGGAGGAAGGGGGCCGAGAGCGAGCGCAGGGGACGGCGGCGGGGATGGAGGTGGAAGGGGAGGAGGGAGGTGGCTATTAATGAAAGGACAGGCACCGGGGGAGCGGGGAAGAAGGGGGCTTTCCAGGAGGACGGCTAATGTGGGGGCAACGCTGAATGATTGATGAACAGGCAAGCCGAGCAATCAACATGCCACTTTATCCAGCCAACAAACCTGGAGCCGTTGGTATTTATACAGGCCCCAGCGTGATTATTATTGTAAGGGAGATTTCTCTAATCAAAACTCCAAAATTACACACAGGCGTTTCTGATTAATATTCCATGATAACAGCAATGGGGCACATCTGGCAAAGGAGCCACGATTTCTGCACTCCCAGTGTCCATTTCTTTGCCTGACGGAAGAATAAAAAACGCCTCCTCCGGCACTGCCGGTGCACCCCAGGGTGGCAGGTTCCCATCGTAGGGCGCTTGCCACGCTGGCTGCACCATGTTGCATCTAAAAAGATGCCTGGCTGGCACAATCCTTCTGCTCCGGGGCCTGGAGAAGCAATGCCGTGGCTGGGGGCTGTGCCGGTGGCGGTGCCGGCAGCCCTGCCCGTGCAGCCACGCTGCCTGCTTGCAGGCGCTCTGGCTTTGGGAAGCTCCTGTTGAGCCGCTCACCAGCCGCGCCGCTCCACTTATCCCTGCTGCGACACGACCGATGTTAATGCCATTTTTTCTGGAAGGCAGGATGGAAACAGTCTAACCTCATATTATAAAAAACAACAAATACGTGCAAGGCAGCAGGGCAAGGAAATTCCATCTGGGCTTTCGGTGCCGCGAGCTCCGCTCTCCGGCTTCGCAGTACGGCCAGGGACGCGCGGGCCGGTGACAGCCTTTGCCTGCCGTTGCATGGCTGTTTAAGGACGATTCCTCTCGCCTGATGGAGACGGTGGGGCTGGGGCCGGCTTCTTCCCCAGCATGGCTGCGGAGGGGGGCCCTACTCATGCGCCCTGGGGAAAGGTCTGGGATCCTCCTCCTCCTCCTTACAGCCGGCAGGATGTTAGGCTTGATCCAGGCACGATACACTCCACCGAGAGGAACCGATAACCAACTCCCGTCTACCTCTGATAGCGAGAGGTACGTTCATTTTTCGGAGGGATACGTTAAGTAGCTCGGGCTGGAAAACGGTGATGCCCTCCCTTGTGGTGCTGTGCGAGGGAGGGCACTTTGGACTGGGAAAGTGCAAGAGCTCTGCTGAGCTACTGAAAAATGAGCACAAATAACAACTGGTGCTTATGCAAATCCTCCCCATCCTGCATGCCTCACACCCATCTGTCGGTGCAGCTCCGGGTAGGTCCTGGCAGGAAACCTGCCTGTGCATGGCACCGGACCACGGGGGAAGGTGCATCAAAGGGGAGATGTTCTTTCATACCCCTAAGAAGAGCAGGTGGGAGACGAGTCTTGTTTTTTCCAAACGGAGGGATAACTTGGCTCCTTTATTTCTGAGCAGTAGGCAGCGCAGCGGCATGAGCAGAACTGGAAATGCCTGTGGGGGAGAGTATTCCCATGGGAATCTGGTGTAATGGGAATCTCACAAGATTTCCAGCTCAGCTGGAAAGCTTAAATGGGCTTAGGAGAAGCTTTGGATGAAAACTGCTGCATTTGGATGCTTTAACCAAACGTCCAAAGACTCCCTTGACACAGGGCTCTGTTCCTCAGCAGCCAGGAACGGTGGCCCTGGACGGAGGACTTTTTTATACCTTTTCTGCCCAGAAACACGCCTCTTCCCACTGCCCCATTTCTTGTGGCACCATATCTGCAGGCAGCCCTGCTCCACCGGCTACTGCTGGCTGCCAGCACCCTTCCGGAGCCAGGAGCTGCCTGCCTGCCCGGGCGACACTGTCCTGCCCTCTCCTGCTTTTCCAGGCAGTGCCTGGACATAATAAAACACATCCCTCCAGCAACCTCCTCCTGGCCTTCATGTACCTGGCTGTTCGGTTGACGGGTCAGTGAGGAACAACCGCTGTTTTGAAACATGGGGAAAAGGTCCGAGTCTTGCATGGAGCAAGGAGGGATGGTGATGTCTACCTCCAGATGAGAGCCTGCAGGACTTCAAGAGGATGGGGTCCAAGTGGGTGTTTGCTCAAGGCAGCCAGGCTGGAATTAAAATCTGTAGGGACAAGAGGAAGGGGAGAGAGATACAACCAGAAATTCCCAGTTACTTCACGGGCATGAAGGGCAAGTGATGGTGCTTTTGGGTGCTCGCTGGCTTCAGCAGCCTGAGACCACGCAGTCTGTGGTCCGTTCACCCCCTCCGTTGCCCACCTCCTCGAAAGCTGCGGTTGGGGTAGCTCAGAGGAGAGCAGCGGCTGGGACGCTGCCAGGCAGGGTGTGCTGGGGCAGAGGGGTGGACTGGCTAGGTCTGTCCTGTCTCCGATTTCCATGTTGCTGCCAAGTTTGGTTCCTCTCTGAGCTGAGTTACCTGGAGCTGGTCTGCAGCCAGCATGCAGGTTATGCATTATCAGAGATTTATGAGGCATGATTTATAGGGCTGGTTGCTGTGCTGGTGTTATACACCCTGGCTGAGGAGTCCAATTTTATGCATAAACTCTATTCTTGGATCACTGTACCTCCAGAAATAGTGGTTAAAAAAAAAGAGCTTTCCAGTCACCCACTGTTCCCAGGGCCAGGGAGCGGAACGGGGTCTGGTTTGGTGCCATCTCATGGGCTTCAGTGCCAGGAGGGAGCTCCCGCAGCTCCACAGCCCAAGCAGCCTCACCGGTGGAGTTGACCCTGCTCTTCAGGCAACGAGATGACAAGACCCCTCCTTCCTGAACAAAAGACCCGACTGGCTGCAGCCACTTTGGGATGCTGCACGCCTGACTGCGGTGTTCCAGGGAGGAGGTCGCAATGGCCGTGGTGGGTGGCTCGTCCCCGGATCCCATCGCCTGCCGCTCCCCGGCAGCTGCCCCCAAGCAGAAAGCAAATCCCCCCAGGCAGTGCGGGGGGAAAAGGGCCAAGGACCGCTCCGCTCCCTGACGGACACAGACCATCTGTCCCCTCCGTCCTTGACATTCCAGCAGAGCCGCTCAGCCGCTCTCCGGCTGTGACCCGCTGGCAATTTCGCTTGTCCTGCAGTCCATTAGGAAACGTGCCACAGCCTGGGGACACAGCTGCTCCTTGTGCCAGAGCCCGGCCCGGAGGGATCGTGCGCTCGGGTGGGACGGAGCGATCCCACACCTGTTTGCACTCGCTGGGTGACGCGGGGGCGAGGGACGGCTGCTTTCATCCTGCAGACAGGGTCGTGCTCGCAGCTTCGCTCTGGAGAGACCTGGGGTCAGGGCTGGAGGGGCATTGCCACCTGGCTCCCATTAGGAGGGCTCCTTTCTCCGGAAGAGGGCTGTGTCATTCCTCCACTCATGCCAATTATCCCTCTAGGTCTCTATTAGCCTGCACAAAACAAACCCTCTGCGTCCTGCGCTCCGACAGCCGAGCAGACGTGTCCTTGCCGAGGCGCTTTCCCACGTGCCAGACGTCAGCCACTCTCTCCCGGTTGTGGATATGGCAAACGGCCACTTTCGCCTTCCCCTTCCTTTGCTTGGGGCAATTGGTCTCATTTTTCTTCTTTTTTCCATTTTTCCTCTCCTCCCTGCTTGGCTGGGGTGAGATGTGTCTCCCCAATGAGGCTGGCTGTGCCTCGGGCATGCCGGCAGTGCAGGGTGCCAGCCGGAACCGTGAATTTGGAGGTCCAGAGCCCTCTGAAATTAAGGCATAATGAGTACGACAAGTGATAGCCCCTCGCTCTCGGCAGCATCCTGGCTCAAGGGGAGCAATGCACTCTCGGAGGTGCTATCTCCAAGGCCCCCGTTATCGTATTTAGAGCAGAAAAGCAGCTCCCGGGCTGCAAGGGTTTTCTCTAGCTGCTCTTGGGTTGCTCCACCACCAGCTCGCCGCTCCTGGGGAACGAATGAAGTATCAAACCACTGAGGTTTGCTGCATGGCTGCCCTCCCCACTGCTCCCCAGGTGTTGCTGTAATAGGATTTGGTCCACGTCCCTGGAAACCCCTCTGAGGAGGATGTGGGGTTTTCAGCGCGTTAACTCCTTCATGCACCAGAGAGGGTGAAACCCCACCATAGCCACATCAAGCCCCAGGCTTTGCTGAGAGCCTTGGCCAGGGCGCTGCAGCTGCGGGAAGCAGCTGGTGGCTTTTTGGGGATGGAGGGAGAGCCAGCCTTTCCTTGAGGAAGGAGAAAGGATGCGGGGAAAACTGTCCTGTGGGGACCTAGCAGCTGCGGCAGCGCTGTGGGGAGAGGAGCCTGAACCCAGGCTTGGACCTGCTGTTGCTGCCCCAGAGACCACCGGCTTCTCCCCCGTGAGGGGCACCCAGGGCTCTGCCCGAGGCTGGTACCCTGCGTGCGTCAGACTTTGCCCCCAGCACAGCCCTTCACATCCTGTGCCGGGCTCACCAAAGCCACCGAACCTTTTCTGCGTTTCTCTGTTCTCATCCCATTGCGGGAGCCATTGTTTAACAGCAGAAAATACCAGATCAGATCCCTTAAGCCAGCGGATTGAATCTGAGAACAAATTGCCTCTCACAAAGAGGGGTTTTCGGCACGTCTGTGCATGTGGCTCTCTGCCTGTGGGTTTTGCTGGTTTGGCTGGGAAAGTCCCTGGCACGGAGGGCTGGTGCTGGGGCTGCACCTCGCTCCAAGCAGGGAGCACCCACAGCAGCATGACCACCGTGTCTGGGGACCATGGAAGTGCAGGGAAGCAGAGACCTCACCTGCTGATGGGTACCGAGGTGGAAAAGTCGTGTGAGAGGAGAGATGGGTGCTCAGGACTCCCCAGCCCGCAGCAGGATGGGTCCCCTCCCACCCATCCCTGCGTCCCCTCCCAGAGCATCTCTGCTTTGGGCTTGGGAAAGGGCAGCTTCCTAATGGCTTGTGTTTATCCCAAACAGCCATGACTTGCCTTCATGCCAAGCTAGAGGTTATTTGAGGCTGTTGTCTTGTTCATCAGATCCCCATGTTCCATTAAAAAAAAAAAAAAAGTCTTCCAAATCAAGATAACCACAGCCTCTAACATCTTGTGAGGAAAAACCCTTCATGCATGAAGCTATGATACCCAGCGTGGAGCACGCTGTGCGAGGCTGAAACCTCTTAGCCGAGGGGCTTCTGAACAGCATGCTCAGCTGCATGGCTCTGGGTGCTGAACCGTGGAGGGATGCCCAAGGGGCACCAGATCCTGCACCAGTGCCTGCTGTGTCCCCCGTGGGGGCTGCGGCACAGCCACGCTCTCCCCATCTCGCCCTCCGCAGTGGTTAGCCCTGCCCAGGTTGTCATGCAAGGGGTTGGGAGCAGCCCAGGGCAGGCTGCGGGTGGGAGGTGGCCGGGAGCTGTTGGGGGGTCCCATCCATGCAGCCCATGCAGAAGAAGCCATCGGACTCCAGAGCGGCTGCCCACCGTGGGGTGCGGGGCCGTGGGACCCCAGGGCTGCCGGGCCCCCAGACTGGAGCGGCTGGAAATGGGGAAGATTCACAGCACAGAGACTGAGACTATAAAGGGAGCTGAGGAAACTCATAAGGAGGTGTAAATTGGAACAATATGGGCTGTGTCGTGTCCTGATTTGGCTTCGGGGAATTAAGAGCTAATCTTTTCCCTGAGACTGGGATTGCTGGAGTTGTGCATGCAGCACACAAGGGAGTTTGTGATCTCCGAGTAAAGCCAGCAAGTGCCAATGCAGGAGATGCAGGACTGAGACTTCAGATGATTATTTTTACATTTGGTCTTTCTGTGGTTATTGAGGTGCATGTTTAAAGCAAAAGCCTCCTGCAGATTTGCTTTTTTAATAAAGGATCCCTGTGTGCGCTCAACTGAGAGAAATAGGTTATAAATTGGTGACAGTGGGTTGGAAATCGGTGGCAGCAGGCTGTAAACTGGAGGCATCTAGCAGGGCTCGTATGCCAGTAATAAAAGCAATTCCCGCTCGGCAGTGGGGCAACTGGAAGTGGATGGAGGTGGCTGAGCCAGGAAAGGAGCGGTGGGCGATGCTCCAGCCTCCTGCCCTTGACCTAACGTGGGGTTTTGGCTCCTGGGAGAGAGGTTTGCCTCCCTGCCTGCATCGCTCCTTTGCATGGAAATGTGAAATGAAAGTAAACCTGTATGTGTGCTTACATCAACGTATACATGCAAAGACGTTAAGAAACTCCAAACCTCACTGAAAACTTGGCATCATAATGACACAACACAACAATACAACATGGACTCCATCCATCTGAATGGTCTTCAAGAAAATTCGGATTGATAGTTTTTTCATTTGCTTTTTTTCAAAAATTTCTGTTACTGCTCCCATGAAGGGCTCTGCTTTTGGGGCCTGCCTTTCCCTACCCTCCGCTCTTTCCCCGCTCTGTGCCCTGGCAGGAGGCTGCCTGCTGCAGCCCTGGCCCGCGCCTGCCTGCCAGCCCCCCTCCTCTCCTGTCAAGTTTTCTTGCTATCTAGGTCAAAGATTAGCAAGAACAATAACAAAAAAAAAAAAAATAGAACAGAAAGCAAAAGCCAGCATCGTGCCTTTCATGCGGACATTATTCGCTGCTCGCAATGGAAAACACGTCCTGCCTGTGCTTCAGTCTCCAGCCTTCCCCGCGTCCCCGCGCACACCAGGTCTGAGCAGAAGGAGGAGGAGGAGGAGAAGGAGGAGGAGGAGGAGGGTTGCGTGCCTGTGCAGGGATCAGCATGGCCACCCTGGAGGCAGGACTGGGAGCACGGTGCAATCCTCCCATTGCCTTGGCCAGCCTGGCTCACGGTGCTTGCGGGTGCTCTGGGGAGCGGGGCAAGCCTGGCCTCCCCGGGGCAGCCCACAAGCCCCCCTGGGCTATATGTGCCTGGAAGAGCCCTCCCTGGAAATGAAAGCTCTGCCTTGCAAGGCAGCAAGTCCCGTGTGCTCCCGACCCCTGGTCCAAGGGGATGCGTGAGATCAGTGTCCTTGGGCTGTGCTGGGTGCTGGGGTGCTGCAGGGTGGTGGGCAGCCCCCCGGGAAGGTGCTGGTCGGGGGGGGGGCTGCCGTGCAGGAGCGGCTCAGGCAGTGCCAGCTGAAGGCAGCACGGCCGTGCCTGCCAGCCCAGATTGTTTCAGCCCAGCGACCGCACAAGTGGCTTTGCTAAAGCTGCAAGTTGATCTCATGGAAGGAAATTGAATTGTCGTCGGGGCTGGGTTTTATCTGGGCTTTGGGCTCCGCTGCCTGGCTCGGCCTATTAACGTTTGCTCGTCTGATTACAGACACAGCTTGGGGTGAGAGGTCAGGTTTAAATCATGCCTCTTTCTTTTCTCATCAGAAAGCATGTCGCTGAGGGGCTGGAGATGTGCGGGAGGAGTGGGGGGTCGGGGGGCTGGTGGATGAGCCCCCAGGCAGCTGCCCGTGGGCTGCCCACGGGGCACTGCGGGGTGAGCTGGGGGATGCCAGGTGAGCTGGAGTGAGGGGGGGCTGCTAAAGGGGAGCCCTGGCAAGGGCAGCAGCTTCTCCAGGCAGCAAAGCATCACCAAGCATCCTAGGTTGTGGGAGCTCATGGGTGCTCTGCGGCCAGAGGGAGCCCCAGAGGTGCAGAGGGTGACTGCAGGTCCAAAGGTCTTTGCCACACTGTCCCCATCCAAACTGCCCCGATGGCCAGAGGGAAGACGAGGAAGGTCGGCTTCCACTGCCAGAGGGCCAGGGGTTTGCTGTTGTCGCTGGCCCAGAAGAGTGGGGCTGGAGCAGGGGGCCCACAGGCCCCCAAATGCCTCAGGCCATGCAGTGGGTGCTCGATCAGCCCCTCCTTGGCAGGGCGGGGGGCCTGGGGGCCCCCAGTCATGGACAGCGTCTACGGTGCCGTGGCAGAGCCGTGCAGTGGCGCGGCACTGCCGACACCGAGCGTGCAGGCACTGCGAGATGGGCTTTGGAGCACCAGGAGATTATGATTTTTCACTGATATGAGTGCTTTCTCTTATGTTCGCCTTGTGGTGCCCAGGTCTGTAGGGATCTTGTTTCAAAACGTGTTTTTTTCCCGCAGCCACAAACATGGGTGACCTGCTACTTTTACTCCAAGAAAAGAAAAAGGGAAAGGGGATGCCAAAAGTGACCTTTCTCCTATAATCACAGGACTCCGTGAGCTGGAGATTTAAGGAAATATATAAATATAGTGAGAAGATGCCCACTGGCGACATTAAGCTGCCTAAACTTAATTGTGTGGGGAGAGTCCAGCAGCACTTTTGGGAAGCTGTGACCACTGGGGCTGGCCAGAAGCATCCCCGCGGGGATGGGAGGGGATGGCTGGTGAGCACGGCTTGTTAGTGCCGGTGGAGCCTGGCTGTCCCCTTCCCGTCCCCCCAATGCCCCTGGGTTAAGATTCTTTAATGACCTTAATCACCAGTTCATTTACAGCAGTCACTTTCCCCACCACTGCCCTCCCCCAGTGTGGGAATAACATCTGCTACCCAACATTGCCCCTATAAACCGCTCCTATTTCACATCACAAAAAATATACAGGGCATTAAACTAGGTATGTTTTATAGGGGAACTGTCAAGCAGCTTAAATCCAGGCTCTGACCTACTTAAAAGTTGTCCTAATCAGACAAGGCATGTGTCTGTGTGCTGAGTTCACATCTCCGCTTCCATGTGTCACCCTGGTGCTAAGAAATGAAAATGGAAATTATTTACAGAACGGAGGAGTCACACTGCGGAAGCCGAGGAGGCAGGAGAGCGGTGCTGTGTGTCTGCGCTCCTGAGGTGCAGGCAGGGCGGGCAGGGTGGGCAGGGCGGTGGGCAGGGCACCCTCCTGTCCTGTGTGAGGACAGCCCCGTGGGGATAAGAAGCAACAAGGATTGGGAAGGGGGCCCTGCCCAGCCTTGAAAGCGGCCCCAATTCTTGCTGACCCATGTTTTGCAACATTGGAGACGTCTATAAATGCGGGTTGCTATGAAGGCTGTGCCCTGAGGAGGAGGAGGAGGGATGCTAGCGCTGCCCGGCCAAGGCAGGGTTCTTGGGTTTAGTCGCATTTTCTGCCACAGACTTCATGTGCTGCTCCCCACCGACAACCGGGAGCTCCCAGCCCTGCAGGCGCTGCGTGAGGAGCAATGCCGCAGCAGGGAGGAGCCACCCGGGCTGTGCCTTGCTGCATGGTTGCAGCTCCTGGGCCAGTGTCCCCAGGGTGGCCCCGGCACCCCGTGGCAGGCTGTCCACGCTGCTTCGCATGGGACTGGGCTTTGTGTGGCAGTGGGTGCACGTGAAGCGGGTGCTGTTTCTGTGGGGAGCAATTGTGCTGTGGGGCAGTAAGGGAAGGGCAAGACATTCAGCATCGGGGCTCATGCAGCACAGGGGGAGCTGCAGCCATCCTGCTCCCTGCCAGCGAGTCCTTGCCCAGCCTCCTGGGCAGCACGGGACGCGGGGTGCACGGAGCCGAGCGAGGCTAGCAAGGGCTCCTTGCAATATTTGACGAATGCCCCCCGGATGCCGTGAGAGGAGGATCCCCTGGCTGGGGGTGTCAGGCTGTTCCCCTCGCAGTGCTGGTGGGGGGCAGTTGAATTTCCCTGCCGTGGCCATCTGCAGCCTGCGAGCTCTTAAACACCGGATATTTATGAAGTGTCTGTAACTCCTCTGATGGTTGGCAATGCTGCCAGCAGAAACACCCCTTCCCTTCCCCGCGCGCTCCCGGCGCCCCGCCAGCCCAGGAGGAAGAGAAATGAGGCTTCGCCGCTGTAATTCAAACCAGCCCTGAGAGTGAAAGGGATCGTGGTAAGGAGGATGCTGCTGGGGCTGCTCCGCGCACCCCAAGCCCAGCCCTCAGCCCTGGCCCGTGCCCAGCCTGGGAAAGCCGCTCCCTGCGGAGCACCCTGCTGAGCTGGCAGGGCTGCGGCAGGGGAAAGCCACATTGGGGTGAAGGGGGGGCGGCCTCAGCTTGCCGGGCAGAAAGGGTCACCCCCATCCCATCCCCAGGTGCGTCCTCAGCCAGCCTGTGCCTCGGGGAGCACCCCGAGACCCGGGTCCCCGAGCGGTGCCAAGGGGCTTTGTGCACCTCTGCTCTGATGGGGCAGGTCGGTGCGTGCTGCCAGCCTCGGCTCTTTGGCGTGGGCGACGTGCTGGCTCCAGCACGTCTCTGAGCTGGGACCCCCCTGTGATGCCCCAGCCCCCGGCCCCTGGCCCCCGCGGCTTGTCGTGCAATGGGTGGGACGAGCAAATGCTGACACAATGCTGCTAATTCACACAACATGTGCCTGCAGCCTGCAACAAGTCGGGAGACGGAGCAGGGGTAGGTCACGATGTCTTCCTGGGTGCAGGGGGAGGAAAGGGCCCCCTCCTGCCCCCGGGGCGCTGATTCAGCCTCCCGAGACCGTGTGCCCGGCTCCACCGTGAGTCACGGGGCGAGGAGCACGCACCCGCCCGGGCGCGTGGGAGCATGGCTCCCGGCCTGGCTGGGGTCCCGGCACCGTCTGACACCCGCTGCAGCCGCGCTGGGCTCCTGGGCACCCCTCCGGGTGGGATGGGACATTGGGCACTGTGTCTCGCTGCAGTGACCACAGAGAGGAAAAGCAGTTTAGCCTGTGGCCTCCTCGTCTGGACCAGGGATCTGCTGTGGAAGGTGTCAGGAACTAAAGTGTTCCTGAGGTCAAATCCCATTTCCGTGTAGCTGCTCTGCATCAGGCAGGGGAGAGCAGCACCCAGCCCTGGGCTCCCCAGCAGCCAGCTGAGCCCTCGCCTATGCCCTGACCATTGAGGTAAAGCCTCCGGCCAGGACCTCGTGTTGTCCTCAGCCGTCTCGTGGCTTGGCCATTCTCACCGTTGGTTCCCGCTCCCAGATGTGTTTGGTCAAAATAACGAGGCAGAAAAAGGAGCTGGGGAAACGTGGAGCCTCATCCCCCGGGGAAGGGACCAAACCAAAGTGCCGCCCCATGGTCCTGTCCCTGCCACGGCTCCGCAGGGCGGCAGGTCTCCCAAGGCTCCTCCGTCAGAGGTTTTGCCTGGGGACTTTCCCTTCGAGCTAGGAGCCCAGCTCTGCCCTCAGAAACCCAGCGCCCTAATTTCTTCCCCCTTGCCCGCCTTTGCTGCTGATTTTTCCTGTTTCTCTCCCATCACCTGCCCAGACTCCTGGGTTTGCCAGACCCCCGGGTTTGCCAGACCCCCACGCCCACCACAGAGGTGTCCGGCTCTGGCTTTGCCAGGGATGCACCGGGGTGCACCAGGGCTGGGGTGCGGAGCGAGATGCTGCCTGGCCGTGCAGCCTCCCACATCCTCGCTGGCTGCTGATTCCTCCCCTTGCCCTCGGCCGTGCGCGGTGGGACACCGGGGCTGCAGACATCAAAGGGGCTGCTTTAATGGGGGATTGAGTGTTCGGGGCTAGTGCCCGGGGTATCTGCTGCTTTCCACTCCCCCCCAAGGCACTTAGTCCCTAATTAAACTGTACACAACATTCCTTCCCCATCACACCTCATAAAAGTGAGGAACCCACAGAAAACGGGCTGTGTTACTCCGAGGATAATGATCACGGCACGGTGCAGCGAGGACTGTGACTCCAGCGGAGAGCAGAGACCCTGCCAGGGAAAGTGTGACCCGGGGAGGGGGGGGTGTGTGCTCATTTCTGTGTCAGCCACTTTGCGTTGGCATATGTGCAAATAAACAGTAATTCGCCATAATGAGAGCAAAAAAAAAAAAGAGCAGATTTGCAAACATGCCTCGGTGGCCGAGGGACGTGTGATAGAGGTGTGAGCTGCACGGGGCAGGCTGCTCGTGGTGCCACACAGAGCCGGTGCACGGCTGGACTCCACAAAGACTTTGCTGCTGAGAGCTCCAGGAGCAGGGAGAGCCCATCACTGCGGTTTCTGGCCTGTCTGCCCTCGCTGCCGGAGTCAAACCTGGGAATCCTTGGCACCGCAAGGGTGTTGGATGTCAGGGATTCAAAGGTGGGGATTATAAAACTGATTCTATAAAGCAAACCCAAATATGTAGAACCGAAATCTGCCGTTTCAGAGGCTTGAGTTAGACCAGGAAAACCCGCATCCCTCCTGCTCTCTGCAGACACGCAGGGCACGAGGGAGTTTGTCCGGAGCTGCAGTTTGCCCCTTT
The DNA here is from genome assembly GCA_013389945.1 of Fregata magnificens. Lineage (NCBI taxonomy): Eukaryota > Metazoa > Chordata > Aves > Suliformes > Fregatidae > Fregata > Fregata magnificens. Next base: position 100,441 of record WAAD01041867.1, on the reverse strand, counting down.
GTCCAGAGCATCCCGGTCCCTCCCGCTGCCCTCCCAGCTCCAGGCAGGGCTGCCTTCCCCAGGTAGTCGTGTTCCACTGCAGCAGTAAAATGTATTAGTTGTTCAGCTTTGGGGTCTAGCGGGGTGAGGGGAGGCAATCAGACAGATGCTACTGATTAGTGTTCCTATTGGCTTCGCTGTCAAACCGGGGTAGGTTTTTAGGACCGTCAGGTACTTGCTCCCGGTGAGCTCTGGGTCCCTGCCCGGCGAGGGTGCCCTGTCCTCTCCCGGCCCCGATGGGGACGCAGGCTCTCACCAGGTGGGAGAAGCCCTCGCTGACGTTCGGCTGCATCCCCCGGTGCGGGCAGGAGCTGGAGGGCTCCGCTCCTCCGGCCCGGTCCACCGTTCCCCTTTAATGTGTTTTACACATGTGATGAATATCGAAGGAATTTGTTTTTTAAAGCCTGTTTTGATTGAAATCGCACACAAATCGGCTCATGCTTGGAGCCTTCCTGTAAGTTATTATTATTTTTTTCATTTCGGGGGAAGATTATGTTTCTTAGGCAAACAGGAAAAACAATGGGGAAAAAAGGCTCTGTTTGTTTCTTTAGCTTGGAGCTGGATCTTGGAGCGGTTCCCCGTGGCAGAGATGACGGTGCAGGCAGCGCCGAGGCATCAGAGGGTCCCGCCGATGTGCAAAGGGCTTGCTTGGGGTAAGTCTGGCAACCCCCAGATACAGGCGACCTTGCAGGGACACAGTGCAGCAGAAAGTGCTTCCCAAACCAGGTGGGGACATGGGTCTTCAGAGATACGAGGCCAACAAAGCCCACGTCTGTGTTCAGGTTTTAAATAGTTTTTTACAGACATTTTGGGTGTGATGTTTCTTTTTTAGGGGCCAGAAAGAGCCCAGCAAGGAGCAGTGTGCCCTGGAGGGTGGCTGGGGGGAGAGCAGCCCTGCCGAGACACCCTCCCCAGACACATCTCCAAGTTAACACAGCCTCTCCTCTGGCGTCGAATAACCCACACGGCCACGGGCACAGCAGCATGGAGGGACGCACGTGCAATGACCGCTGGTGATCTGGATGCCTGAGCACACCAGACCGTGCAATGCACCCTCGTGTCCCCCATCCTTCTTCCTTGCACCACGATGCTTGGACCATCTGTGCTCCCCATAGCGAGGATGTGCCTTCAAGTCAGAAGCTGTAGGTAGCCCCCTGCAGTCGTGTCTGTAAGACCATCCAAGTAACTTCGGCATGCAGGCAAGCAGAACTGAGCCAGTGGGGTACCTGGGAGAGATATTTTCCTCTCTCCTTTCTACTTTGGAGGAAGGGAGGGGGTGGACGGAGCTGCTGGAGGCCCAGCAGGTTTTGGGGAGCGCAGGCAGCAGCCCACCTCCTAACGCGGTGTGTGAAAGCGGCTGCGGGTGGGAGCAGGAGCCCCTCTTGGTGGGAACGAGGAGGCGTTTGCAGGTCATTTCAGCATGTTGTCCCAGTCAAATATTTGTCTAGTTAATAAATATATTGTTGTTTTTTTCAGTAAGGAAATGAGGACACTGCAAAGAAAAATAATGAAAGGCCTTTCTTGTGCAGTCCTGCTCTGCAAGAACCTGGATCAGGCCCTCCGCCTTCTCCTTGGCCCTCACGCTAGAAGCAACCCTGCTGCGGATTTCACAACGGTGTGATTGACAAGATTAGAAATTATCTCCCCCTCTCTCTACATATAAGGTTACTGCCGCTCCAGGCACAGTGTGAAATTCCCCTTGCCGGAGCTCATTAAATGGGTCAATGGACGCGTTCCAGCTTCTCTGCAGTTCACAAAGGGCTGAGTCCTGGCCACCCCACCAAACTCTGTCCCAGGCTGTTGACGAGTAAGTGCTTCCATATGGCTCACCTCAGCATCTCCAGAAAGATAACAGAGGGCTAATGGCTTGCAGATTCCACGGATGCTCGTCGTCAAACGTGCAGAGGAACCGGGGTCTCGGGGCTGCGTTCAATCACAGCTGATTGGGACGGAGGGGACCTGCGGGCTCCCTGCCAGCCTTCATCCCCTGCAGACCTTCCCCTTGGGCTGGGGGGCACTAGGAAAGGGCAGCACGTTCACACAGCCACATTGGGAACTGGGAGCAGAGAGAAGGGCGCGTGGGCAGCCGCAACCCCACATGCACCAGGGGCTGGTGGATGAGGCGGTGCCCTCAGACACGCAGCTCTGAGCTTTCATGGCGTCTTCACAGCCCCTGGAACAAGCAACGACAGGTATCGAACAGTGGCAAGGCCCTTTTCTTGTACTGGATGCACCCACGGGCCATTCAGATCCCTTCAGGTCAGAAAGCCGCAGATGTGGTTTTGGTGATGTGAAGATGGGGAGAAATGTGGCGAAAGCATTCCCTTCCGAGATATTTGCCTTTTCCCCCTTCTTTTGTTTTTTAATGGCACTTCAGTGAGGAGGTCGCTTCTCTGAATCGTATTTACTGTGAGGAACGATTTACAAATTTCTCCCTGACATTCATTCCTGTCTGTGAATCTGCCTGTAGACCACATGCTCAGAGGCTCATCCTGCAACTCCTGCTTGTGCTGGCTGGCCACGGGTATCACCTGGCATTTCCCTTCTCCCACAGCTGGACGGCTCCTGTCGCTTACCGGCACAGGGAGCATTTCAAATGCACCCAAACATGCCCTTCAAAAAGCTGCTGTTGAAAATATTTGAGTATAAAATTTATATTTAATGAGCACATGTGCTGGGGAAGTTTGAGCGCTGGCATTATTCATGTGGAAGAGACACAATGGGGTCAAGAGCACAGGTGAATTGAAGCGCTCCCTGCATTGGAACAAGCACCCCTGGGATGAGGTTTTCTCTGCTCAGGCTGCTCCGTCACCTCCGGGCAGTGCTGCCACCCTGGCCCCACCCTTCCCCCTATTGCAGGGAGGTGTTTTGGGATGCTCGGGGATACAGTCACCTGCACTCAAAGAAGGTAGAAAATGACCAAATTTTGGAAAGCAGGGACTTCTCGGCTCTCCTATCACCAGGCAGCCTCCCGCTGTCGTGATGCCAAGGATGGAGATGAAGTCTCGGGCCGAAGGAGGAGTTCCTTTAGCCCCAAGAAGTGTCTGTGTGTGGCACAGAAGCAGGAGGGCTCAGGAAGGATCCCCCTGCTCATGGAGCAGTGATCGAATGTACCGCTGGAGGAGCTATGACCTGTGTGGTTTATGGTCTCCTAATTACCCAGCTCAGCATCGTCGCCATCCAGCTAGGTCCCTTCAGTCCTGGGTATTTGTGTAACTAACCACTGATCAAAGCCCCCGCTCTCAGCTCCCTGGGGCTGCTTTCCTTGGGGTCAGGTAGTGATGCAGGGCGGTGGTAGTGCCTGATGAGCTCTGCCTTGGGGGGGCTCAGTCCCCAGGACCACAGCCCCTGCCCTCGTGCAAGCCCATGGATGGGCTGCAGGCACGGCTCCACCTCGCCAGGACTGATTTGAGCTGGCAGCATCAGCAAGCATCGCTCCACATCCCCTTTGCAAGGGATGGGGAGAAACCACAGCTCCGGGATGCTCTCCCTGCTCTGCCCCTCTCCTTGGCTGCAAAACAGGGTAATTCTAGTGCAGGGTGCACAGGTCTCTAGAAACGCTGAGTGGCCCCAGGCCACTGTGGGACTCCATCTCCCAGGTGAGCCCCACAAACAGGTCTGGAGAGAGGGGATGTGGCCCCAGGAAGGTAAAGGGGGCTGCTAGCAGGTCCTGCTGCCTGCGGGCAGCTCAGCTTCGGAGCTCTGCTTTCTTCCCTTCCCTCCTTCAGTGAGAAGCTGGAAACCCCCCATCCCCGTCTGCTTTACACGCTGAAGCTGAAATAAATGAAATTACCTTTAATTATTCTCATTACTTTCCTTGGGAATGCTGGAGTGAAAGGCAGCATTTAGCTGTGAGCTACAGCAGGGCTCTGCCCTTCCTCCTGCCCCCCAGCCCGCTGCCAGGGGAGCCAGCCCCCCCGGCCCCCCGCCACAAGGCATGACTCACTCCTCCAGCGCCCTGGACACACACAGAGCTCCCTTCTCCACCCGTGCAGGATGAAAGGAGGGGACAGGAAGGGAAGAAACCGGACAGAGCGGGGGGCAGGCACGGGGCGGGGAGAGCTGAGAGCAAGGGGGACCAGGGGTCAGGGGCTGGGGGCTCGCGGGGGTCAGGGCTGGCAGCCAGGCAGGGATGACCTCCCCTTTTCCAGACCACCTCTGGGCTTGGGGAGCCTCGTGGGGGGGCAGTGGGGCAGAGTGGGTGTGTTGGGGGGGTGGCTCTTGCACCTTCCCGGCCGATTGCAGCTCCGCAGAGCCCAGGCAGGAGGGTGTCCGGCCGTAGGGCACTTCCATTGCACTTCATCCCCCTTTCACCGCTTGTTTGTCCCATCCTGCGAGGTGCCAAGGGATGGATCCTGCAGCTCCCGGCGCCACGCTGCCTGCAGCAGGACGACGGGCAGGGCACACTTCCAGCCGGAGGGTGCTGCCTTAGCTCCCAACCCTGGCGATGCTGGAGAAGAGCTGCCAATTATTCTTCCTTGTTTAATGATTTCTGGACCTGCAGCTTCGTTACGTGCCGTCTGGCACCTTTCAGCAGGTGCTTGCTGGGATATTTATGTATACAGGTCAGGCAGGCTGGCTCTGGAGAGGCTGCGAGGCTTCGGGCTGCTTTGCTCGGCACGGCCGCCCCCCTCGTGCCTGTCCAGGGGTGAGCCAGGAGCAGGACCACGTGGACCAGCAGCTGGGTGCTCCCGCTGGCTCCCCGGAGCAGGCACCGCTCTGCAAACGGCTGCTCCTCCTTGTCTCTTCTCTCCCCATCTCCTGGGCATGGAGAAGGAGGATTTTCCTCTTCCCAGCAGCAGGGCTGGAGAAAAAAATCTATATCTCCTGAGCTGTGAAGGAAGGAGCACCCACCCTCCCACACAGTGTGCTTTCCATCCAGCTCTTGTCCAGGAGAGAAGAAAGAGCAAATCAAACACCAGCCCCATGGGACCTCCCAAAATAGACCTTCCCTGGACTGGCAGTGCCCCAGCAGCAGCAGAGAAAGCCCCGTCATCTGAGAAGTGGGGAAGGGGAGTAGGGGGGCCGGGAGCCCAGTCCCAGATGGACACTGGGCCATTCTTCTGGAGAAGGTCTTGTTACCCTCCAAGGTCAGCCATAAGTGACACTGAAACCACCGGGGCCTTTGGGAACGAATATTGAGACACGTTCGCTGTCAAATGGAATCTATTAAAATGGATTAGACGCTTTTTTCATCAATACCCCTGTGACACCATGATGGGTTGAAATTGCTGCAAAAACATCATTATTAAAAATGGGTCTATTAGTATTAGAACGGACAGAAGCTCCTCACTAATTTTAGCAGCAGCCGCTGGAGCCGGGACCGGAGGGGAAGCAGCAGAGGCGGCCCTGGGAAGGGGCTGTGGGAAACACAGGTGAGGTGGGAGCAGAGCGGTGCCGGGGGGCTGCGGCGGGGCCGGCGTCCCCTCCGTGGCGCTGCCGGTCGCACCAGCCCAGCACTCGGGCACGCGTGCCGCAGCGCTGCCTTGGCACGGGAAGCAAAGTGGTTGCTCGGAAATAGAGCAAAAAACCACACAATTGCCTTTGCTCTGAAGTGCATCCATCAGCAGCAAGAGGTGCTCTGGACACAGGCGGGCACACGTGCTTCTTCAAAGATGACAATCCAGTTGAGAGCATCATCAGGGACAGAAAGAGACGGCTCGAGTGTTTGAGGTTCATTACCTATAAAGGGGTTTAAGTGGACGCTGGAGACTCTCGGGAGCTAACTGGAGCTGGCAGGGCCATGCCTCCTGGGCAGGGATGCTGCATGCCCGGGAGGACACATCCCGTCCTTGCGGCTGTTGGGGTGGAGGCTCAGCACCGCCTGGCACAATCCGCCTGCGCATCCTGGGATGCCTCAAATCCAAGGAGTGTTACCTGGGCTGGGTCGGAGGGGAGGCAGTGGGCGTGGGGAGAGCTGGGTGAGCCTGGCACGCTGCGGCCCTGACCGCACTGGGGCAGGCACGTTGACGTCTCCAGGCTGGAGTTGATTCCCTGATGAGGTGGATTGCAGGTTAGCTATTTTTTGTTGCTAGGAAAGAAAAGCTAAGAAGACAGAGCCGTGCTGATGGTTTCTGTCCATTCGATGCACGGAGGGACTCACAGACTGTCTCTCACTGCCGTGCTACAGCCGTCCCCTGTTGCGTGCACAGGGCCCTTGGGGGTCCCGGCAGGCAGCGACCAAGCAGGGCTGGGGCTCGGGCAGCCCCGGGGGGTGCTGAATCCACCCCCAGCTGCTGCCGTGCCCCATCCCAGCGGGAGCTTGCACCAAGCTGCCGCAGCGGCGAGTGGCATCTCTGAGGCTTCGCCTCCACGGGGATGGGATGGACATGGCACCACGAGGCGATGGAGCTCAATGGACCCCCACAACTGTCACAGGGACACGGTGTGTAACCCCCGGCGGGGACAGGGGCAGCCCTGGGGGGGCTGCTGGGCTTCCTTGCAAGGAAACCAGCCTCCGCAATTAGGGAGGTGCCTCTCTGGAGCCAGTTTCTTTCTTTATAAGTGCTCAGGCTGTGTTCAGCAGAGGTGGCTGAAATTGTTGACAGGTTGGTTTTTCTACTGAGAAAAGCAGTTTTATCGAAATCAAAGTGTTCCCTGGGAATGAGTGGCTTTTGACAAAGTTTTTGAGGGAAAAGCGTCTGAACAAATCACTTTAACTCTCTTGCTTTATTTTTCACAGGGGTAAAAAATAACTCCTTGAATCTTTATGTGATATAAATTCTATGCAATACAATTAATCTAATATTTATAATATCACATCATGCATTGACTTTGTCAATGGAAACATTTAGCTGTTGACAAAAGGATTCAAAAATTCTCTTTCATAAAGCAGCCGGCTCGCTCACCAGCACAAACTCTAGGCACTGAATTCCTCATGCAATGCAGATTTTGCTTTTGGAACAACCTGAATATGAAACACAGCACCCAGAGCCGTGGCTGGTGGTTCAGAGGAGAGCCAGTGGGGCTCAGCCCTGGAGGGTTCAGCCCTGGAGGGTCCAGCCCCGGCGAGATGGTTTGTGAAGACAGGAGGGGCAGAGGACATGCTGCAGAGGCCCAGGGAAGGCTGAGCCCCCAGCACAGCCCCCCCTGCAGCCAACACTCTCAGTGATTTAACCTGAGTTTGTTTTCTCCTGGCCCTTCCCAGCCTGCTGCAAAGCACCAGATGGTATCTGATTTCCAGCCCTAAATGTTAGCTTTGATAATCAGCTACATACCATTATTATAATTAAGCCTCATTTGTGTGCAGGCTTTCCTTCTTTANTTCCTTCCTTCCTTCCTTCCTTCCTTCCTTCTCATAGGACCCTGACCCTGGCTGCAAGCACAGGGTGAGTTGGCTAGCAGGGTTGCCCCTTACAAGGCTGCAGGGACGAATCCTGCCCTTGCAGACAGTGGCCGCCCCAGGGACCCACTCTTCCTGGCCAGGCTGAGACCCCAGGTCCTCTGGACTTCCCCCTCCAACCTCTGTTTGAGGAGCGATGGCGTTTGTCTCCCAGGGGAGGCACTCAGCACCCCGAGAGCCCCGGCTCCTCCGGCAGCGGCTGCTGTTGGTGGGGAGGGGGCTGCCGGTGCAGGGGTGCCCAGCCAGCTCTGGGTGCGGGTCTGGGGAGGGGGTGCAGGAGTAGGGGTCCCCCCCAGCTGAAGAGCTCCAGGGGGCACTAAAACCAGCCACAGCTCTTGGAGGTAAATCGCAGCAAGTCCTTTCCATGAAGAAAGCCAGGGGCCTCCGGCTGCCGGGGTCGTTTGCGAGCAGCATTTGGACGGGGCTTATTTCTCCTAATTGGGCTGATTCCGGTAATTTGCGCCCGGCCATTTTGGAGCATTGTTTGTTTGCATTTCCCCATGGCTCGCTCATTTTGTGCACTAATTAGGTAATTTCCCACATAACTTAGCCTGCTCCCCCTGCTCCCGCTGCCCGTGAAGTCTGTCCGGTAGCACCCACTCTGCTGGGGGTGTCCCTGGGGCTGGTGGGGAGGGAGGGATGGGTGATGTCCCATGCCCAGCTGCCCACCTCTGCGTCCTCCTCTGCAGCCGGTGGCCGCAGTGCAGTGGGATTCATCTTGGAAAGCTCAAGGCGCTGGAAGGGCCATCAGTAACACCGCGTTTGAAGGAAAGGGTGGAAGGATTTTCCACGTGGTCTGTCGGAGCCCGACTGTACTTGCTTCTCCCTCTGCTCTGCTGCACCCTCTCTGCTATCCAAGCCTGCGGCTCCCAGAGCCTGACCTTCCCAGGACTTTTTCTCCCTATCGCCCTGCCTGGGAGGGTGGTCTCACCGGTCTGCTGCTAAAAGCGTGCCCTAGGACAGCAAAATCTGCCTGGCAGCTGGGCTGTGCTTTGAACTCCGATCTCCGCAGGCACAAAACTCCTGCAAGAGCCATCCTGCTCCCTTGAGCCCCATCCACCCCGCTGACGGGCACAGCTCTCACCACTGGCGGAGAGGTCCCGCTTCTGCTCAAGGACCACCTCTCGCACAACCATGGGAGATGGACAAGCAGCCAGGGAGCAAGACAGCCCCCATGCAATCCCTCACCTGGGGTTGGCCCTTTTGTTTGCAAAAGCAAAATACCGCCCCAAAAGCCTGCAGCCCCGTGCATGGGATGCCCGTCCCTGGCAGCATGTCCCACCGGCTGTGGGCACCCGATGCCCGCCCACAGAGTCGGGCTGCGGCGATCATGCGGAGTTCGTGGACTGGCATCAGAAGGGCCGGCATACCAGCGTACCTCCGGGCATAGCCGCCTCGTAAAACAGGCTTTTTAATTAACCGTAGGAATAAAGCCGTGGACAGTCCGTAACCATGGTGACGCGGAGCCAATCCCAGAGGATCCCCAGCCAGCTGGAATATTTGCTGGATGGCAAAGCTTCAGACCAACGTTTAATGGTGTTCGACTCTATTCGGGGAAACAATTACATGCTCCATTTTCAATGTAGTCAGCTGAACAATAGATTAAATGAAGCAATTTAGACAGAGGCTTCTCTGCTGCTGCCCGGCCCAGGGGGCTGCTCCTCCGCCGGGCTGGACCACTTCCTTTGGAGAGCAGGCGTGGGGAGACGTTGGTGCTGCCCATGGCGAGAGCTGCCCTTGCAGGGATGGGAGAGGTTCTTACACTGGTGGTGGCCCCAGTGCATTCCTCCTGGGCTTCCTTGGGTGGCCTGGGCTAGCAGAGAGGTGGCCCACCTATGCTCATCTCTTCTCTCTGACCATGACCAGTGTTGGATGGTTTAAAGGACTACCAAATCCAGCAGCGCTGCCTACTTAACTTTGCAGACCTGAAGTATGAGGTCTCCCTTGATGATTTTCTCCCAGCTCCCTTTGGCGTGTCAGTCTCTGCAGACTGCTGTCTCCCCATGCTGGTGGGGCCACGCAGCCGGTCCCGGCACGGCTGATGCTCCGCTCCCCTCCCCACCCCGCCGCCTGCTATCACCCTTCCTCCTCTGTGACACACGTCTCTGTTTCTCACCTCCCTTTCTCAGAGCTCGCCCTTCCTCAGCCCCGTGACCTCCTTTCTCGTTCAGGAATAGCCTGTTCCCGCACTGGTGTGTCATTGCCATTGCACAGAAACCACCTCATGGAAAGGAGACACGCCGTTGAGAGAAATGCCTTTTAAGGCATGCTGGGATTTAACTAATTGCTGCCTTTATTTTACTAGTATAAAAAATGCAGGTCTTTTAAATATTTTGTAAGATGACATCAGTGTCTTCAGTTTAGTTTGGATTTTATTATTGTTATTATTTCAGCTATTCAAAGAATGTGAGGAGTAGTGAAGGTTAGTGACTCCCTCCCTGCCGCCACGCCTTGCTTGGGCTTGTTTTTCCTTCTCCTTGACCTTAGCACATCCACTGGCATGACAATCCGCTCCGACCTTCTACGTTATGTCCTTTTTCTGCAAGTAATTGGTTTGCTCCCTTGGTGGTTCAGCTTATCAAGCCTGATCTGATACTCTCGGCAGCCTTTCTCCTCTGCAGTGTTCTGCAAGGTTTATTATTCTCCCCCTCTTCCTCAGCTGGCTGCTCCATCTCAGCCATTTCACCTCTGGTTTTATAACCATGGGTAGGGCTAACAGTTTAATGGACAAGCCCGCTCTTGCACAATTGCTCCATGAAAACGTTTCTTGGATTCGCGATGAGTGTTTGCCTGGCAGTTGAAAAGCAGAGGGGCTTTGTTTGGTGCCCATCTCAAGACCTTTTGAAGCTGCCTGACGTCAGGAGGATGAGCACACAGAATTGATTGCTTTCTAAGTGCCATCAAGTTGGGCTCACAAAATCACTGGTTGTTCTTGAAAATGTAGGCTGTTATTCTTCTGCCAATGACTCAACTATCACTAAGCATTAATGGAAGAGTGTTATTAGGTAGGGTTACTCAAACTAGGGTTACTCAACTAGATATTTATCCCCATGAGAAGAGCACTTCCTCCTCACTCACCCTTTTCTGCCTCTTTTGTCAAAGCAAACTCGAGGGCTTATTTCAGGTTCCAGCATGTACCATCTTGAAGAGAAAGATTTGTCTCTAGGGCAGGAGGAAACCATTCAAAAGCCACCTCCTCCTCTTCCTCCTCTGATTCTACCCTTTCTCCACCTGACTGTGGACCTCTGGCACCACCACACTCTTGTGGCTTGGAAACGTCCTAGAAAAGAAAGCAAAAAAGCAGTGTTTCCTGAAGTTTTACAAACTGCTGCTGCCGCTCCCTGGCCTGAGCCCTGCCTGGGGATGGTGGCAGCAGAGGGGACGGAGGAACTGCCCGGGGGTGGCCGTGGTGGGACCACCAGCCCCCCGCATAGCCTGGCTCTGGCGTGAACCGCTAAGTGCAACCACACCAAAAATGAGTTTGGCCTCTGTTCCCGTTCATGGAGCTCAGCAGTAGAGGACGAAAGAGAAAGAAAGAGGGAAGAGCCAGGCTGTGCTTGAGAACAAATTGTTTATCAGTATTTTCCATGAGGCATCAGCAGTTCTTTAAAGAGGACAAAACCAGAGGGACTTTACAGAGAAATCCTTGTAGGGGCTCCGGTGGTATAATTAGTTTCTATATTTGACCAATGTAAAAGTTTATCTTTAAGTCTCCTGTATTTTTTAAACATGACATCAATGTCTTTGGCTTTGTTTTGATTGTCCTTAACTACCAGGTTTTATTATTATTATTTTTTTAAACTATTCAAAAAAAATTGAGAATATTTACTCAGGGCATAAAAATACCCCTGAATTCTGATGTCTTTGGCAGAGAAGTGGCAGTCCCATTTGTTTTGCATGTGATAAATACTCCTGCTGCCACGTTACTCCCACCACAAATTCAGCGATTGTTTAATTTTCAGCTCAATTTTTAAAAACCTGAACGTTCTGAGCCGAGTTAATGTTATATTAATTTTTTAAACCAACAAGGCAAACTGGCTCGTAACATAAATATTTTACCAACCATTTATAAATATCGTGGTTGCTAAAAAAACCAACACAGTTGGTCAAAAAGCTTCAGAGGCTTCGTGCTGGTGGCAGCATGGTCCAGCAGGATGGAGGGTTCCAGCGCTGGAGATGGTGGCGGCAACTCGGACCTGCTGGAAGGTTTTCAGATCTGGAGGAGTTTTCTTCCCATTTCTCCCCAATCTCTCTGTTTCCTGGAGCTGAACGTGGGGCTTTTTCTGTGTTGCAGCTGCTCCCAACTGTGGGGAAATCTGTTCTTGACTTGCTCCCATGCCTATCCTGCCTGGTCGTGGGCTGGATCCTACTTGGCACAGAAGATAGTGAGGGCACCGCATCTCGTTTCTGCAGGGGTCGGTCCAACCCTGACCTGGGGACTGGACAAATTCTTCTCCTGTTGATGGGGGATTTCTTTTCAGTTGGATCAGCAGTGCTGAGAGCCCCCGGGGCAGCAGCAGCCCCCTCCGTGCCATACTCACCCCGGGACCTTCCAGTACAACCAGCGATGGGCTGGGGGGGATGCAGATGAACTGGGAACCTTGCACAAAATCAGGTCAAAATCCCGATCTCGGTGCACTTTTGAGACCAGTGTTTCCAAAAGGAAAAACTACAGGTGACCAGGGCTTGCCCTGTCCCTGGTGAGAACCCAAAGGGCTGGAGCCAGGAGACACAGGGAGGGAAACAGACTTTATAAAATTCACTTTCAAACAAGTGAAAACAGCGTTAAACAAACATGTAGCCTTTGTAAGGGAGGATAATCCCTCCATTCAGATGTTAACATTAAGGAGTTACAACAAGGCTTTAGCTGTTTTCTCTTCAGAGCAGGAACAGTAATTCCGTAAGTACATCTTGGGAAGGTTTCTAAAGGGTTGGGAAGTGACAGTAATAAAACCGGACAGGTACCTTTGAGAGAAAGCACAGGATGTAATGGCCATGAGCCGGTGCAGACCTGGCCACATACCCATCCTGGGTGTCGCTGATGGGCTTCTCCTCTTGCCACGGGAGCAGAGCAAGGGAGAGATGCTACAGGGTGGAAAAATAATAATAATAACAGAAAAGTGGATGGGATGGGATGGGATGGGATGGGATGGGATGGGATGGGATGGGATGGGATGGGAAGCCTCTTCTCCACCAGGCTGAGTTCCGGGTGGACCTGCGGAAACGGTGGGAGGTGTGGGATGTGTGGTGGTGGCAGGACCACAATGGAGGGAATGGGACAGAGCCTTTGAAGTTTGACTAGCCAGATCAAAGAAGCCAAACCCTGGCCCTCTGACTACTTTCCTTGAGCTGGAGGCCAAGCTGATAGTTTGCTCCCTTATGAAAAGACACCAGGGAGGCGGAGCTATTTCCTCTTCAGCTTGGGCGATTTTATGGCTGTTTGCATGTTTCCCAGGTTGCTTCGGCTGGGAGCTGGCCTGGAAGAGATCCCCGCCTTTCTGGGAACACATGGGAAAAGCAAACACAAGGAAATCTTTCTTCCCTTCCCTCCCCTTGCCTCGCAGGCGGCTCCTGAGGCTGGACATTGACTGCAAGAGCTGCCCTGTTGCTCCTGGGAGAACGCAGTGGGGGAAAAGCTGCCGCGGAAACAGCATCATGAGGAAGATGTCAGCCAATGATGGGAAGCTCCATGAATGTGGTCGAGGAGGGACAGTATCCAGGCATCCCGGGATGTAAACACCAAACACATGCGGGGTTGCCAGAGGAGATGGGATGAAATGAAAAACACAGGCTTGGTGCCAGGTTCCCCGAGGCACAGGGCATTTGGGTCCAGCAGAACGTCTGTGGGGGAAGGGGCACACTTGGAGGGCTTGGGGGGAGACTGGGAAACGTGCTTTGGGTCACCCAGATCCCCCAACCCCCGCTGCCTCGCCAGGGGGGCTCTCCACGAGCCCCTCCAAGCCGAGCGGTGAACGCCAAGGGAGAGGATCCCTGCGAAGCTTCCTGCCAACGTGCTGACAGTGCTCTGGGCTCCCTCCGAAACATGGCAGCAGCCTTGTCCCGAGCATCCGGGACAGGAGTGAGAATTCTGCTTCCTGACAATAGCTAAGCCCGGGCCAGCCTCCATCTCCCGGGGCGTTCTTGCACCCCGCTATCCCCCAGACATGCCAGGATAGTGGGACACGAATCCAAGCCTGGATGTTTCCTCTCCGCCTCCCTCCTCCCCTTCTGTCCCCCCGGCCTGTCTTGTCTGCATCCGATGCTCCGGCGAGTATTAATAGAGTTGCAATGTCTGACGTCTCAAAGGAATCCCCTGTTGGGAAAAAGGCTGCTCCGGGGGCTGGCAGTAGGGCCAGCACATCCCTTCCATGGCGGTGGAGAGCCCCGGCACTTCCCGGGCTGCTCCCGGCACAGGATCTGGGCTTTACGGGGCTCCTGAATTTAAACCTAAATTATAGATCCCCGTACACCGGATCCATATATTTAAGCATTTAATGGGGTTTTACGCAGGCTATTTTTACAACTTTAATGCACTTAGCACTAATTTGGGGAAGTTTAATGCAAAACACATAAATGTTGGATGGGAGACGGCCGAGGTGTTTTACAGCCTCTGGGAATTACACAAAGTATGTGGGGCTCATTTCGACTTCTGATATCACTCAGCACAAAATTACCTTTGCCTGGCCGGGTGCCAGGGAGCCGCGGGCTGCGGCTGGCAGGTGTGATGTATTGCAATGTCACTCTCAGAGCGGTGACCGTGGCCATATATAAACCCGAGACCCAGGCAGGAGCTCAAAGCCTCGTTAATGCCTTCCCTAATCTGGCAGGATCAAATTTACTCGATGCACTCGGAGCCGCTCCGACTCACATCCTCTGGTTTGTGTGGTTGCCTTATTACGTGTTGTGGGGAAAGTGGAGACATCTTTGGTGCAAAGAAAACACCCCACAGCGCCGGGTGGCTGGAAGGGGGGAACCTGCTGAGAAACCGAGCAAGACGTGATGGACCAGGGACCAGCTGAGCCAGCATCCTGTCTCTGCCCATCCCTTCACACCTCTTCCATCTCCACAAGTCCATTCTTCCCCATCTCACGGTCTGAAGGATGGAAATGGCTGTTTTCACTGATCTGTCCTCTATATGGTGGCATGTCTCCCGTGGCATGAGGGATTGCTTCATTGTCAAAGCCAAAACGAGCCATACCTAGGCTAATGTTAAGACAAACTGGTTGGGTCCTGGGCACAGCATGCCTGGAACAACAGGGAGACCAAGAGGTGCAAATCCACCGGGCTGAAGGACATCCGAAAGCCTGGAGGCAGGGGGACAGACCCACTGTGGACCATGTCCTCAGGAGGAGTTTTGAAGGAGTGTTTAAAAGTTGCTGGCTCTTTTCATGAAGGAGTTTGGCTGTGGATTTGAGCCCAGCCTCACTCAGCGGTCTCTGAAATCTGCCTCATTTAAATTGTCACAGCTCGAATGCCCTAGGAAGCTGCACGGCGGGAAAAGAGATAGCTTTGAAAAAAGAGGCTCTCAGTAAAGACCCTGATGGATACCCAGGTAGGGATGCCGAGATGAGAGTGAACCGTGCCAGCCAGACCATGTCCTGAGAGCAGGCAGCTTCTCCGGTGCAGGGCTGGCACACCGTGGGTAGCGCTTGCAAGAGCACCTCACGTTGTGGATGCTCTTCTGTCCTAGGGAAGGAGAAGACCTTCAGCCCTTCCTCGGCATGGGGGGATCGCTGGCTCCTATGTGCCCCCCGTGCGGTAGCAGCACAGCTCCTGGGCTCTGGTGGGCTGTGAAAACACCCTGCATGGTTTGCCCTGAGCACAAGCAATTAGCAGGATAAGTACCATGTATAACGAAGTGAGAAATTACACCCCAAAATATTGGTTTCCCAGTTAGTGCTTTAATTTAGCAAATGAGTTGCTTGTCCCCGGGATGAGCAGACTTTCCCTTCTCCAGCTAATCCCAAGGAAGCTGTTACGGCTGTAGGAAGTTTTGTCGCTCTTCCCTTCCCAGATGCATTCGTTATGAGTCAGAAAAATCTCATCTTTTTCCAACCTTGGCCTTCAGGTAGCTACCTTGAACGGTGTCTACCAAGCAGACCCCAAGCATTAACTAATCGGGTCATGTCCATTAGATCTGTAGTGGTACTTCCAGGACTCAAAGGACAAGCTAGGAGCCAAAGGCATTAAATGCCTTATCCAGGGCCAGCAGCAAAGCCAGCTGGGTCACTTGACCACCGATTCACAGCCCTGCACTTACTCCAGGGAGGCATGGCAGCTCTTGCTGTAGAGGATGGAATAGCTCCAATAATGAGGCAGCTTCAGCCATGAGGTGAGATGAAGCTTGGGGAGGAGTCAGCGACTGCTTGGGGTCTCCAAAAGCCAGCAACCAAGGTCAGACCAGCTGCAGAGGGATTGAGCCGGGAGTGCTCAGCTGAGGGTGGAGGCAAGGTTAGGACCCAGGCAGCCAGAGTCTGAGAAGTGATGGGGGGATGCTGGGAACGGGAAGGGGCAAGAGTATCTGAAGTAGCGGAGGCACGGCCAGCTGGCAGGAGCCTCCCACCCCCGGGACCTGTGCTGGCTGGCAGGGTGGCTCTGCAGGCAGGGCTGGAGGGAATCCGAGCAGTGCTGCGATGCAAACACGGGCAGCGCTGGGGAAGCACCAGTACAGCCGAGGGAAGTGACTGTGAGGAACTGGGATGGGCTGTGGCACAGGGTGCCCAGTGTGGGCTGCTGTGGCTGAGCTGGGTAGAGCTGAATAAACATCAGTGTGGCTGCAGACTCTTCATTGCACCCTCCCACATGTCATCACTGCTGCTTGGGACTCTCCGGTGCAAAGGGTGGGCACACCTGGATCCTCAGGAGGTCCGTGCTATAGCCACCAGCTTGCCAAGGAAAGGGAGATGGGATAGGATGGGATGGTTTGGCATGGTGTGGCATGGCATGGCATGGCATAGCATGGCATGGGTTATGGAGCTAACAACATCTCTCTGTCTTTGTGAGCTATCACAGAAGGCATCAGTCAAGTCCCTGGGTATGTGTGCTGCTCCGGACATTGCAACAAAGTTTTCCCTCCTTTCTTTTTGCTCCAGGTCGAACCTGCTATTTTATCATAACAGGCCAAAGGGCATATCAGACCCACATCTCTGGCTTAGCAGTCATGATCTGTTGTCCCCACGCAGCCTGGTTAAACTAGTTATCCTATAACTAAACAGCTTATCTATTCCTGGAGTGCAGCCAGAGACTTCTGCTTCCTCAGCACACATCCCCAGGCAAGAGATGGACCATAGACTGTGCAGTGACCCCAGCAGCACAACTTGTCTGAGTGATCCTGGCACTGATTTTCATCAAGACACATCCTTGACACTCGTCCAAGAGGGGCAACTTCCCTGTTCCTGGGCAGCCCTGCCAAATTCCACCAAAGCAGCCAACCTCACTGTGCACGGTGGTCTGCCGCCCACCGGGACTGCTGTCTCAGCGTCCATCCTTGCTCCTCAGCTCTGCAGGGACTCCTGGCAGGTCCTGGCTTCTTTCCTGCAGGCAGGATTTGCTCCCTCTCCCAGTGCAAGGAGAGGCACATGGAGCTCTGGCAATGCCTCGTGCCTGGTATCTTGGACAAACTCCGGTGCTTCGGCCTCGGGTTATGCAGACCAGTGTAAAAGCCACTTCTGTTTAGAGCAGATTTTAAGCCTATTGCACTGGGGCTCTGTTCTCCCTGAGGAATTCCCTCACAGCCCTGGTAATCCTTCCTTTAATTTTTGCCTTTTCTTCCTTCATCTCTTTTAATTACTTAAAAAGCACCCCAAAATGAAATTACCTCAAATAAGTTCATGCTCTCAGGAGAGCCCTGAGAAGCTGTGTGGCTGTAGGAGATTCAGAGGGAACAGAGACCACATCTCCGAGATGCTCTAGCGGCTTTAACAGGAGGTGGCCATGAGTCTTATCACTCCTCTTCCATTTCTTTCACCTTGTGAGCATCTCATTTATGCTCCCTGGGCTGGGGTGGGGAGGAGGGGGCTGAGCTGTGAGTGCATTCCCCCAGCCAGCTGCAGAACAGACATGAAGTCTGTTTGAGGAAGACCTTCTGCCTCCTCAGAGCCGGGGGAAGGAGAACAACATGGGACCCCCCTCTCAGGACACGATCCGGGCACCATGGCAGACACGCTTTGCTCCTTGTGCGGGCACATGCCCCCATGCACGATGCAGACCATGCTCATACAAGGCCATGTGTGCATAGCAATGCTTCCTGTGCCTGCCTTGGCACCTCAGAAGCAAACACCTCTCTTCCCCGGTAGCTGGCAAAGCTTTTTTGTTGGAGGGGAAGCTGTTAACACTGAGCCTTGCCCTTCCTGCTCTGCTGCTGGCTGTGACTCACAGCTACAGCAAGAGGCAGCAGGACCAGGCTGCCGGAGCCCAGGGGCTGGACAGACCTGCTGCACGAAGCAGAGGGCGGGCAGGCACACACATGCATGCCCGGTGCCGAGCCAGCCTGAGTACGTGTCCGCAGACAAGAATCAAGCAGAAATAAAGTTCATGGCAATACACCCCCGCATGCACAGATTGAGGATGGCACCAGGAGCCCTGCAGCATCGGTGCTGTTCATCCTTCCCGTCCCTGCCTTTGCTCCCTCGCTGCCTTGTTATTAGGTGTCTGCTTTGGAGCTGTCAGTGTAATCAGTGTTCCCTGTCTCATGTCATTGAGCCGTAGCTGTCTGGGGGCTTCCCCATTGTCACCTGCTCTCTTTCAAACCTAATACACACATCAGCCACTGTCCCCTGGGAGCGGAGGGGAAGGGACTGTGGGGACCCTGTCCTCCCATGCTGCTGCTCCAGCGCTGTGGCTCCCTGCTGGCCAACCAGCTTGGCCAGGCTCCCTGCCACGGGCAGCGCAGTCCTGGCAGCGAGTGAAGGGACTTGCTGTGAAGAAAGACTTGGAAAACCCAAGGGGACCTCTGCAAGGGAGGGGCTGACTGGCAGGGCTGGTCGGACACGGAGCTGGGACCTCCAGGCAGCCAAGCCCTGCTGCTCTGCTCCAGGAGGTGGGTGCATCTTGCCCCCACCCTGGCCCCATCCCCTCGGACGTGACACCCCGCTGGGGTAGGGCCCTCCCCAAACTGCCAGGGCAGCTGGAAGCGAGCAAGGACCCATGTGTGGGCATGCATGCTGTGGGGCTGTGTGTGCGTGCATGCTGTGGGGCTGTGTGTGCACGGTCTGTGCACCCTGCGGGGCTGCCCTGGCAGTGGGGTCCCTGCTCTGCCGGTCCTGCCCCTGTTAGGGAGTCCACCCCGGCCGGGGCCAGGCAGGGGGCTGCCATGCAGACACACACCTTGACAATCCTGTGACAAGTACCAAGAGCGGCGCAGACAAATACCCCTCCATGGGGACCACAGTGGATGGCAGACGTCTAGTTTTCACTGCAGCTGAGCTGAATGTTAAAGCAAGCATCCCTCCGGGATGGAGAGGCTGCCGGCTTGGCCTCTGGCACCGCAGGCCCCAGGTCTATGGGTTTCCGTGGGGCAAAGCCTGGCTCCAGTAAAGCCAGTGCAGTGGGCTCAGCTTGGCAGCCAGTAGCGAGGGGCTTGAGGACAGCCCGCTGCTCCATCCCGCTCCCAGCCCCATGTCGCTCCGGTCTTCCCATGCCACCTGCATATGAATGAAGGGAAAATAGGACATCAATTACTCTGGTCAGAAATGGAAATGGTTTTTCAGATGGGCTGGGAGGGCCCCCGGGTGCCAGTTAGGCACACCTCTAATAGCTGGTTAGTGCAGGAGAGCAAAATGCTAATTGAAAGGGCCCAAAGTTACAGCCCCACGCACTGCTGCTCCCGAGCTGCTTGCTGGGAAACAAGCGGGTGTCTAATTGCTGTGACAGGAGCGGAAAGGCCACCAAATGCCTCCGCCGTGGCAGGTCACCGTTCCCCCGGGATGTGGTGCCAAGCTGGGGAAAGCCCCTACCTGCTCTGCAGGTATCTCTGCCATGGCACGGTGGCATGTCCCCACCAAAAGCTGGGGCCAAAGCCAGCCCATGAGGGACAGGGCAGTCCCAGGAGTGGGGACAGGGCAATAAATACAGGACATGACACCGTGGAACCTGACCCAGCTGGTGCTCATACATGCATCAGGCCACAAGTCCTTCCTTGGCATCCCCACGTCACGCTGGGCTGAAGGTCAGGTTCACAGGAAAGCTGGAGCCAGGAAACCCTGACACTTCTTTATTCACTCCCTGGGAGAAGAAGAAGTTCAAATCTTGAAATTTCACCTGAACATAAAATTTTTAAAAAATTGTCATCTAATAAATAAAGGAATTATCTTAAAAAAATTCCTCTCGCGAAGTTGGGAAGTGTTTTTTGAAGCAGTCAGAGCATTTTGTTTTGATTTTGGTGTTTCAACTAACAGGGAAAATGCTAAAATTGAAATGAAACCCCTGGACCTTGTGGCATGTTTTCATAATTATTCACAAAACACATCGATGAAATATATATGTTTCCACAAAGTCCTTCTAATGTGTGGAATCAGCATTTCCTGACGACAGCTTTTCATCGGAAAGTTTTTGGTCACCTCTCAAAAATGCCTGCACTCCTCCGAGGCGAACATGCCCACGCTGCCCACGCTGCCCACGCTGCCCACGCTCACCCCTCCCCGTGCCTGGACAGCACCCACCATCCTCGCGGGGTGCAGCCCTGGATGCTGCCCTCGCCGCAGCTCTGTGCACGGGCCTCTCGTGGGCAAGTCTGGCAGCAGAAAGCCCTTGGCTCTTCCCTCCTGCCGGGCTCGCTGTGAGGGCCGGGCTGGGATGAGCTGTGCAATTTTCTTCTCTTCTGGGCTTTTAGGGGCAAGAGCGGGGGGGTGGGCTTTATCCCGTGAGGGCATTGGCTGGTAGGGGTGGAAATAATGGAGAAGCTCAAGGTAATAATTTTATCTCCTTCACTGCCAGGGAGCAGAAGGCTCTGGGGCTGTCCCCAGGATGGGAGCCCCTTGCCTTGCCCAGCCATGGATGCTCGGGCTCCCGAGGCGAGGAGTGTAAGCGCTGCCGTTCAGAGCCCCCAAAGCATTGCATCAGCCGGCCGGCCGGGAGCCTCCTCAGGCCGTGTTTGCCCAGGCTGGGGCAGGAGCCCGGCTCCTCCGCTCCACAGGCAGCGGCCAGGGTGGGCAGATGTCAAGAGGGACGAGCCCTCCTTGCTCCTCGCTCCAGGCAGGCACCTCCAGGCAGCTTCTCGTTCCCCCCCACGCAGAGGTGCCCTGTCCACCCAGGATGCCTCGGAGCTGGGGGGCAGCAGCCAGCAATGCCACCTCCACAGCTTAGTTAGCTCAGAGGAGAGTTGGGAGCCTCCTTCCCTGCTGGTCTCTTGGACAGGGGGAAGGATCAGCTTGACTTTAGCCAAGGACACAGGCTGACCACGCTCTCCAAAGGCAGGGATGGGTGGCTGCGTGCTGTGCCAGGGCTGGTCCTCACCTTGCTCCTCAGATGGTAAGGTTGGAGGCAGCTTCACATACAGCTCAGAGAGCAGCAGCATCTCAACCAGAGATGGTTGTGGGTCCACGTGGACCTCTCCTGAACATCACGGCCAGGCAGAGGGAGGTGCTCCGTGACATGCCCCAAATGCGTCGTGTTCCTCTTTGGCAGCCAGGCAAGGGCCGTGGTTACCGTAGCCAGGCAGCGTGTTTGTTTGGGTTTAGAGCTTGCACGGGATGGGAAAAGGATGTGAGCTAATGTAGGATTGTGGGGTATCTCCGCGGCCATTTCCAGCAGAACTGTACCAAATGCACCTCTTGAGTTAACAAAAGCTCTTGCTAACTTCTTACGTCTCGGATACAAAACACACTGAAACAAGACCATGTTAAAATTTTCAAGCAGCAGAGCTGAGACTGGGCCCTACAAGCCCTGCTCCTGGAAGGGCTTTTTTCTGGGGCGGGGAAGGACAACCTTGTAATTAAGTGGCTGGATGTCTCTGAGACATTTTGGGAGGGCAGCGCTTGCTGCTTGGGAGAAGTTGCATCCAGAGCTGTTCACCTCTGCACTGTCTGCACCAGACCCCTCTGCAGCATCAGGGAACGGTCTCTCCCCAGCCCACCCTTCACCGCTCTCTGTTGGGGTCAGTTCAGTGTTTCCTGGAACAGATGCCCAAACATTTTATTTCCCTCCGAAGGCTTCTCAGCCTCTTTACCTGGAGCATTACTGTAACTGGTTTTGGGATGTTAAGAGGCTTTTCACATTGCGTGCTCCAATAGAGGGATGCAGCAGTGAAAGCCGGGTGTTTGGCTCACTGTGCTGGTTTCAGGCTGCTGAGGGGACATGGAGAGAATTTGGATGATCCTCACGGGTGAGTTGAGTGGAGGGGAACACATAGCAAGAGATGAACGTGCTCCATGCCAGCCTCCACGGAGCTGCTTGGGAAGGATGCTTCCAATGCGGTGGTGGACCTGGCACGGAGGCGCAGTGTCCTGGGCTCCACAGGCGCCTGGATCTGCCCAGGGCACTGCAGATACCCCAAAGCCCCATGCCAGCTCTCTGGGCTGCTGTTGGTGCTGGCAGTGGCCGGTGCCCTGTGAGATCCGGCAGCCAGGAGTGTGCACTGGCACAGGGAGCCGGGGCATCTCACCTCTGGTGATTAATTATCCCCTGAGCCTGCTGGCTTCTTCACCTCCAGACATAATTCAAAGTCTCTTAAAAAAATCTGTGTTTTTCTTCTCCCTGTACCATTTAATTAGTTACACATGTCCCCAGAACAATATTTTTTGTGGTGCACTTGGAAAATTAAAACAAAACGGTGATAAAACTTCCTCATTACCTGCCGCTCTTTGTTCTGAGCTGCTGCTGGGTGTTTGTCCCCGTGGTCCCAGGGAGCCAGGGGACCTGCGAGGATGTCCGACCAGGCACCGTCTCTGCAAAGCAGTTTGCCCCGGAGGGGAGAGGACCTGGATCTCTGCCCTCGCTGCTGGAGCCGTCCGTCCTCACTGAGGGGCTCGGGGAGGTGAGGGGGGCTGTCCCGCTGCACGAAGCGGGGTTTCTGGAGGGCCGGTGCGATGCTCGACGGCTGCCCGCTGCCGGCGGGGCAGAGCCGGCAGAGCCTGGGCAGGGCTGCCCGCTGCCCGCAGCCCCGCTGCCCTCCTGCCCTGCCCGCTCTGCGTTGCCAGCGCGATGGCAGGTAAAGCTGCCCGAGGAGCGCTTGTGTAACCTGCTCCTTCCCCATCTGTGCCACGCCTTTGGAAAGAAAATGAGAAAAAAACAAAAACCCAATCTAGAAGAAACAAAGATGAAAGCCATCTGGTCCTGTCCTGCTCCTGTGGACCGTGCCAGCGTTTTCTCCTATCGCTTTACACAGCAGCAGGATCTGACCCTGCTCCCAGTGAAAACGAGGGGTCCCATCTCCCCTGTATAAGTTCTATATGGCTTCAGTGGGTTTCCCGTGGGGGAATGTAACGCGGGGCTTGACCGGTGACAGAGCATCCCCTGAGCCCACATGCACTGGCGGAGCAGGGAGCCGAGGGGTTTGGAGTCTTTGCTGGCTGTAAGTGCTGTCCCAGTGCCAGGATAGGTCAGGATTAGTGCTGTCCCTGGCCTAAGAGAGTGCGGGGGGAAGGCGAAGGCTGGTCGCCAGTGCACTCCGCTCCCCCGATGGCAGCCCTCCTCGTGGGTCCCCTCTCAGCCCGTACTGACCCCGGGCAGGCTGCAAATTCAGCCTTCACCTCTGCTGCATCTTCACCCGCCCTCCTGCAGGACTTTTTCTAACTCACTCTGGAATATTTTTTTCCACAAACCTTCAGATCAAAACACACCCTACGCCTCCGTTGTGCTGCCACTGTCGCTCCATACGTGATGAAATGACGGTGAGGTGTCAGAGCCCATGCTGCCCTGAGTCCGCCAGCCCGGCCGGGGCACCGGCAGCGCACAGCACAGTGTCTGTGTGGCAGATCCGGGCTCTGCGTGGAGGCAAGGGGGCTGCAGGACTCAGCTCCTACCCCACCGCAGCATGCGGCCACACTGGTCCTGACTGGCAGCTGCTCCCGACACTGATATTTCCACATGCCCCCTTGGAAATTCCTCCTGCCTTGGTCTTCCTTCCGGGTCTCCAGGTAGGACTGTGTGCTCCCACCATCTCCGATTGCACCGTACCCCTCGGGACCAGCCACAGAGGGCACGTTTGCCGTCCCTGAAGAAGGCAGGTACCTGCTGACAGCCATGCTGGCTGCCCCATCACCCCCGAATCGCCCTTCCTTGGTGGTGACCAGGTGATGAAGACCCTCTCCCGTGAGGGCCCGTGCCCGCTTCCCCTGATCCTGGCCAGAGCTTTTGGACCCAGCCCAGGCTCTGCTTGTTCAGGATATGCTG
The DNA here is from genome assembly GCA_013389945.1 of Fregata magnificens. Lineage (NCBI taxonomy): Eukaryota > Metazoa > Chordata > Aves > Suliformes > Fregatidae > Fregata > Fregata magnificens. The sequence goes on along the minus strand of WAAD01041867.1, from coordinate 76,731 downwards.
TTCTTTGCCAATGCTCCGAGCACTTCAGTTTCCATCCAAAAACACAAGACAAAATACAAACACGGGGGAAAATGCAGACTGCCTCGCAGCCCAACACCGGTGCGGGTGCCATGAATTCTTCCAGAGTGAAACCTCTGTTTGGAGCTTTCCTTGCAGATCATAAATGCAGGAATTCAGCCTGTCGGGACGAGGGGTTTGCAAAGTCCCTGCAAGGAAATATTTGCTTTAAAGGAGGAGATCAAAGCCCCCCATCCCAGCTCTCTCCTCCCTGTTGCTGCCGACATGACCAGCCTGTGCAGTTGGCCTGCATACTGCTGCTGGCCTGTGGCACAGGGGACAGCGGGGCGGGTGGCCAGCCTGGTGCACGGTCCCCTCACTGCATGCCCCCTCGCCACTCGGCAGCAGCCCCTGCAATGTGGTGGTGTTTGCAAGTGCTGGCCCTCCCCCAAACCCGCAGCCCTGGGGCGAGGGGACCCCAGCGCTGGGCGCGCTGCACCGCTGCCATTTCCCTTGGGGGCTTGCAGCCCCCAGCCTGGCGCTGCGTCACAGTGGGAGGTGTTTCACACGCTCATGGCTGTATCTGCTGCCTTGAGGCACCCTCAAACCCATGCCCGCCTGGGAACCCAGCAGGTGGATGAGCCCTGATGTGCCCCCCTGCTCAGCAAGTTCTGGGTAAGGCTGGTTGCAGGGTCTGGCTGGGGACGCGGACCTTGCTGAAGCCCACCCGGTCCCGCTCCACGTGCTGCTGAGCGCCAGCGGAGCAGGGCTGGGTGCTCACTCCCCGGCGGGGCACCACGCCACTCTGCATCCCTCGCCGGGCTGCATCAGGAGAGAGGAAAGAAAAGGGGGAGGGAGAGAAAGGCCCCCACGAAATGGGGATTTATGGTCACTGGCGACAAGTGTGAAGGACTCGCAGAGACCTCTAGGTTTTACGAGCAATGACTTAGAGTTGACCGGCTGCTTAAATAAGTCTCTGCTAATCCCCAGCACAGTGTATCCAGCTCAAATTGGAAAAGAAAAAGGTTTACCGGGAAGACACGGGGAAAACGGGAGCATAAAACATATTTTACATAGTGTCAGAGGAATAAGTAATTTACAGCAATATTATGTTAAACAAACACTGGAGGCAGCCAGAAAAGTGGGGGACAGAGCAGAAGAACTTCCCTTTGAGCAGCAAAGGTGTGTTTTTCTCCAGTGGCCATGCTAATGCTGCCTGAGGGCTTTTCCCCTGGGATGGAAGGGAAGGGCACAGCTGAGATTGGCGCGTGTCCTCCTCCTCTCCAAAGAGGTGTTGGCACCCAGACCACCATGTCTGGCCATGCCAGGGCAAGGACAGGGGACAGCCGGTACCACCACATCTGTGGCAAGGCAGCACAGGAGATTTCCCAGGGAACCACAGGCTCATCTTCCTTTTTACGTCCCTGTACAACTCTGCTCTTCTGGCCCAGCAAAGGAGTCAGAGCTTGCCAGACGCGAACCCCTCCTCGCTGAGCTATGTGTCTCTGCCTCAGCCCCTCCTGCGCTGTCACAGCTGGGTACATGGGACACAGCACCCCAGGGGACCCCGGGGGTCCTGCCTTACAGCCCCACGCAGAGCCCAGGCAAGCACGGGCAGGTCGCTGCGCTGGGGTACGTGCTCCCCTCCGGGACAGCCCGCAGCAGCCCCACAGCAGCAGCTCCACAGCAGCAGCTCACACAGCTGCTTCCATCTCACCTGCCCGTGGGAGGAGATATAAACCCTCCCAAGCGCACCTGGGGGACCAGGCTTGGCGGCGGTGGCAGCAGCAGCAGCAGCGGGTTTGCTGCAGGGGCTCTCAGAAGTTGGGTTTCCTGGAGAAAGGGAGCTTCCTTCTCCATCCTCTTCTCCATTAGCATTGCTGAAGCAAAGGTAGGGTGTGTTTAGGTCCCTGGTTAGAAGAAGAGCAGCTCTGGCAGGATAGCGAGCTAGCCGCAGGCGAGGCTGTGCCTTCCAAGGGGCGTAGAAGCTTGGGGGTGATCCTGCTTGGTGGGACAGCTGATGGGGAGAAGCTTCCACTCCCTGGGATGCTCTGTCCTGCCCCCCCTGGGTGTTTGTGCCGACACCTCTGTAACCTCTCTGCCATGGCCCCTTTTCTAGCGGTGCTGCATAAAGTGCAATTAAGAAGATGCTCTTTTCTCACTGTCTCCAGCAGCAAGCAGCCAGCTGCTTCCCTCCACACTGCTGGCTCTGACCTTCCTCTTCTCCTCTGCCACCCACCAGCCCTGGTGCCGTCGCGGATGGGCAGAGCAAGGAGTGGGATGCAGGACAACCAGGGCTGTCACTCCCAGCTGTGCACTGTCCTGCTGATGGGGTCCCGGTGCGAGGGATGCGATGTCTCCATCCCCACTGCTCAGCCCAGATGCAGAGCAGCCAGCGGCAGCAGGACGGGGGTCAGACGAGTCAGTCCCCTGGCAGACAGACCTGTGTTGTGCCGGTGCGGCTTCCTGTCTTGAGAAATGCTTGCTTTCATTCACCGAGGTCTCTCGCCTGGCTTTCGCACAGCAGCCTGGCAGCCGGAGGCTACCAGGAAATTTATTAGACTTGTAAAACTTCAGGGCTCAAATCTAATTGTCTCCTTCTCCCCCAGATCCCTTGAGGGAAGCTCTTTGATTTAAGCCCCAATTCCAAATTGAGCCAGTGAGTCAGCACTCAGCGCTCTAAGTCAAACGAGCAATTTGTGCTAGGGCCAAAGGATAATTACAGTCCCTGTTGTTCAGAGGTCGGAAACCCAGGGAGCAGTTCGTGTCCTGTGGAGGTGTCCCCCTTGCTTGAGGACACCAGTCCATCTCACCTGTCCTGGACTGCGATAGAGCTAAGAGAGATCCCAGTTCGCCATGGCAGCAGCCAAGGGCAGAAACGTGGCACTTGTTCTCCAGCTCAAGCATCACCCTGAAAGTGAACAACTGACGTGGCCTCTGCTCGTGTGGTTGTGAGCCCTGGAATTTGCAGAGCATCAGAGAAACTACTGTAATGGGAGTGAAGTTGGTTTAATCTCATAAGGACTTCCAGCTGAGCGGGGTTTTGCTCAACCATACAAAGCAGTACCTGCTGGGTGGGAAATGGAGAAGTGGCCAAGTACTGGGAGGCTGGATGGGAAGAGAAGGTGGCTCAGAAATGAAGGGGCTGGAGGCTTGTTTCTTCCTTTTTGCAGGGAGAGGCGGAGATCAGGAGCTGCAGGTGGGTTGAGGACCTCTCACTTACAGAAAAGGAATGGTTTTGGAAGAGAGCTCTGCCTGGGCCTGATGCTCTACCCGTCATGATGAAGGAGCTTCAGGGGCTGGCTGGGGGGACTGGAGAGAGGATGAGCTGCTGCCAGGAGGAAGCTTTTGTCAGATTCAGGATGCCGCAAAAGAAGGGAATGAAAAAGCAGTCACTGCAGTGGGGGGTTAAACATTCTCATATGGAGAAGATACATGAGCTTGACTGGCCAAAAATGAAAATACTGAGAAGGCTGAGACAGGAGCAGCCCCAAGCTAGAGCTCAGCCCCCTGTGGTGCTGTGCTGGTGGTGATGGTCTCCTTGCTGAAGGATCATCCCTTGCTCCTGCTCAGCCCCCCGTGACAGACTGATGGTGCAGAGGGCTTGGTGTGTCCTCTGAAGCCACGCTGGGTGACACCCCTGTGGATACCAGTGCGAGGAAGAGAGGTCCTTCAGAGACTTTGCGTCTGCTCAGTGGACGTGTTTCCTACCTATTAAACCAAAACAAATCTAATAAGCCAATGGCCTGCTCTTCCAGGAGCTGAGCAATTGGACGTGACAGGCAGGCAGTGCTTGTCTGGGCAGAGCTGCCACCGACACCTCGGATGGGATCGCTGTCACGCTCCGGCCGAGGCAGCAAAGCATGAGCCACCCAAGGAGCCTCATCGTCGGCGTGAGGTGCTCTGCTTGCCACGCTCTTGGCCACCTGGGGATGTGGGGTGGCTGGTCATCATCCCCCAGCGACTTCAAGGTAATCATCCCCTCCTCCAACCTTTTTGGGGAGCAGGGATCCCCCTGTGCATGTGCCTGGGGCAATTGCTGCCTGTGGAGGTGAGGGCTGGGGGATGCAGGGAAGAGGGGACCTGTCGTCCAGAGCAAGAGCCGGAGGGCAGGGTGGATGTAGGATGTCTGAGGGCAGGTTTCCAGCTGGACAAAAGCAGGTCAAGCCATGGAGGGGAGGATGCTCCATTGCAGACTTGGGGATGGCCCAAATGCTTTTGCCACTGTAATTCTCTCTAAAATTCCCGTGCAGCCCCCGTCGCTGACCCTCCCGAGCCTGTTGTGCCGCGTGCTTCGTGCCGTGCTGACCAGCAGGCTGAACCCTGCCTCTGACCTGCCTGCTGTTGTGTCCCCGCGGGAACACGTGGCTGCTGATGGAGTGGCTTTTTTGTGTGGGTAAGTGCATTTGCCGGATCCGTTGACTGGAAAAACCATCCTGAGCTTACTAAATCCCCACAGTCTTTCCAACAGCTTGCAGCGGCTTCGCGCGGGCTGTTTAATCGCTCGTTTGTTGTGATTATTTTGTGGGTTATCCTGGCAGGGAATAGGATTCAATGGGCAGGCTGAAATCCCGGTGCTCTGTGTCACCGGCCCATCACCGGCTCCATCAGCTCTAGCCACTGGGGGTTTGTTGCCTGAAGCAGCTTCATTACAGCAAATTATAAACTCGAGTAAATTTTGCAGCTCCGCTTGTGGCCCACCTGGCACTAGCAAACATGCTTCCCTCAGCAGTCTCTTTCTTCCCCCTTTTATTCTCTTTTTAAAGATGAACTTTGTTTTCCCGTTCAACAACCAAACTTTGCTTGAGCAGTGCTGGCCGCAGTAGGGCTGCTGGGCCAAGCACGTTCCTTCTCTGCACGCAGCAGGGCTCTTTGCCCATCCCTGTCCCGGCTTGAGAGCGCTCAGCCCCGGAGAGGGAGGCGAGGGTGGGAAGCTATGCTATGGGGGTGCTGCAGGGCAAGGGCCAGCCCCGTAGCTCAGCCAGCCTTCTCCCCACCTGGGTCTTGCATGCTCTGGGCGCTTGCTCTGCAGCGTATTGGCATGCAGATGTCAACGGCTGAGCTCCAGGAGAGGCTGGAGGATGGTTGCCAAAAGGGGATGTTGAGCGCGGAGGCCTGGGGAATGGGGCTGCTGCTCCTGATGGCTCTGGGCTTGCCAGACCGAGGAAGGATCCCACGTGGTGTGCGCATCCAAACCTGAACTTGCAACCTTCCCTGGCTTCTTGTTTCCTGAACCTTGCAAGCTGCTCGCAGGCAATTTGCAAATAAGAAAGGAAGTTTAAATTCACTCACCAGAAATAGCTTATTTCTGGGTTTGCATGTTGTCTGGGAGCTGCTTACAGTTTTGTCATTTGCAGTTGAAAGAAGGAAAAAAAAAAGAAAAAAAAGGAGAAAGAAGAAGAAAATGCAAAATCCAAAGAGGGCAGAAAGCAGAAGTCTTGCTGGCACCCAGAGCCGTGTATTACAGTAGGTGCCTAGGAGATGCTCTGAGCAGCCTAATGCACTTCTGAGCTGTGGTCCCAAAGCACCATGCCGTGGAGGGAGGTGACAACAGCCCCTTCCTGGACAACTCTGCCGTGACCATCCACCACGGCACACTCTGCTGTGCCGCTCATTAACAGAAATAAATGGATACGGTGCAGGGAGTGGATCAGGGTAGATTTATGGGGAGGGATTAAAAGAACTAAATATGCACAGTTTGGTGGAGAGACGTTTAAAGGAAAGGGCATGTGTGTATAGAGAGGGAGTGAAAAGTATAATAACAGTCTATAAATATTTGAAGGTGTAGGCACCAAGAAGCAGATTGATTTATTCGTGGCAATGTAAATGGGATGCAGCTAAGGAAGAGGGAGAGACATGATGGGGAGGAGTTGTAGATATTTCCCTGCAAAAGGAGCAAGGACCCATTGCCTGGGCTCGGTAGCCAGAGGAGGTATCGAGCGGGCAGGGGGAACGTTTGCTGCCTGTGTTTGGCCCAAGTGGCATCTTGTGCTTGTCTCACCACTGTTACGGCTGCAGGCATTGCCTGCAGAGGTGGTCTGGGCCCTGGCCCTGCGGCCCCCATCAAACCCAGCACTGTGAGACTTTTCCCTTTCTTCTCTTCCTCAACAGAGCTCAGACGACGCCTGTGCTGCTGCTCCTCCTCCTCCTTCCCCCGCCTCTCGTGGTGCCAAGCTGTTCATGTGTCAGGCGAACATCTTGGGCAGGACTCGAGCTCCAAGTCCTGCCCAGTTTCGCGGTGGCCCCCCCCTCCTCATCCCACCATAGTGTCATGTTCTCCCGCCTGAGCGTGCCACGCTGGGTGGCAGAGCCTGGCTGGCATCGCCGCCGCCGCGAACGTGACAGATGGGAGCGAGGAAGGCTCGCTCTGCCTGTGCCAGGGTGAAAATGGCTCAGCTGCAAATGAATATTTCCAGAAACCTCTTCTTCCTTGGTTTATAATTATGAGCAGATTTTCTTGTGGATAAAAGGGAGGCTGGTTTCAAAAAAGAAATGACCCTGTGTGGGAAGAACTGATTCTTCTTGGAAAAATATGGTGCCTTGAGCAAGTTTAACTCTTCTACTTCCTCCAGGCAGGAACAGATTCGCTGCATCCGAATTCCCGTCAGCCAGTTCCGAGCCTGAGGCTTGGCACCAGCAACCTCCCGGTGCAGGAACCGGAGTCTATTTTAAAACAACGAGTTCCTCTTCGCAGGCTGCGCATGCAGGGGACTGCGATCCCCGGGTGAAGCCCCTCCTCGGAGGCTCCTGGAGCATCCGTGGCAAGCAGCACTCCGTGCACGAAGGTCTCTGGCATCATGACTGGGATGCACTGGTGGGAGGTGTGAGACGGTGGTGTTGCCTGTCTGGCGCTGGCCGTGGGTGTCCCTGCTCCATGTGTGAGGGGCTAAACCTGTCCCCCATGGCTAACGGTGATGCACGCTGGGGCTATTCGACGGGGAATTCCTGCTGGGAAGACTGCTATGAATTGGATTTGGTCTATTTAAACCCAAATCGTTATTCTCTGGAGGGCTGCTGGTGCTGCTCGCTGCTGCCCAGTGGGTGCTGGGGGAGAGCACCGAGCCCCATCCCAAGTGCGGGTGCCTCTGCCCACACTCACTCCCCAGGGAGAGCCACTTTTGCAGCCTTGGCGGGGAGGCAGCTGAGGACGAGCCGAGAGATGTCTGTGGTCACATCGCACAACCACCCGTCCCATCCCTCTGCTAGCCGGCGCATCACCGTTGTGCATTACGACTTCAGCAGCACACGAGTCGGGAGGGCTGGGAGACAGGATTCCCTTCCCTGTACCGAAATTATCTTCGATATGTCATAAATGGCAAGGAAAATTTATGCAACAGACGTGAAAGGCAAAGGGGTCCTTGGAAGTTTTCCCCAGCGTGAGAGAAGCTCTTGAAGTTTATTCATATAACAGTCATCTTATTAAAGAGCTTCTCAGAGAACTTTGAACAGCTTTCTATATGGAAACAAATCTGCCTCTATAGCAGCAGTTTTCTGTGTTTCTTTTGATAACGATAATGATCTTACATTTCTGTACAGCCTTTCATCTTGCCGGATCTTAATGAGCTTTACAGACAAATGTGCAAGCTATACTCAAAGATCAATTCACCCGACAATGCCAGGCAGCCGCTGCTGGGGTGGATGTGGCAGGTGTCTGCGCAGCCCACTGCAAAAGCAGCTCAGGCAGGAATGGGAGAGATTGGGTTTTGTTTTGATTTTTTGTTATTTATTGAAAATGCAGGCAGCATTTTAGAGAAGCGGAATTTGGCAGGCTAGAATTTGGCCGGGACAACAAAGTTGTCTCTCTGTCTTTCCTTTTGGAGCTGTTCCTCTCCTCAATACATATTTGAGCCTTCTCGGTGCCAGGGAAGGGATCGCTTCCCAATGGCTGAAACTCCTGCCTGGCATGGAGGCGGACAGCTTCAGCGCTCTGCTCCGCTAAATATTTAATGTATTTTATAGGAAGGGTGACGATGCCAAGAGGAGAGAGCCGTGCCAGAATAGCCGATGGCCTGTGCTGGCAGTGCTCAGCTGAGCAGAGAGGCTTGGACGGAGGCGGTGCATCCATCACAGCCGCCCTCACTGCCGGCTGCCCGGGGGTTGTCCTGCCATTTGTTCTCACTATTTCTCACCGATGCCCCACATGATGTGGAGGGCCGGGACCTGGTCCCTCATCGGCAGCCTCTGTCCTAGCAGGATATTTCTAGCAACTGTTGTGTTCAAGGGTAGAGGCATCACCTTGAAAGCAGGGCTCTACGTCCCTAGAGTCTCATCTGTTCCCAGTCCATCAGGCCAAATTTAGCATTGCCATGAGGAGCAGCGGTCCCTGTGCAGAGCACATCTCCCCATCCATCTAGGGCAGCGTGTATTTCCTCCCCATAGCAACAAGCTGAGGAGTCAGCCTTAAGTGGAGAGGAAAAGGCAGGAGCTGGGAGCATCCTATATGCCCCTAGTTTCATTTTTGAGCCAATATACCGACTAATGATCACAGGCCAAGGAGAAAGCTGCTGCTGCTGCTATTGCTCAGATGTCGCTGGAGCCTTCTGCCTCCTGCAGACCTGCCTGCCTCCTGCTCTGCCTCATCGCTGAGGCTGGCCTCTTCCTCCTCCTGTTTAAGCATCTTTTACCAGGAAATAGTCTGCCCCCGCCCTGAGCACCCACCCGTCCAGGGCTGTGTCTGGGTGACACAGTCCCTGTGCCTCCTGGGGACATGCCACCTGGGTCAGGTTGTGCCCCTTCCTTTTGGCCCTTACGTTCATAAATGCTTTCAACCCTTTGGGGTTTCTGTGGAAGCAAATTCCTTTTCTCTCCTCTGTTTCTCTTCCTCTCAAGCTGATCCATCCTGAGAGCCCTTTTATCCTCCTGTATCTCCATTTCCACCTTTTTTTGGCTGTGGTTGGGTTAACCCTTCCTTTGCTGTTTGCAGTTTATGAAAATTATGCTGGCTCAGGATGTTTTATTTTAAAAGCAAGACCCCCGTACACTGCTTGGCTGCCTCGGCGTAACGCCTGTTGTTAAATAGCGCCATGTCTCTGCCAGGAGAGCCCGCTGCAGGGTGCCCACGGGAAGCTGACCTGGGACATCCCAGCCCAGAGGTTTTGCTCCCTTGTTCACTTCCGAGGATTCAACTCGCTGCAGAGCAGATGAATGGGTCTGAGTTTAGACACAGAGAGAGAGAGACCTGCTGTGCATCATGGCAACAAGTGAAAGCAGTGGGAGGCCAGAGGCACCCTGGGGCCTCCTTGGTGCTGCTGAAGATGGGTCCTACTCCCCTGCCGCAGCTTTGGCAGCGCAGAGCTGGGCACCACGTGGAGGCATCACGGCTGCTGGTGAGACTGGTGCAAGGCTTGGGTGCTCCTGCTTGCAGCTCATCTGCTGGCTGGCAAGGCATCGTGTGTCTCCTCTCCCCTCCCTGGACCGGTGATGCTGGCACTGCACCATTTCCCATATTTATGGCAGTAAAGCTGTAATCTCCCTCGATCCTCAGAAACCTCCAGGAGAGATTGATGGAAGCCCAGGTCAGCCATTAGTGACCGCTGCATAAATCACACTCATTAGCCGAGCTCCCTTGGCAAGGCGTGCTGATATATGGACCCGTGAAGCCTGCGAAACATTAAGAGATCATGACTACATATCTGGGACAGCTGAGGATCCCTGCTGCGCGAGCACCTTATCTGGACAAGGGTGGGCTGGATTATCCTTCTGGCCCTTCTTTTTGTTGTCTGCAAGTTTTTATCCCTGCCCTGAACCACTTGGCATTTTTAAATCAATCCCAGACTGTGCTTTGGACCGGCTACTGAGATGATGAACAGAAGCAAAGGGGAACCCACGCAGGGTGGTGGCTCTCAAAGAGCGGAAGCGCCCTGAGCCTGAGCAGACATCCCTTCGAGGAGCCCAAGGCATCAGAGTAACCTGTCGGGAGAGCATTTCCCAGTGCTGGAGCTGAGGGTTGTCTCTGGCGTTCAGTCCTGTCTGCTCATCTGGATGCCTGAAACAGCAAACGCTACCAAACCCCGACATATCCATGCATACAGGCTGGTCCCACCCCATGGTTTGATTTGAGGCTGAGTTGGATGAAAATCCAGGTCTTGCTGTGCGAGGGAGGTTGAGACCGAGACTCGACGTAGTGCGTGGATGAGGCTGGAGGGCTGTTTGATGCTGCAGCGGTGCTGGCTGGCGCCCTGGGATGTGCTGGCATCGCCGGCTTCAGCTCCTGTAAAACTTTGCCAGTGAAACCCTGGAAATCCCTGCATATGCATGGTGCTCATCTGGGAACCTCTGTCCTGCTACCCGGCATGTGCAAGGGCTTGCACGCAGCAGGCAGAGCCCACCTTTGGTTTGAAGCAGTGAGGGAAGGGCCGTAGAGATGGCATGTGGAAGAGGATGTTTCATGGCCAACGGGGAGAGAAAGTCCCGTGGAGAGGTGAGCTAAACATTCTCTGTGGACACTTGCCCTGATAGAAATTCATCAGTCAATGCTGATTGACAGTATAGGACACGAAAGCATTCTCCTGAATACTTGTTTACGAAGGGAATGATGGAGTGCCTGTGGATTTGGGAATCATCCAGCCCAAGACCGTCAGGCTCACGTGACTGTTCGTATGGCATTTGGTGTGACTGCTATGGGGAGAGCCGCCATGGCCCTATAGCTTCTACGGATTTCCTGTATTTGCAGCCGCTGACTCACTCTTAATAATGGGCAATGGCATAAAATCAAGCAGTTTGCAGATAACTTAGGCACAGCCAAAAGCACTATATTCACAGGATGAACTGTCTGCTGCACTAAACATATAGATTTGGGGAGAGTACATGTAACATTTTCAATTGTGATGCCTTTCTAATTAGGGCGTGGAGTATTTACTCAGGCAAAGCTCCCGTGGAGTTTGTGGGGAGCTGGCGCTGGCTGAGACTGTGGGGTGTTGCCCAGGACGCCGGGCTCGGGGTGAGCAAGGCTGGCTCCTCTGCATGCCCTGGGCACACCATGGGCATGCAAGAAATAGCGGTTGCGTTTGCTTTCTGCTCATTTGCATGGAGATGATTGATGCTGCTACATTTGTGTTTCGAGCACTGCGGGGAAAGCTGAAATCTTTCAAAACCTGTTTTTCCCTGAGAAGTAAGAAAAAAAAAATTCAGGAGAAAAGCTAACAAAAAAGACAAACAGAACCAGATCAGGGGATGTTTTTATTCATGTCAACTTTCATAAAGCTCCTCTCTCCTCCTGTTCCTCCACCCACCCAACCCAAACGCTGGCCCCAGCAAGCATCCCTCCGGGTGAGAATTGTCTGTAGGAAGATGCTGTGCACACAGGGCGTATCTGGTTACAGCAAAGGGCTTATTAGAGGAGCCTGCAGCTGAGGAGTGAATCTTTCTTTCCTCTCTTCGACTACAGCACAAGGCCTCCTGTGCCAGCTTTGGGTTAAATGTCCAATTAGTCTCTCACACTTCGCTGTTAATCGCTGTTGTTTGTTGCTGAGTGAGAGCCGGTGGGATCCATTAACTCCTCTTCCTCCTCTGGCTGGCCAGCTGGCTTGGGCTGGCTCCAGGTACGCTTTTTGGGGTCTGCCACCGTGGAGAAATCTGGCCTTTTGTCTCTTGGGAAGTGGTGTGCTGCCTTTGCTGCCTCCAGGCTGATTCATAACCCCGTTTTTTTGGCTGGAGGGGGAGGCACAAAGGCAACCGTTGGGACAGAATTACAAAAGCCTAATCGTGTTTCACAACACGGCAACTCGCAGGCAGAGATGTAAAGCTTTATATAGAAATATAATTAATAATCTAGTAAAAAGCTGCCTCCTAGTTAGTGCCGCAATGCAAAACAAGGCTCAAGGGGCAAGAGGCTTTACAAGTGTTGAGTCTGAGTTCACAGCTTGTCCTGCACGGTAAATAAGTGTCTGGGTGATGACTGTTTCATGACTAACCATGGCAGCTCTTCTGGGTGCTGCCTTGTCCTGGTCGGTGCTCGGGGGCTGCTGGATGGGTGCAGGGGAGCTCCCCCGTGCCTCACCAGCCCTGCGGCCGTGGGTGGGAGAAGGGCTCGTCTCCCTCCCTGCATGCCTGAGACGGGGAGGAAGGATCCCTGCCCAGCAGGTGAAGTAACCCATTAAACCCATTAAAAGCCAGCATGGGTGTTACAAGGGTGGCAGTGAGCCCATCTGGCAAGTGGGGCCACCAGAGTTTGGTGCTGTGCAAAGGGAAGAGCCGCGGCGTGGAAAGTGCACTGGGTATGCTGCTGGCATCCCTGCGGGACGCACGCCAGGATGGCACAGCCCCGGTCGGCATCGCGCCTCCCAGGCAGCTTGCCGAGCAAGAGCATGCCTGCCCAGCAGGTCTCTGCAGATGAGATGGCACGTTGCACGGTAGAAAAAAAACCCTGAGCAGAGCAATTCTAGCTGGAAACACCACAGTGTGACACGCGCTCCCTCCTTTGCTGTGGGGCGCTGCGCCTACAGGGATGGCAGAGAGTTGGGGCTGGACAGTGCCACAGCTGCATGCCCTGCCTGCTCGACCGGGGCAGGCAGGGAGGAACAGACCACTGGGGACAGGCAGAGCCTCCCTTGGGAAGCAGAAAGGCCATGGGGAGGGAGGTGGTGTGGGAGCAGTGGCTGAAGGCAGAGACCTGGGGAAGATCATCTGGGCCAGGTCAGTGGGGAGCGCTGGCAGCAGCAGCCCATGCATGGCAGCACGGTGAGCAGAGCAGGAGCCCGCGGTGATGAGGAGTGAGCCGGGAGATAACCTGCTGTCGATCTGGGACGAGCTATGGTTTCAGGTGAGTTAGTCCAGAGGCAGACCCAGGGCAAGGGGCCAGAGGTAAGGAAAGCCTCGGATGCCTACAACTGCTCGCTGGTGTGTGTCCGGCTGCGGCGTGGTGTGGGAGAGGTGCCCGAGCACCGGTGCTGCCCTCCCTGCCATGAGTCCCCCATGTGGCCAAGCCCCACGGGGAAGGGCACGGTGCGTCCCTCCTGCTCCAGCCTGGCATGCAGCGCTTTCCGCAGTTCCCTGGGAGGTGGGAAGGAGCTGAACCCAGCTTTCCTCAACTCTTTATCACCGAGTATGAAACAGCAGCATCCATCACTTCTTGCAACTTTCTTTGAAGGGAAAAGAATAAGTGCCAGGGAGTTTTGTCGGCTCCTTGTCCTTGCTGGCATGGGAGCAGTGCTGTGACTCATGCAGCCCCGCAGGGAGCAGATGTGTAAATTGAGGTTAGGCTGAATTTAGCCAAATGCCTTAGACCCCTGAAAGCAGAGAAGCCTCCCTTCTGCCTTGGGCTTCACGGTTGGTGTCTGTAACATGCACTAGAGGTGACCCAAAGGCACAGGAGCATTGTACACCCCAGCTACGCTCATAATATCAGCATTTATAATGCACCTCTCCCCCTGACCACTGCACTTGCAGTGCCACCTGGTAAAAAAGTGCTTTTTGTCTAGCTTTGCTAATGCACCCTCTCACCTCCTCCAGCAGCCAGGTGAATATTATCGTCCCCATTTTACAGGCAGAGAGGGGGCACTTGGCCTGCGGTGAGTCAATGTCAAAGTGAGGGTTATAGCCTTGAGAGCCAGCCCGTCCTCTCCTCCCCGCAGCCGGCAGCATCTATTTCTCTCCAAGCAACATCCACCCTGTGTGAGACCGGTGCTATAAAGAACAAATAAAATGCTGTGCAAGCCAAAGGAAATGGCATCATTTAAAAATATGCACAAGGTTAACAGGCACAGGGAGGACACAGCGCGTGTGGATGGATGGTGGGAGAGCTAACAGATGAGACCCAAAGGGCTGCAGAACGTAAAGCAGTACCAGCAAAATCATCCAAGTGCACAAGTCACAAGCAAATCTGGCTTCTGACCCTGCTTAAGGACTGTCCCAGGCAGGTGCCCAGGGGTGCGGATTGACCCCACATTGTTGTGTTCTCATGGGACTGATTGATCGATTTTTGCAGCACCATCCTGTAGCCCTGCACACTGATTCATCACAAGCAATTAGCTGGGAGTGATGTGCAGCTCTGAGCGACAGCCGGGCTGGCTCCCTTCAGACTGCTCCGACCCGTCCCTGTGCTGTGGCACATCCCCAGCTGGATGAGGCAGATCAGGGGACGCACTCGGAGACGCTCCCGGGGCTTTGAGTCTCTTGGGGTGAGGGAGAAGAATTGAGGGATTTTTAGAACATTTAGAAACGTTTGCTCTCCCAGCCCCGCAGGCACGGCCTGGGGCATGTTGCCTATCCAAATTAGGCCACTGTCAGGTTTGCTGGCTGAGTTTTCATTTAATTTTCTCCATCACGCTCACTCACAGCAGCCCCGTGTGGATATCCAGGCCAGGATGCAAAGCATCTGGATAGACCTTTGTCAGGCTCCCTGGCTGAGCTGTTAACACTGATTTCCCATGAATATTCAAGCATGTGAGATGTATCCAGGATGCTCTTGCAGTCAGGGGACCTGGACTCGAACCTTAGCTCTGCCGTTGGCTTCCTATGGCTTCTTGGGTAAACCAGCTCTGCCTTTGGCATCCTTGGACAAATCTTTTAATTCCTCTGCACCTCAGCCTCCAGGTGAATAACCAGCCAGATGGGTGAGCAGACGACTTGCTGCTCTGCATAACTTGGTGCATAGAGCACCAGCTCAGGACTTGGCAGGGGTGCTAAGCTCGCTCTTCTCTAGCAGTCGCTCGCTGAATTTGCTTGGGTCAAGCTTACCTCTCTCCATCTCTGCTATCCCATCTGTGAAATAGGGCTAATGATATCCAGGTGGTTTCCAAAAGAGCTGATGTGCTGGAAATAAGGAACTCAAAAAAGACTGTGGGTCCTAAGGGTCTCTTTGTGTGTGTCAGGACTGCTTGTTGGAAATGTTTTGCTGTGGCCACGCTTAGAAAGGCGAGTTTTCTGAGATGGGAGTGACGCAGGTGCATGAAGCTGCAGATGAGCACCGTGGGGGATCATCCAGCAAGGGAAAATGGTAGTGGGAATGAGTTCAGATAAGTTTCCATCACCAATGGTATTTGTCCCCCAGCGAGATTAGATCGGGCAGCATCCACCCTGAGTCATTCAACACTAAGCCTGGAGCTTGGCTGGAGCAGGGTGTCCACAAGGAGACCCGCCGAGAGCTGGCGCTGCCTTCCCCGCAGGGTGGGGGGAGATTTTGGCCCCGACCCCCCCGCCCAGGCAGGAGCCGTGGCAGACTCCCCTCTGCTGCTGATTCTCTGCTCCGAGAGCCTCGGTTTATGGCCGCAAGCTTGGCGAGAAGGGAGACCTGGGGGCAGGGAGGTCCTGAGCAGTGATTGATGGGTTTTGCTCCCCAGCCTGTCATTGCCTGGCCTTCTGCTCTGTCGCAGCCCGGCCAGCCCTGGTTTCCCACCTCGCCCCTGCTCCCAGTGCATGGGAACAGCTGGATGGAACCAAATTTTCACTCGCCTTTGAAAAGACAGCGGGTCCCGTAGCCAGCAAAAACATTTACTGAAAAAACAGTAATATATCTGTTTCCCTTTCATCAGGGTGAGGAAGGCAGCTCTGATGTTGACGTTTCTTACCTGAGATTCAGGAATCGCTGTCTTTAAAAATGAGAGCTCGGTGTGTTTGCAAACCTGGACGGGCATCTGACACCCATCAACCCCTTGGAAGCAGCCCAGGGCTTGTGGGGAAAGCCTTTGGCTTCCTTGGCTGTGGTGGGCTCTGAATGATTATTTCTCTGCAACCAGTGCTTCTGTTTAGTGGTTTTCCCTTAATAAAAGAGATTTTCCTGCTGCAAGGATGTCATTGCTGAGGAATTACTGCTGGGCCTGGCCTTTGCATCTTTCAAAACTTGTCTGTCCCCAAAGGCTGTTTACATGAGCTCCTGAGTTCAGCCTCTCCAGGGCAGCTGCAGTAGCTGTGTCCTTCCCGAGCCATGATTCACCCCGGCTGGGAAGCTGCTTCCATGTGTGGGCCCTTCCCTTGCCAGAGCTGGCTCCTGGCTGGAGACTGACCTCCACCAAAACCTGCTCGTTGTTCCTGTTTGGCTCCTCCGAAGGCACTGGTCCTCACTGGCGCCTGGGGACCCTCCCGCAGCCAGGCTGGGTTGGCGTAGGGGCTCATTGGGTCTGGGGAGTGATGGGGGCGAGAGGCTTTCACATGCATCTGCCTGAACCCATCGAACATGCTGCCTCAGGGAAAAACCGGAACATCTCACCCCAACGGTGCTCCCTTTCCTCTGGGGGACCCCAGGCTCTGTGGTACCCAATGACACAGGCTTCATCCCCAGCCCTAGGAAAAAGTTCCCACATCCCACCTCGACCACACTATTTGCCCTCTCCCTGTCCATGCAGGGATGCACACGCACTCTGAGCTTCTTTTAGATGAAGTTATGTGTTATGCCCATCGTTATTCCTGCTAAGTGAGATTCTTGGCTCTGCTCCTGCCAGCCTTAAACCACCCCCGTTCGCCTTCCCGCTGGGCTCAGGGTCAGCCAAGCCCCAGGGGCAGGAGGGACGGCAGGTTCCCGAGCCGTGGTGGGAAAGGGCTTGGGGAGCGTCCCGTGGTTTGGACGACGTCCGTCTGTCTGTCTGCCTCGCTCCAGGCCTCTGTGCCGCTGGATTAATAGCTACACCTCTCCAAGTGCATTGACTCAGGCACGGCTGTCATCTCCAGCAGCCACTGGGCACTGTCAGTGGAAGTGGATTTCAGCACTCATTAATCCCTGGCCAGATTTGCCTCCCTCCTTCAGCTGGTTTTTCCAGGAGCCTTGTCCAAGTATAATCTCGTCGCTGGGTTTGCAGTGGTTTGGCAACGGCTTATAACCTCCTTGTTCCCCCGCCTCCTTCCCCTTGCCCACTCCTTGCCCTTTCATTTGTCGGAGCTGCCCTATGTGCTTTATTTTGCTCCTTCTCTGGTTTCCCTTAGTTTTCATGTGACCAGGCACACTGGAAGGGAAATTGGCTTCTTTCCCATTTCTGACCCTGCTGTGCAGAAGTGGGGGATGAGCACATTGCTCATAGGAGTTGCAGCTCAGAGGAAGAGGAGGAGGAGGTCCAAAATGCAACCCAGAAACATTCGTGTGTGTCTCCTGGTGTGCGTAGGGCTGCAGCCCCGCAGCCCCAGCACTCACCCCATGGCATGCAGCTTCCCCCTGCTTGAGCACCGCTCAGCCCTGATGCAAGTGCGTCGGTTGGTGTTGGCTCTGCTGGCTTGTCATGCCAGGTCTTGTTCAGCTGTGGAGAAACCCTGTGCTGCAGAGCAATGTCCAGGTCCTTGAGGTGCAGGAAAAATTCCTCTACCCCCTCGGCTGAGGGAATATTTTGGCTAGATCTTAGTTTGGATTAAGACCCGGGCTGGAAGCGAGGGCAAAGCCGGGTTTGCGTAACTCTGGGCAAACAGTGTCTTCATTTCCATGGCAGAGAATGCTTCTTTCAGATAAAGTGCCTTTCTCTAGCATTGCCATATTTGTTGACTAGAGGTGACATTCAAGGAAGAGGATTAGAAAATGGGGTGTTGAAATGAAGAGTGCAACAAAAAATATTAGTTGGCATCACAGCTGAGGAGAGATGGAGAGCGAAGGCAAATATTTCTAATGAGTCAAATGCCCTTCCCTTGCCCTAGGCTAAGAGCAAGGCAGCTTGGCAAATTTTAAAACAAAGCAGAGGGAGGGGGCACCCCCCAAACTCAAACAGAATATTTGGTTTTTGTTTTAGGTGGTGGCATTTTTGCTTTGGCCCCTTTCCCTCTCCAGAGAGGAATTCATCTCAGGATGAAAAGTCCAAGAAGCACTTTGTGCTGAAAATGCCCAGCTCAGTTAAGTCTGGTCTTAGCCCAAATTTGCAAATAGTTTCCATCTCCCTGGAACTGCTGTTCCCAGTCAATGGCGTTTTCACTCCAGTTACACAGAGTCCTCAAACTGGTTAAAGGAAGAAACTTCCCCTTCTTCCCTGGTGCTGTTCTGCAGTGCATCCACCCTCCCTGGAAAAGTTTAAGTCAAGAGTGAATATTTTTCTGCAAGCCTTGCCTAGTTTAAACAATGAATTCTGGGAAGTGCCATGGCATATGTTCTGCAGAAAATCGGAGTAAATGACCACAACGATTCCCTCTGGCTTCATGTTCTGTGAAGCTATTGTTTGCAATGTGTTGCAGGGGTGTTTAGCTTGGCCCAGTGTGTCATCCTCTCTCCAGTCTTTGAATAGACTCTGCTGGAGAAAATGACTGGAATAAGCCTGTTCTGTATTTGCTTTTGGCATTAATTTTTTTGTTTGTTTGTTTATTTCTTTGGGATTATTTTAAGGACCTCAAGGTCCCCACAGCTAGAGAGGCAGGCCCAACACGTGTTGCACGGCTGTTCCCCTCACCGACAGCTGAGAACCACAGCTCTGATGGCAGAGAAATGGGGGAAGCTCGTATCTCCCTTTCTCCCGCTCCCTGCAGGGTGAAGGTAGCTTACCTTGCTCGCCAAGGAGACGTGCTGCTCCCTTCTGCTTTGGGGGAGCAAGTGCCCTCAGCATGGCCGCAGTTTCATTCCCATTGGAGAAATCACCGCTGATTAAACGATGCTCGCTGCATCCCCTGGTTGGTGCGGCTGCCTCGGGACCCGCTGCGCTGCAGTGACACGGGTGCTCCGGGCTGTCTCCCAGCACCGCTCCCCAGAGCCAAAAGCTGGAAACCCAGCTGGAGGCGGGAATGTGGGGTCCCTGGGAGCCCAGCGGTGTGCCCTGGAGTGACCACTCCATCTGCCCCTGCTGCCTTTGGGGTCCTCCGTCTGGGCTCACCTCTGGTTCCTGCCACCCTCGCTCACGTACGTGTCTCTGCTTCCATCTTGCCTTTGCTCAAGAAGCTGATTTTGGGAACCAGCCCCAGGCTTTGTCTCACCAGCCTTCCCTGGTGGCAGGGACTTGGGGGCATGTCCTGAGGGTCCGCAGGGGTCCCCCATCCCGCCCCACTTCCCTCTGCCAGGCAGGACCAGCTCCTCCTAGTTGATTCCCAACAGCTATTTGATGCTCCCACAAGACCTGAGTGCTGGGGAGTCTGGCACTGCCCCAGGCAATCTGCTCCAGCGATTTGCTATCCTTAGAAAGGCTTTTGTAAACACCAATCTGGATCTTTTTTGCTGCAATTTAAGACTATTGTCATTTGTCCCGTCGAGGCAGACACAGCTTGTTTGCTTTAATGTCTGAAGTGCTGTGAGAAACCTCAGGTCTGAACAATATCTGGTTCTGCCCAGACCCCCATGGGCACCCATGGGAGGTCACCTCCCGAGGAGGTCCTTCCCCATCGCGCTGCCGTCCCAGAGGAATGAGGGGATTCCTCAGCTCTGCCTCGAGGAAGAGGAAACCTCAGGCCAAGCAGCCAAAAAGATGGTTCGGATGCGTCAGCAAGTCTGTGCATTCCCAAAGGGACTCGAGAGGTTTCCAAACCTCAGTTGATGGTGGTCACTTACATCCCAGCTGGCATTAGCCAAGCTGGAGCTAAAGCACGTGCTCCCGAGGGCAGGAGCGGTGCTGGCGGTGACCAGGGAGTCCCTCTGTAAATAGCAAAGGGGAAGGAAGGAGCAGATGGGGAAAAGGAGGAGCAAGACAAGAGTGACAAGCGATCAAGTGGATGTGTAAGAAGGAGCTGGGAGGAGTGAAAGAGGAGAGGGAGCTGTAATTAGGGCAGGTTTAGTATGCATGAATTTTAGTGGGTTTGCAGCAGGAGGTTTGCCCAGCAGCTGCAGAAATGATTTATTACATGCTCACTACATTTGCCCTGTAGGAAGGTAAATAAAATGTACACACTGTCCCATTTACTCAGACAATCAAGGGGCTATGACCCAATTTCTATTTTACTAAAATGCCTTCCTCCCCAGGATTGGACCCCTGGGAGGTGCAGAGTGCCACGGTCCCCCCACGGAGCAACAGTGCTGCACGGGAGCTGCATTTGTCTCATCTGCCCTTGTTGTCTGAAGGATCTTTGAATGCACAGTTAGCATTTAAACCCCCACCGCACCATCCTGCATCTCCGGCGCAGCCCTTCCTGCCTCCCCCCAAGTGCTGGTGACCTGTGACAAGGGGGAGATCACGGGAGGTGCCAGGCCAAGCGCTGGGGAAATCCACCCGCACCATCTGCGTGTCGGATTAGGCGATGCTTTTCCTCTGACGGTGAGATGAGAGAGACAGGAGCCGGGAGCATCATCTGGCTTTCACATCTGCTGGCGCTGCCGGGGCTCAGCACAGCTGGCTGCACCGCGCCGCGCCAGGGACGGGGACTTGGACCTGGCTGCAGAGGAGAAAGTCCTGCGTGTGTGGCAGGGCTCCGGCTGCGGGGAGGAACTTGCTTCTCCAGGGGGGAGTGGGGGCCCATGTTTGTTCAGTCACTCAGCAGGTCTAGGGGAGATAAGGGGCCTCCTGCACCCTGGGATCTGTCTTGCCCGGCACAATCCGGGCTGTGATTACTTTTGCTGATACCCCAGATACAGCATTTGCTGAATGTGCATGTTCTGGCAGCACGGTTTCTGACTGTTCCTGGGGTTTTTTTCTACCCCTGCTTGTTAAGTCTCCTCCAGCCTCCCCAGCAGGCAGCCCCGGGCAGCCAGGAGACTGGGGCCGCCCTCTGTAGCTGTCTGCAGCTGCAGGGATTTATTGCAGATGTTGGGCAGCGAGGGGCTGGGGAAGCAGCACGTGGCCAGCCTGGCCCGCAAATGCCGAGGCCGTGGGCAATGAAATGGACATAAAGCGGGCATTGAGCTAAAACCCCTCTTTTGGGGATTCACGTTCAAGGATTTTGCTGTGCAAATGAGGAGTCAGTGGGTCGTGGGGTTTTCTGAACCCAAATTTCACATGACTTTAAGCAAATAGTCACAGGAAGCATGTTCTGCTCTGTGTTTGGCTCTACCTGCCCGGTTTATCCTGCTACACGCAGGCTGGCACTCTGAAAAATACAGCCTTGTGGTGTTTGGAGAAGCCTGCCTGGAGGAATGAGGAGAGGAGCAAGCCCTTGCGTGACAGGCGTTTATGACAGCCTTCCCCAGCAGGAGCGATGGCTCAGCACCAGGCGCCCTGGGACACTCTCACCAGTTCCTTCCCCAGGGCTGCCTCTTCTCCCCCCCTGCACAGGGGCGAGATGCTCATGCCAGCGGAGCGAGGAGGAGCGGTTCCCACCCCACGCTCTCCTCTGGCAGATGGGTGATGCTGAGGACAGGACACTGTTACTTAGCAACTGCTGAAGGATGCGGCTTTAACCCCACCCGATACCCAGTACCACCCTCCCCTGCGAGTTTTCCGGAGGAATGGGCACAGTTCCCATCAGAGCTAGGCTCCGTTGGGGGATTTTTTTCCCCTTGTTTTATCATTCTTCTGGTCCATACTTTTGGGCTGCTTCAGACCCATTTGCTGCCCAGCGAACTGCTCAGTCCTGGGCTGGGACAAATCCTGGCTCTGCCGTCCCGCGGGCAGGGTCGCTGGCTCTCTGGGATGAGCGGAGCCGCACATGCCGGAGCCGCACACACCAGAGCCACTGCCCCTGCTCCGTCTATTTGCCAGGCTCGGGGCTCCTTCCCCTGCTCCACGCTCACGCTCCCTCCCAGAGCCTGCAGACAAAAACCTAATTGCATGACATAAATTATAGCAACTCTCCAAATAAAAGCCCAGGAAAAAAAGGCTGTGGCTGGATGGACACTTGAGGGCTATTAGAAGATGCATAAATTCTTTTCCTTAGGTTTTTCATTTTTACATGTCTAATTACAGTGAAAGGAGTCTTTCAAGGGTTGCTCAACTGCCAGGGCACTCAGCAGCCCCTGGCAACTGGAGTGGGAAGAGGTGGCAGGGTCGGATGGCCCCGTTTACCTTGGATAGAGCCTGGGGCTAAACAAATGCCAAGGGCTTGGGAAGGAGATGGGGGAGAAACCGCTGCATTCCCCTGGGTCTCCCCCGGGAACCTGCCTTGGTTCCCCGGGCGCCCATCACTCCTAGGAATACTTCTATGCCATTGTGGCCCCTCTTTATTTGTCTGACGCTCCTCAAGAATCTTGCAAACTTTAATTAAACATGCCTCCTAGGGGTATCCTTTACCCCCATTTTAAAGATGGACTGGCTGAAGACAAAGAAAATGAGCAGCAGTTCTGAGGACTGGGAATAAAACCCAGGCGGGGGGAGACGGTACTTTAATGGTCTGGCTTCCCCCCCAGCCTGTGCTCTGCCTGCTCTGCCTGGCAGAGGCTGTGCCACTGGCAGCATCGCTGCCATCCGAGATGTGCTGGGGAGGCTCGGAGGGAGCAGGAAGGACCCGGGAGCGGCCACGCATCCCTCAGGCAGGGGAATCGCAGGCTGGGACGGGGAGAAAAGCCCTTAAACCGAGAGAAATGCAGCAGGGTCAGAGGGCAGGACTGCTCCCAGCTCGGGGCCCCGGCCAAAGCACCCAGCGCATGATGAGCCACTGTGATAATTAGGGGCAATTTATACTTCCAGGTCAGGGGTTCACTCTGGCTTGTCATCGATTTTTAGGTGGGTGATAAACTGCCTGGAAACCAGAGCTGTTGGGATAACACGGGAAGTGTCCCATTAGAGGGGGAGCTTCTGGAGCAAGCCCTGCCATCGGCACCCCCCGAAGCCCCCCATGGCCACGGCCTGGGTAAGGGACCCCCGTGGTTTCCTGCCGCCTGTCCCCACAGCCCTGGGGCTGGTGACATGCCACCCATCGATGCTGCACTCCTGCCCCGAGCCCTCCTCATGCTCTGTGCTGCACCGAGGGCATGGGCTGATCTCCTCTGCACGGGTGAAGGGGAAGGCGTGCTGGCGGTCGGTGCCCCCCCCGAGCCAGGAGTCACTCCATCCTTTCTGGGGAGCAGGCTCGAGAAGGCAGCCATGGGGTTATGCTTCAGAAAGTGCTTGGGGCCACTGGTTTTTCTGGATGAGAACCTGAAAAGAAATCCAGGGAAGTTTTGTGCATGCATTTGTTATACTTGTCACTGTTTTTCCAGCGCTGGGGAAAAGCCTTTGGCTCCTGGCCCTGGATCCAGTGGGCAAGGTGGTTCACATGATGGTCCTGGTTGCACGCTGAGGTACGGAATGCAACAGTTACGTGTACAGGTGCTGGGGTGTGCAAGGCATTGCTTCGTTGTCAGCTTATCCTGCTGCCGCGTTCGCTCTGCTCCAGCACTGGCTGCTGTGCCGCTACAAAGTGTGAAGCCCAGCAGGGCTCCAGTCCAGCCAAGGTGAGTGTCGGGAGGTGGACCTCCTGGCTCTCCTGCCTGCGAAGGGTTTTGTCCCTTGGCTGGCAGAACTCGAACTCTGCTCGCAGAGGCAGATTCTGCTGCTCCCGGAGAGCACAGCAAGAGTTTAAATATGTTTGCTCCATCTCTTTTTTTGCAAACTGCTCTAGCAGGTAGAAGAACTGTTCCCAGATTTATTCCTCAAACCAAAAGAGAGCAACTGCAGGAGGCAGCTAAATGTGTGCAGCAGCTTGAGCTCTCACTTTGGCTGCAGGGCAGAACGAGCTCAGCGGCTCCTCTGCTAAACATGCACCCTGCCTGGCCATCCTGTGGGTGCTCTTTTGGCAGATTTGATTGCACTGATACGATCCCACTCCAGAGACGCTGCTGTATATGGAGCCTAGCTCTGCTTCCTGTAATTAAAGGTGTCAAGTTATGCCATGGACTGGATTCAGCAGTAGCAGCTAAGTTCTTCCCAAGTACATTAAATTGTCCAGACCTTGGAGTGTCGTGGAATAACAGCCTCCGCACGGTGCGGGTATGGTGGTGCTCTGAACTTCTTGGGCTGAGAAGTGCTCTTTTCTCATAAACAGGTCCAAAACAAATGAAAAGTGACCTGGCTGAGGAGACTCATTAGGATCAGGGTTAAAATTGCTCGATCTGTAGCTCAGGCCCATCTGCAGCCCTTGCCCCTTGTCCTCTCTGGATATGCCCCTTAAATAGCAGATGCTCAACCACAAGTCTTGAGCTGGCTCAGCAGCTCCGCTCTCTGCAAGGACGGTAGCCGGGGCGCTGCTGTCTGCACGTGTGCTGTATCTCGGGGCTGGAAACACGGGAGGGCACTGCAGGGGCCACGGCTGGGCACTGTCACAGCCTTCCTGGCATCTCTCCATGTTGCTTTAGGTGACATCCCCACCTTTCAGAAACAATCCCTTGTCCTGACAGAGACACAAACAGAAGCATCTAACCCAACTGCTGCCGGCCAGCGGCTGCAGCCAACAGGCATTTCCAACAACAAAGAATTTCGTTTAAAGAAATCTGCGCTTGCAAGTGGGAAACGCAAAATTCATCAGATAAATTGTTTGCTTGAGCTGCGAGCGAGGTGCCCAGGGAGCTCCGGCATCCGTGCCCGCTGAAACGCAGGGCTCAGCAGATCCCCCTCGCCGAGCGCTCGGCTAATCTCCTCCGCAGTGGCATATTTGTGAGGATGCTCCTGTCACGTCATTAAAAAAAAAAAAATAAAGGAGAAGGGAAGGGCAGCCGCCTGGGTGATGGAAAAGTGACTCTGCATCACAGAAAGCCACCTCCAAGCTCAGGCACGGTTACTCCTTGCTCAGAGAAGCCCCTCTCAGCAACCAGTCGCTGGGTGGTCTGCCTCTTAATTACAGGGTTAATGCGATGTTACTATCAGGAGAAGTTTCTTAACCTGATAATGAGTAGGAAGCAGCTGTAGCTTGGAAAATGTAATAATTGCAGAGTGGAGCAATGTAATTATAAGGTGTGTATCAACTGCCTCCATGTTTACTTAGAGAAGACTAAATCCCCTCAAAAGCAGCAGCCACGGCAGCAGCTGGCTCTGTTTCTTGCAGGGGGGTGTAACAGCATAGGGAAGGGGGCAGCGGAGACAAGTCCTGGTCTGCTCCTCTCCGCTGCTGATGTGCCGGGGCTTGAGCCCAGGCTACGGTGGACTCTGAGCCCCGCAGCACCTGGCGCGTGCCGTGCTCGGTTAGCATAGCTCCTGCTCCAGCTCCCTGGCGAGGCATTTCCAGGGAGCATCACAGTGCCGCGCCCAGCCCTCCTGGCTCCGGGAGCTCATCCTGTGCTTGGGACATCACTGATCTCAGTGGTGACAGATGGAGACATGTCCCCTGGCCTTTCCAGGGAGCAAATGGTGGCAGCAAGTCTGCCAGGGGAGAGGCAAAGTTTCAGGCTGAGGCAGACAGAAGCTGCCGCTGATCTCTGCCCTTCTCCTGTAAGAGCTCCTCTCTTCTGGAGAGGCTGTGACCCCAGGAGCATGTCCCCGCTGGGGACACCCACCCGGAGGTGCAAAACACCGTACCTGTCGCCTCTGCCTCCCTTCCAGGGTTGCTCTCATTCCCAGGAGCTCCTCGGGAAAGACCAGTAGCAAACGGTCACGACTCAGCCCTTTATTTTCTCTTCCTTATGTATTTGCTGTCTCAGGTCTAAGTGTGTCCTGAGCTCCCCCTGCAACCTCAGAGCACTGAGCACTCTCCTTCAGTTCCTCCCCCACTTACCTGCACACAAGGCAGTTTTTACTCTGCGGTCTCCATGCCAAAGAAAATTTCTGTTAGGTGAAAAAATTGCTTCCCTTTCATGCCCTGAAGGTAAAATAACCAAATGAGTGGAGGTGCACATCCCATACAGAAAAAGCAGTGCTATGCTGAGTCTTTCTCCCACTGAACACGGCTCATTACTCCTCTTTTGTCGTCGTTGGTGCAGACAATGGTGAAGGTGTGCCCCAACACAAGTGTGCAATAAATCCCACATCGCAAGCAGGAGCTCAGCAAAGGCACGCCGACACAGCAAGGCCATCGCTCCCTCCTGCCACGCCAGCTGCCAGGCAATGCTTGTTCATCTGCCGTACGATCTCGGTGTACAATTTCTGTTGAGCAGTCACTAAATCAGGACAAAACTCACTACTGAGCAGGTCTCCTTCTCTCAGCGAGAAGCAGAAGGACCCTGCAGCCCGAGAGGCTGCTCCCCACGCTGCGTGGGCACAGCTGGCTCGCTGGCACCCTGGGTTTGGGCAGGTCCCTCCCGTGAGCACACACACACACGCCTGTGCTCACGTGTTGGCGTGCACGTGCTCGTTCTCTCTCATTCTTATTCTGGGAAAAACTTTTGCAAACTGCTTTTTCCCTGAAAAATACAGATTCGGCTCAAACAAAACATTTGTTGCAATTTTGCTGGGTATGCTCAATTATTCTCCACTTTCTTAAAAAAAAAAAGATAAAATATGCCAATATGGAAAATAAAAGTGGGTCAAGTTTTAGATGAATCGCAGTAATACCGACTCTGAAGCACAGTCAAACTGCTTCATCAGTCCTTTGCGATGCTCTCCTTGAGATCCCGGCACAAAGGCACAGCCTCTCTCAAAGCATATTTCTGGGCTTCATTGCCTGCGCAACCTTTGCAAATGTCTTCCTTTGATCTTTAATAATTACCCTGTGCTAATGCGTTTGTGATGTGATGAATGAGATGGAGAGGAGCAGAGAAGGGTGAGAAGAACCCTTACCTTTCCCTTGTCAAGGTCCTTTACCCAGGGCCTGTGATCTGCCCCTGCTGCCGCCCCAGTCATCATCCGTGCTGCAAAACAGCTCGTGCACCAATTAGGGAGTTGGACCAAGATCCGTGATGCCTCGTCTAGACAGACAATCTGCCCTCTCCATGAGCTAATTAATGAGAGGAAATTCTTCATGGCCTCGCACGCTTCCCAAACGCTCCCCTCCTTTTGGGGGGGACAGGCGGGGGCACGGTGCTTTCCCCTGTGGCATCGGCTAGAGGTGTTAGCAGATGTCCAGCTGGTCATCACTCTCCACCACACATCCGTCCTGGCTGCTGGAGGAGCAAGGTGGCCAGGCAATGTCCCATCCCTCGGCAGCATCTCCTGCCGGCACTGCTGGAGAGAGAGCTGCAGCCTGGCTGGTCTGGTGGTCTGCACCGCTGGGGCATTGCTCCTCTCCTTGCGTCCCATTTCCTCTGAGGACAAGCTTGAAAATGTTATTTTTGATCCTGATCGCTGTGCACCGGGCAGATGCATGCACAGAGTGCTTGGATGGAGATTACGCAGTGGAAAACTGATGGCAGATGAAAATTAGGCTTCCCATCCCTCCTGGCTTCACTCTGAAAACCCAGAGAGTACGTAGGACCCTGTGCCTCCTTCGTGTCCCCTCTCATACTGATATAAATGCGAGCACCAGGTCCTTCCTCCATGCAAAGTACCTCAGAACTGAAGCCTTTGCCCTGTGGCAGGTGACACTGGTGCTCTTCGTGAGCAGCTCTGAGCCAGCGCAGGTATTTCCTCCGGATAAATGGGATGGGAAAGAGTTTCTCCAATGCTGAGTGGCAACTGCATGCAGTCACCAAGCAGCTGTGAGGGAGTAGGTCTGGCTAGTAAAATCTGGTGTCTGTGCAAAGGCCCTCAGCTTGTACAAAGTGGGGTCTTCCTCAGCCTGGCTTCTGCTGAACAATTTTTATTCGAGCATCTTCATTTTCCAGTCTCTTTAGTTGAGCTCAGGCCCTGCATGCTGGAAATCAGCAATGGAGATTAAAGCTGTGTTTGCAAACGGTTGGTACTGCTAAATCAAAGCAAGCGGATTAGCAAAACCATTTGGCTTCTCAGTTCTGCTTTTCTGCTGTGACCGTGACACATAGTCCAACAACTCCACTAATCTGCAAGCCAACCAACCTTTCCTGGGGAAATCCACCTCCTCCATGAGGATGCACTGGAGACCGGGTGCGGGATGCTCACTGCGTGCCCAGCTCAGGGAGCATGCACCCGCCGGGCACCGTGCCGGGCACGGGGCTGCAGCTGGCCGCTGTTGGACAATGCGGCGAGCAAGGCATTCATCCCAGCAGAAACCCCTGGAGATTCCCTCCCTTCCTGGTGCCATCCACCGTGGAGGTCAGTCCTGGACTCATCGCCCAGCTCCTCAGCTGTCCTGCTCTGTGCTGTGAGCACTGACTTCAAGTTAAAGAAAAACAATGGACAATTACTCAAGGTTTACTCAGAGCTTTCTTTCCCTTTACTTTATTAAAATAATTCATATAAACAGCGGGAGTTGCTTTGTAACCACCTGATTTTCACATGTGGCGAAGGGAATATGAGCAGCAAGTCCTTTGGTTATGATGGCTTACCGTTTCCCATCGTGTGGCTCTGTTTTTAAAGGCTCAAAGCAGTGCTCACCACATTTTCACTATCCAATCCAGGGTGAACTATTCTGGGCTGAAGTTTCCTTCCAGCTGTTCTGATTTTGTGGGATTTCAATGGAAAAACAGTTAATTTGGTTTCTGAAGGAAACAAGCTGAGGGGACAACATCTTGGTTTTTCTCATACTTAAACCAACAAGAACAAAACTGGTGACACTATTTCAGTGACAAAGACCTGGCTGAATGTGGTGCGCTCCGAGGGACAGAGGGCATCAGAAGGTGCCTTTTGCCAAGCCCATCAAATCCACCCAAGTTAACCAAACTATAAACTTTTAAAGAAATCTGAGTCTGCTCCTACACAGTTTGGCAAACAGATTTTATGTTGATTCTGTCCAGGATAGCAATGCTGTCAGGACTCTGGGTTTCTCTGTCCCAGCAGCTCCGGCAGCTGAGCTCTGCCGCAGACGGAGGCTCCTGGACAGGCTGAGCAAGAGGAGAAATAAGTGTGATCCTGCCGTGGGAAGGGGTGTAAGAGTACGCCATGAGAAGAGGCAGCAAAGACTTCACAAACACCCTCCGTGCTGTTTTTCCCCTGTCTGAATGCCTGATTTTACCGTGTTAACTTGCTTTTAGCAGAGAAGCTCTCTGTGTGGAATGGAAATGGGGTCTGTGACTTCATCTGCTGAGGGAATTTGTCTTCATCGCAGCCTTGACGTGGGCTACTTCCAGAGAGCTGCGACTCTCAAGCACAGCTCCCTGGCTAATTGCTCCCCGCGGGTGCTGCAAGGGGGGCACCCTGAGCCCCGTTAGCCACCTTGGCCAGGGGGTGCAGCAGCCTGGGGGGCACACAGCTTCCATGGAGCTGGCCAGAAGAAGTCGTGAGCCCACGGCAGCTCTGAAAATACTGTCTGGGTGCCCCTGAGACCAGGACTTCTGAAGAAAACCCCACTTCTGTGTGACAAAGAGGCACAGGTCTTCGAGGTGGTTGTGGAAATGCCACCCGAAGTGCCTGATTTTGACTAATAAGTCAAAGGAAGAAGGTCCAGATGAGCTCCCTCATGGTGAGCCTTTACATACTGCTGTGAATCAAACTGCACCACCCAACTAAAAAGACAGGAGTAAATTGATGGGGAATGGAGAAACTGAGGCAAACTAAGTAACTGGATGGCAGTCACATGGCATATCTGAAATGTGGAGTCCCAAATCCATTACAAGGGTCCAGCCTTCCTAGAACAGGGATCCTGACTCGCAGATACCTACTTCAGCTCCTTCTTCCATTGCTGAAACCTTGACAGAGGTCTTAAAGCATCGTCTGCTGAAGAATGACAGGCTGGTCCCTAGCCAAGCCCCAACCAGGGCCCAGGCACCCAGCACGCTTTGGTGATCTTCCTAAGCCCATGAAAGCAGTGGTACAGCTCTCAATATAGGGCATTTTTAAGAGAAACTACCCTATCATCTCAGGTTCAAGCCAGTCCAGCGGCTACCTCTAGTCCTCTGCCTTGGGTACGTCCCAAGGAAAGGCCCTTTGCTTCACACGTTGTTGCTTATGAAACTGCTCTTGCATTTGGCCTCCCTGTTTTCATACAGGCAAGGATGCCCCTGTTCCCTGGAGGTAAGAGCAATCAGCCTCCAGTATCCCCCACCTACGGGAACCACTTGCTGGATATCAATATATATATCAATATATGCGTGCATGTTTGTGTGCGTGTGTGTATTTTTATGTGCATATGTAGAATCAATAAAAATTAACATTTAAGGAGCTGTAATATAATCTGCGTCATTGTCGGGAAATGCAGCAAGTGTTAAAAGCTTAATGGACAGTGGAGGAACGGATTTAAGTGAGTTGTTTGCAGACTTCAGCATGCAGGACGAGAGGGAAATCAAGAGGAGAGAGAGCAGGAATTTAGAGGGATTTGGAGACGCTGCCTCTGGAGCTGGTAATGAATAAGAATGAACAGGCTGAAACACCGGGCTGCCTCCAGAACACGGCCCTGGCACGCGCTCTGGCACCCGCTTTAATTTTATGCTGTAGTTACCTGTTCCGACCTCAAATAAAATGATTCCGATGGGAATGTTGAATTAAATCAGCTGCTCGGCTCCCTGAGACGGGCGCTTGCCTCCTCCTGCTTTTCTTACCCTGGAGATCTTAACAATTTAAACCTTTGCAGCAAATCTGGGAACTGGAGTGGGTTCCCTGGGGAGGAGGGAGCTGGAGGATGGCAAGGGGAGGTGTGTGCGGCGGGGCTGAGCATGCTGCTGTCTGGCAGGATTAGGCTTTTGCAGTATCTCAGCGACCCTGCTGCAGTCACACACGCTCCTTTTTTCGGCTCCAAGGTCCAACGTGGGAGCGCAGGCGGCTCCTGCCCCTCGAGGAGGCAGGGCGGGACCGAGGGTTGGGTGCTCGTGGACCAGCGGAGGCCAGGACCCACACGGCTCCCACATTTCGTGGGAGGGGGATGGCGCCTGGGAGGATGGTGCCAAGGGATCAGCCTGTGGGGAGGAAGGGGCAGCGGAAACTCAGCTGCTGGAGGCCTTTTGCACTGCTCTACCCCAAATCCATCAACAGGGAGCCCGCAGAGAGCTGCGCACACATCTTGTCAGCCTCTGGGAGGTCCTGCCCTGCCCAGGGTCTGTGCTTCCAGACCCAGCATGGGAGCTGGGGATTCCTGTAGTGCTGGGGACGTGGCCGTGCCCACTGTGGCTGCAGGTGCTTGTGGCATTCCTATGGGGCTGCACGAAGATGCAGTCGCATTGATGTGGTTGTTTCATGTCTCTGTTTAGTGTCAGGAGGGAGGAGAGATGGCAGGAGGCATGATTTTTCTGAGGATGATCCATTTAGAGAGCAATGGCTCTTCCAATCTGGTCCTTTGGGAAAACTCTGGGGGCCAGCGTGCAGCCACAAATATTAGCAAGACCTTCAAATTTGACACCAGCTTGCATATATCACGGTCTACCTTGCCTTTCTCCTGCCCCTCCTTCTCCTGCCCCAAACATTTCTCTGTGCAAACTCAACTGACCCTCAGAAGGTCCCTTTTCACCTGTTGTTCGACACGGTCCAGGGCTCATCCTCCCTACGCTGCCGGTGTGGGAAGGGTTAAAGCCTGCCTCCTCCGGATGCTATGCTTCACTTGATAATATCATCAGCTTGTGACAGTGTTAATGCGGGGATCAGGTGCACGAGGCGGCCTGCATTACCCTGGAGAGAGATGAGTTGCGTCCGGAAGAGCCAGAACTGGATATGTAGCATAATTGCACCAGGGCTTGATGACGCCTTCCTGACCCCTTCCCTCTTAACAAACCATTAGCCGCCCCTCCGACGATGAGCATCCTCTTCCCTCTTGTTGCATGAACTTCTCCTCCTCCGTGGCCACATCAAACCGTGTCCACCTGCCTCTGTGATGCTCCCTCCGACTGGCCGGGCTGCTGCTCCCTCCATCCTGGGAAACGTGGCATCTCCGGGACAGTTCCTCTGCTGCAGAAACGACAGTGGTACTAAGCCAGTGTCACCCTTCCAGCTGCCCTAGCCGCACCGCTCGGCCCTCCTGCGCCATCTCTCTGCCACCTTCCTGCCTATTTAACACACTGGGAAATTTTTCAATATATATTCAAATCACTGCGGCTCCCCGGGAGCTGAAGGCTGCCATCCACCGCTTACTCCTCCCAGTCACCCCAGTGCTCTCAGCCACGGAGGGGAGTACTAGGGCAGGGGAACTCACTGCTGGGACCTGCTGGTCTCCCCAGTGCCGAATGCTGGGTGAGGGCACCGTGTGCCTCTTCCATCCAGCCCTGCTCGTCCAGGTGGAAGATGCATATCGATGGTGGTGACTCCTGGCACTCCTTTGGGAGCTGAACAAGGCTGAAAGCGGGACCCGGTCAGGGAGCGGCAGGAGGCAGGGAGCAGCGCTCGCCCCTCTTGGGCTCAGCCGTGCAGCAGTGAGGCAGCTTTTCTGCCCATCTCTTACCTGGTATTTCCAGAACCACCTGAAAGCCCCGCATACACTGCATGAGAGACGGCCCCAGGGCCCGAGTCTGTTACAGGCATCTCTGCAAGCCTCCTGCAGGGACCTGCCAGCATCGCTGCCGGAGGGATGCTGCTCCATTAGCTGGAGAGCAGAGAAAGAGCAGCAGCAGCAGCAGCGGTGCGGGTTCTCGGTGCAGGTGGGAATGATTTCCCAGTTGGAACTGGGGCAGGCTGGATCAGTCACAGCAGAAGCCCTGTGCCTGCCCAGAGAAACCCTGCAGAGGCTTGGAGGAAGGGGAAAAGGCAGAGTGGGGCAGTGGAGAGGGAGGAGAGACCATTTCTGCAAAGCCCTGCTTTTAAATAAACAAGTAGCAGGCAAACAGGGATGGGTTTGGAGGGGAATTCTTTCAGATGCATTTTCCATGAGTGCTTGAGCACACAAACCAGACCAGCACAAGGAGTTAGTCCCTATCTTCCTTGTTCTGCATTTTGCCAATAAACATATCTACGATCGCTGTGCTGGGTAGCATCCTTCAGCGGGGCTCTGTTAAACTTTTACAGCAGAAACTTATCTTCTCTATTTGATACTGGTTATTTGTATTCTGCTGCTGCCAGGAGCGGGTTTGCTGCAGGGCATGGCGAGATACCTCCTTTGCCTGAAACTGGAGTTATCGAAGGAAAAATAAGCTTTTCTACACAGCACCGTGCCACATGATTCAAATACCCACAGCGGCAGAGCCCGTGCAGTAAGCGCCTGCGATGGCCTCGCGATGCCTCCTGGTCTCTCCAGCTGTTGGCTGTGCTGCGTGCGTCCCTTGTGAGCCGGTGGTAATTAGGATGCTGCGGCTTTCCCTCCTCTCCTTCCTCTGTGTATCATCATTTTACTCACCGACTTTCTCCTCCTTATCTGGGCATCCCATTGCTCCAGTCCTGTTCCTTGTCTTCTCACTGTCACCTCTTGCTGGCTTGACCCTGCCGTCTGTCCATGGGTTTGAGTGATGTTTTCCTGGTCTGGGGGTCCTGAGAAGCTCGTGTCGATGGGCAATGACCCGATGCCCAGCTGCCAGGTGCCGTCCCCACCTCCCACACTCACATCCCTTTTGCCATTGCTCCTGCTCCTCAGCTACCGTCCGGTCCAGCAGAGAGCCCTTCTCCGTCCTCTCTGGGGACAGTGACTGGCAGAACCCCCCCCTCTCTCAAAGCAGCTGGTGGCACTGTGACAGAGGGTTAAAGAATAAGAGCAGAGGGACAGGAACTGAGCTTCCACGCCTGGGAAGTGCTTCCTATTCAAGCCAGGCTGCCCTGCCAGCCTAACACAAGTTATTGTGGCTTCAGGGCTCTTTTCACCCCTGCCAGTTAATACAGACATATCCCAGTTCCACCGACGTGAGGGGATTTTTGCTCAGAGAGGACAGCTGGACTTTAAATGAGCAAGTGATGTGTCTGCCGGGTCTCCCCTTCCCTTGCCATTCTGCTGCTCCCAGGACATGCTCTCTGCACAAGCATGTCTTATTTTTATCATCCTCTTCCACCACCATCTTACCCCCATCTTCTCCCTTCATGATTTGGTTACAAACCAACTTAGAAAGCTCAAGTTCTGGGTCAACTCCTATTTTTTAATTAAAGTTTCTACTTTTTCACCTAGACCCGCAGCAGGAGGGCAGAGCTTTGCCAATACTCTCAGCATCCCAAAGAGCCTCGAGAAGCAGCCTAAACCTCTGTGCTCCCTGACGGATGAGCAAGCCTTGCCCACCTCCCTGCCTGCTCCCTTCCCTCCCCGGGCAGCCCTTGCTGGCCATTCCTGAGCCCCCTCTCTCTCGCCCGCCGCAGGAGGGGCTGCCCTGGTTCCCACACTCCTCAACACCTCCGGATCCTTCAAGGCTCCTCGTTCGCGTTTGCCCCCTAACTCCCGGCTTCTCCAGGCACCGCTCTCAGACAGCTGTGATGTATCGGTGACAAGCTCCCTTTGTGTCCTGCTCTTGCACAACAATAGATACTCCTGTCTGTTTATACAAGTTTGAATTTGTCCCTATAAATACGGTGTGGAAGAAACAGTAGACTATAGATTGCACGCTGACAGCTGAAAGATTAAGGGAATCCATTAACTAAACCAACTGCCTGGAAATCTTAGGCAGAACGTACACCTGAAAGCTATTATTGCTGTCCTGTCATACTACTTTATCTCTTTATTTAGGACCCTTTTTGTTTGGTTGAGGGTTTGGAGCTTTTTTTTTTCCCTCTAATAATGTAAACTTGTTCTGGAGTAACAGAGGAGCCCTTGATTAAGTATCTAAGTATTTTCTGCTGAAGAATTTATGAACTCTGAGCCAGCACTGTCCTTGCCAGATCCCATGGAGTGTAAGGGGAGGGGGCACTTGCCTGTCTCTGGGTTTGTGCTGTGAATGGCCTTGGATCAGGTTTCCTTGCAATGAACTGTTTGCATTGCTCTCATGGGCGACTCCGTCTCACTTAAATATCTGGCTGCACTTAACCTTTTTTCACCTGAATTCTCTCCATCACTCCAGCACTCCTTGCTCCTACCTCTCCCGCCAGCTCCCCGCTTTACAATAGCAGCCCACCCTCAAGTTTACAAGTGCAGGCCGTCACTCGGCTCTCCCGGCGCCGCGCTGGATCCTGGCTGTGATACTGTTGAAGTTTTTTTTCTATTCTGGTCTATTCAGGTCTCTACACAATGCTCGTCACCATAGTATCTGTGCAAGCTCCTTGTTCTCCACCGAGCACCACGCCTGCTCCTCCTGGTCGTCCTCCCCTCCTCTCTCCGCCTCTGCAGGGGGGCTCGAGGGGAGGGTGGGTTTCTTTATGCACCTTGCTGTGCGCTGGTGTTAAAGAAGGCAAAAGCGGAGACGTGTGGCTCTTCTAAAGTAAAAGTCTTTGAGTTTGAAGAGGACTGCTCTCTTGTTAACAGACCTGACCTGCGGTCTCTCTGGGCGGCAGGTTGCCGTCCAACACGAGGGGTTCAGCGGGGAGGAGTTTGTAAAAACCAGCGGTCTGCTTTTGGAAGCTGTTTGCCTGGGAAAACACCCACAGGTCAAACCCTCGCTGTTCCCCCTCTTCCTCATCCCCGCTTTCTCACTTCCCTCCTCCCTCAGCCGAGCCTTGCCAGTAGCACTTCAGCATACCTTGATTTGATTTTGCAGTTACTCAAATGATATTTGCACCTGTATGCTCAGGCTGTGCTACGCACCTCGGACGGCGATTTTAAACATACTATTTCTTCCACTGTCATTACGGATGGTTTCCTCCTTCGTTTGAAATCCCAGGGTGGGGCAGCGTGTGAAAAAAGTAAATATCATGGTTAGTGAAAATGCAATCTGCACGAGTGTGAAACATTTCCACCACCGAGGCTGCAGCGGCAGCGGTTTTCTGCAGCACTCGGCTCTCCCTGGGGCAGGAGGGCGAACACCCCCTCTGCCAGAGCCCCCTTTCTCCCGTGACGTGTGAGTGATTAATGCTGTCCCGAGCGAAGAATAAAGTTTCAGTCGCTGCTATTGTCAGGGGAACAGGAGCGGTTCCCGTCCCGGCTGTACAGATAGTAACCATGGCATCTGCTGCTCCGCAAATACAGCCCGGTGAAAGGGCTAGCGATGGTTTGATGGGCTACGGGATGGGGGGGTAAACCACATTCAAGCCCATCTCCGCACCAAGGATGTTACTGTGTTACTGAGACGTGAGGAATTTGGAAAGAGGTTTTTAAAAGTTAGCGCAGCTGCTCTGCTGCAAACTTGCCTGAGCCGGGGTATTTTCATTTCTCTCTTCCTCTAATAAATACCCGCAGGATTTTCCCACCTTCTGAACTAATCACTGCGCTTGTAACATGTCAGTGGAGCAAAACCGGCTGTTTGTGACCATCAGGAGAGCCAAGACAGAAGAGGGCTCGAGGTCTGTGGAAATGCTGAAGTCCCACCTAGTACCATGGCTGGGCTGGATCCTGCCTCGCTGCAGTGAGGATCATGCACGCCGGGACTCCTCCGGCCTGGGAGAGCTCACCCAGCCCTGCCGTGGACCAGCGTTGGGGAGCTGGGAGCAATCGGGAAGCTGTGGGAAGGAGTTTAGGGATGGTGAGTCAGGAGCGAAGGATGGAAGGATGCGGGTGAAGCAGCTGCAGTTGTGGAAAATCCTGGATGCTTACACAGAAGAAAACCCACCCGCTTCAGGAGGCTCTCCAATGCAAGAGGGATCCCTCTCCTGCTTCACAGCTCTGCACGAAAGACTGAAAAGGTCCTGGAGCATCTCTGCTGTGGAGAACTTTAAACAACACAAGCAGAGACTGGATGAACGTCCACGGATGCACCATCAACGCTTCTGCTTGAAAGTTGTCTACGAGGCTTTTACCAAAGGATGGATCTGTCTGAAGGCACAGATGCTGTTTGAAGTTTGTTGGTGAGCTCTGGGAGCAGCTCTGAATGGACATCTGTGGACGCACCATCAGTGTGATCAAGGCTTCTGCGGAAGATGTCTATGGGTTTTTAGCGGAGGACGGGTGTGTTTGAAGGCACAGATGCTGTTTGAAGTTTGTTGGCGAGCTCCAGGAGTACCTCAGCTTCATGGCCAGGCTCTCCAGCACAGAGACGCCCCAGTGAAGAAGCTATGGTGGTCCTCCCTCCAGACCAGCCAGCAGCTGCCCTGAGCCGTGTCCCTCTCTGGGAGGCATTTGCCACCAGAGAGAAGAAAGGAAGGTCTGGATCTCGAGAGATGAGCATTGCGCTTTCAGAGGACTCACCAGGCCCATGTAAATCAGCTGGTGG
This sequence comes from Fregata magnificens, assembly GCA_013389945.1. Taxonomy (NCBI): domain Eukaryota; kingdom Metazoa; phylum Chordata; class Aves; order Suliformes; family Fregatidae; genus Fregata; species Fregata magnificens. Next base: position 39,995 of record WAAD01041867.1, on the reverse strand, counting down.
TTGTGCCGGAGAAGGCTCCACGCGGTTCGAGCTCATTTGGGCTGCGCTGGGGGGAGATGGCAGGGGTCGGGAGAGCCGGTGTTGCCAGGCAACACTCCCCGTATATTAAGAAGATAAATCCTATAATAATGGAAAGAACGGATACTTTCTGTGCCTGTTGTTTATTTCTTTCTTCCTCGGTGGTTCTGCTCGCTCGGATCCCAGCTGCGGCATCAGGGAGCAAAATGACCTTTTAATGCCCCGAAGGACCAAGAGGTTTTGTCCTCGCTGATGAAAACGGTGTGATACGGGGCTTTTCAGATCTGCTGGGACTAGGGCTGTGTCACTGCGGATACAGTCCTGGGCAGGAGGGGAGGCAGGAAGGCTGGCAGAGACAAGCACGCCTGGCTTTTTGGAAGAAAAGGGATTGTGGGAAAGGCCAATTCCTTATCTCCGGACACATCCCACTCATGTACTGCTTGCTTTTCGCAAACATTTGTGTGTTTGCACTTTACCTATCTCAAAGAAAGTGTGTTTCGGTTCCTCCGCCAAAGCGGCTGCTGAAGCCGGTGTTTGGATTTGCATGGGTTGAGGTTCCTCCGGCAGCCAACCCGCAGCACCAGGTGACTGATCCGATCAGTTGTGATTCCAGCTAAAACACAGCTTGAATACTGAGCACCCGCGGGGAGCTGTTTGCAATCAAGCCAAAAAAAAAAAGAACAGTCTCCCTCCCAGAAGATGTTTAAATACTTCCAAACAACAAGAAAAACTGGAGGAAATTGCAATGATTAAAGCGAACAGAAACGTAGGCTTAATTTGTCACATATATCATTTGCTCCAACTTGTTCAGCCGGCTCTGCTATTTTCCATTAGTGCACTTCAGGGTTGCAAGTGGGATGAGAAGGAGAAGTGACAAAGTATGATGAGACTCCAGCTTGACGAGCATTTGCTGAGCGTGCAGTCTGCTGTAGCTAACGCCTTCAGACACGCAGAGGCCATACACCCCGGCCTCGAGCTACCAGCCATCCTGTTAGTCCTCGCTGCCCCGGGGCTGCGTCCTGCCATCGCTGGGAGGAGATGGTGAGGAAACCCCAATGGCTGGGGGCTTCTCTTATCCCACCACCACTCCTCTCCCCTGGCCATCAGGCAGAGGAGCCAGCGCAGCAACCGTGGGCTGCAGCCGTCGGATGCCGGTGGTGCCACTTAGCCTATAGCCCAGGCACTTCGTCGTTTCCATATGCAATTAGCTTACAGCAGCACGGTAAATATTTCATACCTTATAGCAAAGGTTGTTTAATTTTTTATTATTTTAAAGCTGCTCATGAATGTTTTACAGAGATGATCTCCTCTGGTGGAGAATGGAATGGGAAAGTGCAAGGAAAGTTTCCGGCAGTTGCAGTTTTGGGGACTGTACTCCAGTCGCCCAGCGCCCATGGTAGCTGTTAATTTACTCTGCTAATGAGTACAACTGAAACAGGATGTTGAGCAAAGCATATTTACTGAATATGTCACCGTGTGAAATAAATGCCTATAATATGCCTCTACAATCCTATTTATTACAACAGTAATTAAATTGTCTTTTATTCCATGGACTCAGCCACACCGACTCAAAAGAGGACGACCTCCCAGCTCATACGTCATGGCACCTTCTGCTTTTGTGTACTCACTTCAAGTTCTACCATTGCTGGGATCTGCAAAAAAGCTGTTGCAAAAAGCTTTTGTGCAAAAAGCCGTTGCTTCTGCTTGTTGTGTGATGGCCTTCATGAAATGCCGTTTATGTCGTCGTCTGCTCCTGACCAAGTCCAGGAGTGACCCCTCAGAGCATCTGTTCTACCACTGACTTTGAGAGACAACCGGATCCCTCACTGTCATCTAGAAGTTAGATGGCTATTCTAAAGTTAGGTGAGATGAGTTTCTTTCCTGGTATCGTGACATGAAATGTCATGAAATGGCATCAGATTTAATTTCACATGAAATGAAAGTCCACTGGATAAGATACAGACAGAGCCAAAAAGAATGTGGCTTCTTTTATGCTTGTTTCAGTGCAGAGCCTCCAAAAAAGCCCTTTGGGGACCGGCTAATCCCATGTCTTTTTCTTGAGGTATTGTATTAGTGATCTTCCTGCAAATGTTTCTGGGATGACCACCTCATTTCTTCTCTATTTCTCTTTCTACAGGAAAAAAACCCAAAGAGCATTTTTGCTTGTGACATTTGGCATCCTGGCTTTTAATTCTGCGTACCTTGGGATTCCCCTTTGACTCAGATACTTGTCTGCCTCCCTGCAGAGCAAAATGAGGGCAAAGTTGTTTGTCTGAACCCAAATTAAGTCTTCAGGAAAGGACTTGGGACTTTAATCACAGCCAGTAACTCAACCATGCAGGATATACTCATACTGCGGTGCCACTTAGATGTCTGCTCCCGCTCTGCCCCTCCTGCCCAGATCCTCAGGCAGTTTAATAGAAATAGATTTCCCAAAGCCTTAATCGCCTGTGAGCTAGATCAGCTCCTTCTATTTGTGTTTTGTCGATCTGTTATTTGCTGCACAGCCAGGCTTGAATGCACAGCGTCATGACAGGTAGTTGTTTTTCGGAAGACTTTCCTGGAAAAATCTCCTTTCCAGTCTTCCTTCCCCACCACTCGCCACAGCTCTGCAAAGAGAAAGGATGCTAAGGGTGTCCTCCAAAACCACTGGCCTTTCTCTGCGTCTCCCTCTCCTTGCCCCAAACAGCCTGACTGAAAGGGCACTGCTTGTTTGAGTGCTCTCAGCTGTACACATTTGAAAATCCTTTTCCTCTACAAAAACGGAGGAATACACATGATAAAGGGCAATTACCAGGACCACCCAACTAGGGAAGTGCCTGGGATCTGCTTATTAGAGTCTATCTCCTTTCTTGTTCAACTTCACGTGCTTCAGACCTGCCCAAGTGGATTCTCTGTATTTCAGCTCACACAATGATGATCCTCACGTCTCCTGCAAGTGCACCGGGCAGCGTTTGTCCCACGGACGGTTTGCTGTGATGTGGCAGTCTTTGGCCAGGCTTCGTGGTGGTTTTCCCATTGAACTCCAGTAGTCTGGACACCCAGGGGTAACTGAGTTACTGATCTTAGTTTGGCGTCTGTACAAACCAGCAATTCAGATGTGCTGTTACCATGTGCTCGGTGCAAGCCATGGTCTTAGCAAAGAACTGTGAGCAAAATCCTCATGGGAATGTTATTGAGTAAATGCTGCAGCTGTGATGCACTTTTCTGACCTTCCCCTGAGTCCTCTGAAACAGCATTTGGTTGTCCTGTAATAGAAGGACTTTGGAGAGAGTTTTGTGGTGGCCTCTTCCCGAGCGCTTGAATCTCACATGGGATGAAGGTGACAGCCAGAGGGGCTGTGGGATCACCTTCCCCTCCTGCACCCCCAGCCTGAGCTCCTCAGGATCTTCCTCTGAAATACGGCATCCCCCCGAGTCACCTCAGGGTTGGAGAAGAGATTCTTCGAGATGCTCACCATCTGTCACCCCTGCCATACCCAAACACCGCGCGCCTGCGCTCCACAGGGACAGCCCCGTCTGCGTGCCTCCATTTCACAGGCAGGCAACTTCACACTCACTCTTTTCTGTTTCCAGAACAGCCATTTACGTCCCATTCAAAGAAGCTACGGTATAAGTTGCACTTAGTCTTAGATTTCCACCCTTTTCCCTGGGGCAGGAGCAGGTGATGAGCCCTGGAGCCCTCATGCACTCGGAGCTGCTGCTGCTCTTCTGGAGGTAATTCAGGGCTCTGGGATGTGGGACTTTGGGGACAGTCAGGGCAGCCAGGTCCGCACCCGGGGGCGGCACAAGCGCCGGGGAGCCCGGGGACGGACAAGGTGAGGAGCGCCAGCCTGTCCTAACAACCCTTCATCTCACACCACTGATGGACAAATAGAGCGGAGTCAGGTGCGGATGGCAGAGATGTCGGTGCTTTGGGGAGACTGTGACCAGAAATTCATAAATAATGAAATCGCCGTGTTCCACCTGTTTTTCTATCTGCAACCTGCATTGTGTGTGATTTTCATGAATACATTAATTAGGGGCTATGAGTCTCTGAACAATATTAACAAATCATCACTATGCGTTTGTCCATACTTCCTCTAAATGTTCAGTATTTGAAAATCTGATTAGGATTGGTTAATTTTAATCAGACAGCCGAGGAATATGGTTTACCTCTCCTTCCTAGCTGGCTGAGTGATGCAGGCACACGTGCTTGAATTCAAATTCATCTCTCCATAGCCATTTCCTGGAAATTCATAAGAATCAGGGGTGTGAACTTGGGCTCACCAGACCATCTCCTGGGAGGGCAGGGGCATATCATCCAAAAACCCTAGGGAGAAGTTTTGGAAGCATTCAGCTCATGCTGGTCTTGAGCAGCAAGCGATGAAAAAGGAGGCTAAGACAACAAACACGAGGACAAAATCCTCTCCCAGGCACTGTCAGATGTAGCCGATGATCTAGTGTGAGCTGCTATCTCCAACAAACAGCTCTGGTCATGGGGAGATGTTCCCAACCGTGTGTCTTCTATAGGTGCTTGTTGCAAATTGCCTTTATCTAAAATGGCATCACAGAGTCCATCTGACGAGATACAAGCACACTGATCCAGACCAGATTTTTTACTTCACCTCCCCTGCCTGAAAATATGCTACTACCAAAGTGTCAGACAGGGAAGAGACTCCCCTTTGTCTCTTCATTCACCGGGAAGAATCCATCATCCAACACTTTTCACCTGCCTCAGTCGCAGGTAAATCCCAGACCAGATTTTTTTACACTCAAACCCTTCACGCTTCCTTTCACCTCCCTCAATGGGACAAATAAAGCCCAATAATATGCAAACCCCTGATTTCTCGAATTCCTTCCACTCCAAGATGTCTTCTGGCAAGGAGCCTCCCGCAGAAGGGATGAGCCCCGTCTGTGCCAAAACGCAACTCAACCCCTCGCTTTCAGCTCTGTGTCAGATTTTTATCATAACTTCGCTTTGAATACATATATGTATTTTTAAAAAAAAAAAAAAAAGGACATTCAATTTAAAAACAACAGCTTTGAAACGTGAGCTAGGCTTGGGCCCCGCACCGCAGGCTGCTGCGGAGCGGCCTCGCCAAGCTCCCGGCGTTCCCCCGGCCGCCGCCGGCCCCGCTGTCCCGCCGAGAAAGCCTTTTGTCTTCCCACCATGCTGGGGCTGAGCGACGGAGGGCCGCTTCCCAGAGAGAAGGCAGCTTGTTTGCAAGAAAAAGGGGAGTTTTCTCTGGCTTTTTTGAAAAATAATCTGCCATTTATTTTTTCTTTATATCTGCATAAATGCTGCAATTCTTTGTGGGATTTTTTTTTTTCCCTCTCTTCGCTAACAAATGCTCCAGTGTCTTTACCAGGATAAAAGGGTGGGGGAGGGAGAGGCACAACCCCCTCCTCCCCAAACAGAACCAGCAACATATTTGCACTATTCAGTTTAATAGGGGATTAATATCATTAACGGATTAAATATGCCAGCAGCCCTAGCAATCAGCATTCATTCCAGCAAAGCAGACGGGTGTGTGCGTATCTATCACACGCTGCCAATAAAGTGGGAACGAGCCAGGCTAGGCAATGCAACACACACTGGCGTGGTGGAGTCTGGTGTCCTCTTGCAACCCTGCGTCGTGCAAGGGTGTGTGCGGCCCAGGGACAAGGTCAAACCAGTATGCACGGGCTGGCTGGTGCCCTACCAGGGTGGCCATGAGACAGAGGCTGGATGGAGACTCAGGAGAAATGGCTTTGGGTGCATTGCTTTTGCCAAGCCTCAGTTTCCTCATCTGTAAGATGGGCACAAAGATACTGGTCCAGCATCTGCTGAAACCTCCTGATGAGAACCGCTCCAGGAGAGCGAGATAGCAATGGTGTTATCCATAAGAGCCCAGGAATCACGTGCTGGAAGACGGGATTAGGGAGGAACAACGGGACTCTCCATCCTGCCCCATCCAGGTGACCGAGGCAGCAGCGTGACTGTGCCTTAGTGATGCGACTGCATGTCTCCCAGGCAGTGGGAAGCAGCTTTTTCTCCGCAGTCGCTGCCTTCACTGACCCTTACCGCTCATTTTCTGATGATGAACTCAAGCTTGTGACAACCTGTCCCCCCATCACCGGTGGAAAACACAGCTGCTTGCTCCCCTCTGCTCACTTCTTCTCTAGAGCTATAGCCAAGCGTGGGGCATCCTCTCACCTCGCTGGCCCCTGCGGCAGGTCCTCCCCTTCGCCCTTGCAGTGGCAAAGGGCCCTCAGCCCCTGCCTCCAGCACTGCCCACTCCCGACCAGAGGAACAGGAGAAACCAGAGGCTGGACAGGGGGAAGGGGCCGGGGTTTCGGGTGAGGCGCTTTAAGGAAGATGCCATCAGGAGAAGTGGGATTGCATGGAAAAAGTAGCAAAAGGGAAATTCTGTTCATCAAGAAGTGCCTCTGTGTGCAGGTGCTGCTCAGGGGCTGCACCAGGGAGCGATGGGGCACAGCAGAAGACAAGAGGACCCGGGAGGGACGGGGAGGCTGCGTAAGCAGGGAGGTGACGTGAAAGAAGCGTAGCGGGAGCGAGAGACTTTGAAGTGGAGGGAGAGAGAAAGGAAGGGAAAGAGGCCAACAGAAGCGTCACTGGGGCCGGTCAAACATTTCATTTTTGGCAGCTGTGCTCCAAAATGTTCAAGGAGCCAAAAGAAAAAGAAATAAAGAGAAACCACTTCAATAAACACTAAAAATTACAACAGCCTTTTATTCTAATATGATTTGCACAGTATTTTTGTTAGCGACTGACAGGATTCCCTCCCTCTCTGGCAAGGCACCTGGGAGGAGAGGAGGGATGAATAGAGGAAGGACTAAGTGAACAATGGGGGGACGCTGGCTCGCGCCGCTGGCAGCGCTTCACCGGCTCCAGTGGGCTGAGCCGGCAGAGGATTTGGCCCATTGCTGACAGTCTGCGGAGAGATGAAGGAGCAGAGCAGAGCGTGGTGGGTATTTGGGCTTCCTGTCCAGGGAAGAGTCCCTTTGCTGTGTGCGTCGTGACATCTCCACAATCCCGATCCCACTTCACGGCCTCTTAGCTCAACGCTGGGGAAAGAGCATCCTCCGGTACCTGGGACATCGCTCTTGGTTTCCATCTACACATGGAAGAGAGGGGTGAAACCGTCTGGCCTCCACCAGACATAGCGACGCATCGCCTCATTGCGTGGGCCATGGTGGTGCCTGACACCCCTCAGGCCACCCGCAGCCAGGGCCCTGGGCTTGGGGGTGCCTCCCCATGGAGCCACCAGCCCACCAAAGCCCTTGCCCTCAAAGGGGTGGTGAGGGCGGTGAAACAATGACACAGGTTGCCCAGAGAGGTGGTAGATGCTCCATCCCTGGAAACGTTCAAGGCCAGGCTGGACGGGGCTCTGAGCAACCTGCTCTAGTTGAAGATGCCCCCGCTCACGGCAGGGGGGTTGGACCAGATGACCTTTGAAGATCCCTTCCAACCCAAACTATTCTATGATTCTATGAAAGCTGCCCAGCAGCCAAATTCCTGCTGACATCAGTGAGCGCCCAGACCTGCAGGTCCTGACTACAAAAGATGTTTCATACCTCGCTGTATCCCTCCAGGGTGGCTTGCTCCCCCTCCGCAGCCCTCTGCAGGAGGGATGCAGAAAGCCCAGCCGTGGGTGCCGAGGACGGAGGGCTCAGCATGGCTGACAGCACACTGACGTCTCCCTGCACGGCGCCGCGGCCGGGCGCCACGTGCACCTCTCCCGCCTGCATCCCCCTTCCTGGAGTCCTCGGCCGTCCTGTTTTACATTACGTACATTAACTTTTGGACTCTTAATCCCCTCCATTGAATAAATCACTCCTTCTAGTCTGATAACTTTTCTTCCCCTTAAGCTATCATCCTGGTCTTTCATTCCGTGCAGGATTTGAGACTCTCCCTGCTGTCTGCAATCAAGCTGCATTCTTTCAGCAATTATTTTGTGTCGTTGCTCTCCCCTCTAAAATTTCTGGGGCTAGCATCTTTTTTCGCTTGCAGGCTTCCTGTTGCTGCTTATCTCCAGCGTCTCCAGCCAAGAGGTCCTTTCATTCCACCTCCGCTGTCTGACACTAGCCCTGGATATGGAACTCGGTCAAAAATGCTTTCTCAACACATGTGTGTCAGGACGGAGAGCTTGCATCTGTGCTTGGCGGTGCAGTGTCATGTTCCCTGTCAGTGGGGGGACATCAGGGGAGCGGGGCTGAGCTAATGGACTGGATCAGGTTCTCATTGCTGACAAAGATAACAGAAGGAAGCTGTACGTGTGTGAGAGAGAAATGGGGGGGCAAAAAGGAGAGGGGGTGAGTGCTGGGGGAATTCATAAGGGGAAGGGCAAAGATGCACAAAGGAGCCCTTGCTTCCCCAGGCTGTAGGGCCAAGGACAAATTTGCTGCGATCCCTTTGAACCACGTCCTGCTGCAGCGAGCAGCCGCAACGTGCAGCTCCGCCCCGCGCCAGGGACACGACGCTTTCACGGCTTGCAGCATCGGAGACGATCGCCTTTCCTCTCCTGATGGAGAAGAGTCAGGAGGAGAGAGGACCGCAGCCTGCTCTCCCTGACCCGGCTGACAGGCGGAGGGACGCCGTAAGTGTGGTTATTCGGGAGGCTCCGCTGGCGTGGCAGCCGGGCTGGGTGACAGAGACCTAGAACATGCTGGCTGCATCGCTCCTGGAGTGCAGACCGCAGTAGGAGTGATCAGATGTCATGATACAGAGAATAAGGTGATTTACTCCGAGGTCAGGGAGGAGGTCATCCTCCACGGTGCATGATTTATCTACTTATTTATTGCACGCTTCTAAATGCTGGGCAAGGCTTCCATGGGGCCTTGGCAGGAGCTGATGGGGCCAGGGGGCTGATGTGATGGGGCAGAGCCTGTGCCCGCTCAGCCCATCCATCCCCTCTGCGATGTGCCTGTCACCATGGCACTCGCCCAGCGACTCTCCATGGGGAGAGATCCTGAACGTGACACTGGTTTAAAAAAATTAGTAAACTCAAAGGACAAAGCCTTCCATTTTCCTTTGGTTTTGTTTTGGGGTTGGATCCATCCCCTCTCTTGGAAGGAATTTTGATAGTAATCGTCTTCATAAGCCACCCACGGTGCTGGTTCCCCTGCCACAGCCCTTTCCACGCAGACGCTGGCAGCGAGGTGGACCCTCTCAAGCACATGCACTGCAACTACTCAAACCTCAACACTGGTTTGGGGTTGGGTTTTTTTGGTCTTCCAGATGGTGGTGAAGGAAGAGGGAGGCTAATTTTACATTGATTTGTTATTTTGAATATTGGGTGAATGGTTAGATGCCAATGGGGATGAGGGACATCAGCAGATGTGGACAGGTCATAGGGTGCAGGTGGGTCTGGTTTCTGCTGCTGGCATGGTCCGGAGGTGCATGGAGGGACCATCCCCATGACGTTAGCAGCTGTCTTGCAAGGAATAATCATACGGTGAAGTTCACTGTACCTCCAGGAACTGGGACAGAGAGGAGGGAGCTGGTTGTGGGGATGGAGACATGTCTCAGAGAGGGCTGCAGGGGCACCAGCAGCCCCCCAGCCTGGCTGTGCACCAGCTGCAGCTCCCTGGAGCAGGTCTAAGGCACCTTGAACTTGGGGCTGGAGCAAGAGGCTGGAGCATGAAACAGAGAAGGCTAACTGCAATGAAGATGTCCTGATGACCAGAGCCAGACGATTAGTGTCTGGGCTCATACTGCATTTCCTAAGAAAGGATTTCTAGGGAAAAGGCCCCTGCAGCTACAAACTTGAAGGGGTTTTGGCTGGTCCGTAGCAGCCCCATGCAGTGCAGCCTGCCAGACACTAGCAGCCATCCAGCTTGGGGAGCATGAATGGCAATCGATGCTATGCAGGAGTGAGGAGCTGAAGTTCAGATCCTGACCAGGAGGCAGGACACCAAGTGCTGGACTCTGCCTACCTCATGGCTGTGGTTCATTAAAGGATAAACCGAGATTTGTGCCTCCTTCCAAGAAGGGCAGGGGGTCTCACACCGGCTTGGGGCTCGCTCAATAAAGGCTGCAGTTAAAACCCAAAGGGTTTGCCTGTGCAGGGTGCAGCAGTGCCCGGGGCACAGCGTGGTGCTGCTGGCCGCGCTGTGCTGGGGCTGACCGGCACCTGCCGGGGTCCTGCAGCCCCAGCTGAGGAGCTGCAAGGAGCCCAGGCTTAGCACAACCACCCCTTAAATCAGTCCCGGGGGATCGCGGTGATTAGCAGGCTCGATACTTAAATAAATCTGCCTCTCCCAAACTACAGGGCACCGGAGTTAAATGCAGGAGGATGAAAATCTCTTTTGGAAGAAGCACCTGGCAGTGGAGTAAACCCACTCTCCAGCAGATTTACTGTGCACGGCGGTTATTTGTTTAAGATGTGTCCTGAGTGCTCCCCCCATATTGTGAAGCCCACTTAAGTAAACACTTCACCTGAAGCATTAAGTAGTTACTACTGCGCGCAGTATTTCTCGGGCGAGCGTCCCTGCCGCTCCGCAGCCTCCGTCTCCCCTTCCGGCTCATGCACGCTCTCACAGGTGCACGGCTGGGCAGTGCATCCATTAAATTCAGCCACATTCCTGAGACTACAAAGATAACAAGAAGTATCAAAAAAGGAGCCTCTTTGTTCAGCCATTTCTCTGCTGCCGTGTGTGAATAAAACCATCTCAGACAGATGCCTGACAGAAGAATTAAACCTGAAAGGAGGAAAAAAATTTCCCATGAGCTCTCAGTCTCCCAGTTTTGTGCCTTGGCAAATGCTGTGTAACACCAGTGCCGGGTGCTCTGGTGCCTCTGCTGCTCTCGAGCAGCTCTCTGCTGTCACAGCATGTGTCGACGTCCCAGGTCCCTGCCTCTCCAGAGGGGTACGATGGGGCCAAGGGAGTGTTAGGAGCTGCAGAGCCATCCTGTCCGGGCATGTCGTGCCTGCGAGCATGTCCAGGCCCTGTGCTGGCTCCAAGGTCTGCAGAAAGCCTCCACATCGGGGCAATCAGGCGAGGCGATTATGTGACACAAATTTGGTTCTGTCTCATCAAGTTAAGGGAAATATTTCAGCTCACCTGGTGGGGGTTTGGCCTTTGAACCGAAGCTCTTTCCCCGGAGCCCCAGCCCTGGGATGCCGACGATGCAGCAGAGCTGGAGCCGTACCTGCATCCCCGTGGGGCCGACCCGCTGCTCCCCCATCACCCACCGCCCCGCGGCAGCATGGCCAGGCAGGACTCGTCTGGGTGCGGGAGCTGCTGCTGTCTGGCCATCCCTGGAAGCCGGGAGGGATTTAGCGACCGCAGCCTTTACCTGGTGTCTTTCATCTGTCTGCTGCAGGTAGCGGGTCCAGTGGCTGCGCTGCAGGGGCTGCCTGCCTACCAGGAAATGTTTAGGATGCACTGAAGCAGGCAGGAGCTGCACGGGATCCTCCTCTGCCCTGCTGCCAGCCCCGGTCCAAGCCACTGCTCCTGCTCCTGGGGATGTGGCTGCGGAGCTGGAGATTTTTAAATAATTCAGGAAAGTGGTTTTGCTGGGGTCTGCAGCCCTAAGACCGCCGGTGACTGGCAGTGACTCGCCCTCCTGCTCCCAGCACCAGTGCAGACGCTGGGCTCCCATTGCAAGTCCTCTTGGCCATGCCAGTCCATACCAAGCCAGTGACTGAGGCTTTCAGCAGCAAGACCCCAGCCAAACCGCGCTGACACTGTATGTGCTGTTCGTTATGGTAATGGTGTAGAAAATCCCTACAGAAAGCAGGTAAGATATGAGCTTTCCCTACTGGACTTTTAAATAAACAACTGCATGGAGCCAGGGCCAGGAGCAGGAACGAAAGTAAAGGGAAGTTGGAATGAAATCCTCCTCTTCTCTCCATCCTCCTCTGCTTTTTTTCACAGATGACATTTACTCTGCTTAATAAAAGCAGAATTTATGTTTGACTCCCATAATGGTGCCTTTTAATCTCCGAGACCTTGATACTTCAGGACTGCGTGTGCGTGTGTGTGCCCAAAAAAGCAAGTTTCAGTGTTTCAGCCCCAGGCAGGGGGAGGAAGGGGCAGGAGGGGCAGCGGAGGGGCTTGGGGGATTGGGGCTGTGAAGCCCAGCGTTGCAAACGTCTTTAGGAGCTGTGTTAACCCCCTGCAGACGGTGGCCTCCGCTGCTAATTACAAAGGGCTGGGAAGGCTCAGCGTGTCTCGGGGATCTCTGCATTTGAGCATCGCAGATGGCTTCAGAGAGCTACTACTGCTGAGGGATGGCTGGGGCAGCCCCGCAGCCTCTCTGCAAAGCGGTTATCACTTCTGGAAGGAGGAAGCGACAGAAGCCCCTTGAAATAAAACATTGAAGTTTCCATTAGCGACATCTCCGAGTTAGCCGGCGCTGATCAGCTCCAGATGGGATGTCAGGCTCCAATTATTGCTTGTCGCCCAGGGGAGAGCGAGGGGCTGGGGGCTGTGCTGAAGATGGTCACGGGGCTTGCGGGGAATCTGGGCTGGGCCAGTGGATGAAGGGGTGCTGCAGGTGGAGGGCAGGCGGACGGTGGTGGGACGGTAGGGCGGTGGGACGATGGGATGGTGGCAGAGTGGGACAGTGGGGTAGTGAGATAGTGGGATGGTGGAGTGGTGGGACAATGCAATGGTGGGACGGTGGGATGATGGGGTGGTGGAATGGTGGCATGGTGGGCAGGGAGCCCATCTGTGGCCCCCAAGGTGTCCGCACAGGCTGGGTGATGGGAGAGAGCAGCAGAAGGGCAGAGCTGGGTAGCAGAGCAGCGTGCCAGCCCTCCCATGGGGTTCTCCACAGTTTTCTCTAAATAAAAAATAAAGAAAACCTCAATTTACTGATGATGCCAGTCCCAGGGATGCAAATCCATCCCTGTTTTAAAGACTAAGAAATAGGGCGAGAAGGGCACACCGCGAGGCAAGAGCAGCCTGCAACCACCGCCGGCACCTCTCCGCTCCCACCAGCCCGACCCCTGCGTGGGGGTCTCCACAGAGGCATGTTTCTGTTTGGGGCTCGATCTCCTCCCAGCTTGCCCTGGAAGAGGCTGCGCCCCACCGGCGAGCGGGGCCGTGGGGTTGGACCGGCAGCCTCTGGCACTGGGGGGGCTCCCGGTTCCAGGGGCGCCGGGACTTGTCCCGGTGGGACCAGCGCGGCTCCGGGGCTCCCCACTCCCACACTGATTAATGGCTCCTTATGCAGAGACGGAGCTCCCTGTGGAAAAGAGAGTTTCCGTTTACCCAATTGGAGCTAAAGATGTTATCTCATTTATTCTGGAGGCGGCAACATGTATGAATTAATTTTTCGGGGTATTTCCTGGGACATTTTTCTCCCAAGGCTGCTTTTGGAGCAGCTCTTGTCAGCCAGGACGTATGGTCTCCGGCACACATTGCTTTCAAGGCGAGCAAGCAGGTCTGGCATCTCTTGTGTAGGTCCCACGCATGGTGTTTTGTTTGGCTCTGCAAACCATCCCTTTCAAGTGGATCACGGCTGAAGAATGACAGGGGGCCAGTGACAAATTTTAAACATTATTTAGAAATCAGGGCAGAAAGCAAAAAGGTCAAACCCTAACGCCGGCGATGAGGGAAGCAGTGAGGGGGGGCTGTGTGTGTTTCTTCTCACATGTGCTCAGGGGCTGAAAACTGGGAAGAAAAATCGCACCCAAGTTCCTCAGCTCCCTCCGGAGCCTCTAATGGAGTAAATTAATGAGCTGGAACGTCACGTCGGAGACGGTGCAGGGGGACCCGACAGCGCCGGCAGCTGCGGGGTGACGAGTCGTGGTCACCTTCAAGGGACAGGCTGGTGGGGTGCACATGTGCCATCTGTGCCCATCCCTGTGCATGGTGCCAAGGGAATTTTGCTGGCTCCTGCCCTCACCCCCTGCCTGATCTGCTCTGCCCAGCTGCTGGGGGGGACTGGGATGGGCAAGGAAGCCCGGGGTGAAGGAACGGTTGCTGAAGCTGCACAGCAAACCCGCTCGTAGGTGGGAGACGGGAAGAAGCACGAGGTCTGAGCACGGAAGGAATGGCTTGGCTCAGCAGTCTCCACCGGGTTTCACTTCAGCTGCTTTTCCCACAGCGTATCCCAGCCTCTGGGTCTTGTTGTGATGCCCCCTCGCTGGCAGCTTCCTCCTGGCCTGGCTGCCCTGCCCTGCCCTGCGTTGGCTGCACCGCCTGGCACTGGGCATAGCCATGCAAAGGAGCACTCAGCCCGGGTTGCCAGCACCCGTCCTGACCTTCAGCACCCTCCACGTGCTTTAAACAACCCCACTGGCCAGGGATACGCAACCCCATCAGAAGCCTGGTCAGAGATGGAGCACACATTGTGCATCACTTTTGCACAGGGTGCAAGCGCTCCGTGGCTGGAAGCAGGGCCACGAAGGTGACCCCTCGTCCCCGGTCTGCTGCATCCATGCGAGCTGCCGTGTCAGCAGAAAGGGTGTGGGGAGGCACAGGCAATGGCACAGCGTGACACGGCACGGGGTGCGCACCACCGACCGGTCTGCACAGGGCGTCTCGGCAGGGCTGCCACATCATCGTGAAAGGCCGGAGGAGTTTGGGGAGTTATCGGCCAAATAAAAAATAAATCAGTTTGGTTCACTATCATATCTTTATTTTCTTTGTGCTTTACAGTTATTTCATCCTTTTAAATTGTTTTTCTTCCTTCTGAGATGTGCCCTGAAATTGTACTAGAAAAATGCGACCTGCAAGGCAGAGAGTCAGAGGCTTCGCTCTGCCCATGCAAGGCGAAAGAGTCCAGGTTTTCTGAAATGCAGAGGGCTTTTTGGAAAGGGCAAATTAAGCTGTCAGGACTTTTTTTTCACTCTCATCTACCCTCAGTTTTTTGTTGTTGTTGTTTTTCTGGACATAGTCCCCTCTCAAAACTCCAGTTTCCGTCTGATTTTCCGTTCATTAAATTTCAAACGCGCCGGCTCTGCCCTTGCCTTCAGCAGGTGCCAGATCTGCTGAGCTGGCAGCGCAAGCATCGCTCGGCTGAGCAGAGCTCCCCGCCAGCAGCCTGCCTCGCTCCGCTGAGATGGTCCCTGCTGTGGGAGGTGTCCCCGGAGCGTGGTCGTCCCCCCTTGCAGGAGCATGCATCCCAAAGGAACCCCGGGGATGTGCATCCTCCCGGGGACAAGAAAGACCTTCTCCCCCACAGCAGGCAGGCGCTTCCTGGCCAGCGCAACGCAGCCGGGGTGCTGACCCCGGGCTCCCCTCGTGCCGCGGGGTGTCACATTGGTGTCACTGCTGCCAGGACTCGACTGGCAGCAGCCAGGCAGGGTTCACCTCTGAAAGGGTTGCTAATAAATAACCAGCTCCAGCCTCCACTCAGGCTCCTGGGAAAGTTAAAACAAACTTTGTGGTGCTCAGTGAACTAATTCCCACTGTCGCAAACACGAGCTCCCCTCCCTGCTGCGTTCACCAGCTTTTCGGCTTTTCATGACATGCCCTTCTTTCAACCGACAAAACAGAGCAGCTCCTCCAAGAACTCCTCCCAAATCGAACAAACCGGTCTGCATCCAAGTGCCATGGTTTAGACCCATCCGTGTTTCCATCCTTTTTGGCTTTATCTCCCTTTCCACCCGCCGGGTACCAACTGAGCTACCTCCTTTTCAGGTTGACCTCTCCCTGGACCAGGGACAGCTGCGCTTTTCCTCCAGCACTGGCAATTGGGATTCAAAATGTTTTCCTTGACGCCTTTAATTCAGAGCACACAGACAAAGCCAGTCTGATGAGCCCAGATAGGGTTTTCAGGAGGGCTCCGAGAATCCCAGTGAAAACACTGTGCTGAAAATTGCCATCCTCTCCATCTCCTGATGGAAAGATGAGAGGAGTAAAAAGGAGGCAGGTTGTTTCAGCTCCCCCTGAACAGAAGACCATCGGAGAAGATCAGTGTTTCTGATGTCATTTTTCTGGCAAAGACCTGGCCCTAGCCCTTTCAATGCGCTTTCCTCCCTTGCAGTGGTGAGAGGGGAATAAACCTGCAAAAGGCAGTTACCGAGTGTCTGTGCTTCCCCAGAAATGCTGGCAGCGTGGCTTGTTCCCAGCTCCCGCTCCCCACCCAGCCTCGGTCCCGCCAGTCCCCCTCCTCCTCCCTGCACCCCGAACCTCACCGGCTCCCTGCAGCTCACGTCTGATGGGGAAAACCCAGACCTAACAGTGATTCTAGGGGCTGGTGGGGTGGCGATTTGATCAGGGGGAATGAATGGCTTGGCAAAAGGTTGCTTCAGACGCTCAGGCTGTTTTGTATTACACGCACTGCCGAGCACCCTCCCGTACCGGGCTACCTGGAGCAATGCCGGGGCATGAGCTGTGCCCACCGACAGTAGCCCCACGGGGTGCAGCTGCCCCGCAGTGGTACCCTGGGGTACCCAGGGTGCCCAGGGTCGAGCATCCACTCGTAGCCACAGCAGCGCAGCTACACGCATAGAGAAACGAACACGCAGAATGCACCGGGAGCGTGTCTACACACACAAATGCTTCCACAGACACATTTCTAGGTAATAATCTCTGCCCCCCTCCCCGCTGTTTTCTTTCCTTGATCAAAGCCCAGACGTGAGGGAAGTCCATCTGTGAAAGATTGAGCCATGCGTTTTTTGCGAAGGTATATGGGCTGGCAGCGAAATTTCTCTGACAAGTCCAACAGGGAAAAATGGAGAAATGAAAGCCTTTAAGATGTGTGCATTTCCCAGATGACTGGTGATGTGTGTGGGTAACATATGGGCAGTCTGTGCCCACTGTCCCACAAAACATGCTGATTTTACACTTGGATTTCTCAGATTCCCTGACAGCTTTGCAGACCGACTCCGACAGCCTGCTATTAAATGTCGTTCGGTTATATTGCTGCCTGTGCCTGACGCAGCGCTGGCGAAGGGCAGGGGACGTCCCTAACAGCGGGGCTGCAGCCGCAGCCGGTGCATGGTGCATGCTCCAGCCAGGCGTCCAGCTTTCCAAGAGGTGTGGAAATGGGTGAGCAACGTGGCCAGCCACAGGCATCAAACCCAGGCTTGAAACAGCTTGCAGAAATGTGAGTTTTGCCTCTTGCTGTCAAGTATTTCTATTTTTCATGAATTTTGCAGCTCTTGCTGGGACTGAAATAGCACAAAAGTTGCTGCTTCCCCTCCGACTGCCAGCCCGGCTCTGCAGGCTGCCAGTCAGCTTTGGGACCAGAGGGGGCTGTTCTGTGTTGCGTTGCTCCCAGCCCCACCCTGGTGTTCGGTGCTGGGGAATAAAGATATTGTCACATAGTAGGACGCTGGTCTCTTTTTGTCACCTGCTGGGTGGCTGGGAACCAGCCCTGATGTGCTCTAGGAACACCTCCGGATGTCATGCCTTGCTTTTTCTTTTTCCAGGATGACAAGACCAGGAAAACGCTGTTCCTGGGTCAGTCCACGGCTCCCCTTCGCCCACCCCCACACTGCCACACAGCCCAAGGACCGATTCTGAGAGAACACAGAAATCAGACAGAATAGGATGAGCTTCACTCTTTCACCTTCTGATTTAGGGACTCCCTGAGCAGAGAGAGCATCCAGGTCGGTACGCCTAACAGCCTGTGATGGACTTCTCTTCCACGAGCTTGTCTAGCACTTATTTGAGCCTGTCTATGGCCATGCCGCTGCTAAACCCTGTGGCAATAAATCCCAAAGGATAATCTTGCCTTTCTGAGAAAAGCCAATTTAT
This sequence comes from Fregata magnificens, assembly GCA_013389945.1. Taxonomy (NCBI): domain Eukaryota; kingdom Metazoa; phylum Chordata; class Aves; order Suliformes; family Fregatidae; genus Fregata; species Fregata magnificens. The sequence continues at coordinate 22,332 of WAAD01041867.1, read as the reverse complement.
TGACCTTAATGGACTCTGGGGAAACCTGGGGTTTCCAGCTCAGTCCTCACAGAGGGAAAAGGTGAGTTTTGTGCAGCTCCCTCGCTGGCCTTGTACTACAGCTTCTTCCTCTGCAAAACGAACTTGCTTCTAACCCAGGAAAGGCAAAATAGAGAAAGAGGGCAAATAGGTTTTGATTCCCACCCGCCAAACCAGTGGTCTATAGGGAACCACAAAAGTGCCCACGTAGAAACAGACCTCTTAGGCTACCCACATGGAAGGGAGAGAAAGTAAACAAATACATAAATAAATGAAATGAAAATAAATGAAATAAATTGCCCAAACTCATATTCTAGCTCAGAGACTAACCCAGGATCAGCTCCCTGCAGCTGGCTCTGGCCTTAGGAAGAGCCATTCAGACTGAGCGCTCGCTCAGTGCCTCAGCGCCTGCTTGCTTTTAAAACCTTGGAGATTTCTGAAGGGACTCCAGTGACAGATCACAGCGTCTCTTTGTCTAGCAATGCTCCTCAGTTGATGGGGTCGGTGATCTTCACCTCTGTGATGGTAAAACATGCAGGTCTTGGAGGTGTGAAGCAGTTCTGCCTGGTGATATCAAAGTTTGGCATGATCAAGGGAAGTGCTGATTCTCCTCCAATTGCTTGGGAGCACAAAAGCAAAAACCTTACCGTCAAATTGCTGAGAAAGTGTCTTACAGAGACACTCTCAAATGGTTCCCTTGAGTGCATCCATCAGAGGATGAAAATTTTGAGAATGGGGAAATAATAGTTGCATACTCTGTTCTTACATTAACTTGCTAATTCTGGGTATTTGCAGGGCCCTGGGTGGAACTAATGCATGTTCTCCCTATATTTATTATTATCTGCATTGTTAAAATATGTACACTAATCCTGTGAGTAAGCCTAATTGGGGTTGGCTTTGAAAAGGTTCTGCTCAGCTGCAAGTCTCATTTGCTCGTGCAGTCGCTGTGATGGAGTGAGAAAACCAGGTAAAGCCGAGGGTGAACACAGCTGAGAGGCCTCTCAAGTGCACATTTGTCCACTTGTGCACCCAAATGCCATCGCTGGGCTTACAAATTTAACTTGTGGCTACCCACAGCTTAGTCAGAGCTCCCACGGTTCAGTCTCTGAGGGAAGAGCCTTAGACCATCCCATAGCGGTCCTGGACTCCACGCCCAGGGATGGAGCTGATGGATGTGGCTGAGCAGTGCTGCCTGCTTCCAGAAAGCTTCTCCCACTTTGCATCCCTCTCCTGTCTGAGCTGCCAGCAGAGATGCTGAGTCTGGGAGAAGAGATGCTGCACTTCTGCGGGAAAGCAATGACGGCACGCACAGTGAACGTACGAAAAGTGCTTTGGGATCCTCCTGATGGGAAATGCAGAAGTGCAAACTGTTGCTATTAGTCTGATAGGAAGCTGGACGTTTTCTCGGTGATCAGCATGCAATGTGTGTGGTGCAGCCCCATACTGTGTGTTCACACTCTATTTCTATATAGGAATACGTTTTTAATACTCCAATGATGGTATCTAATATTCAATAATTATTGTGGCTCAGTTTTTAAGATGCACTTTAGATTTCCCAGACCAGTTATTGAATGTGAGTGAGATGCAAATTAAACATTAAAACCGTATTTATGGAGGGGTTAGCAGCAGCTCCATAATGTAACATACAGAGCAGGCCACAAGAATCAACTAGCCATCTGGGAGACCTCTGGGAGGATTTGTTGTAAAAGCAATTGGCGCATCATTAGCCTAGAATGCAAATCCTGTTCGATGTGAAGGAAGTCCATGATCAGGCAGACTCTTCCCATGCTGGATCCTCAGGGCAGGTACCATCTCCGAGCAGGACCCGTGAAGCCGATGCTGAGAAGCGGGACCGAGCTGTTGGCTGCCTTCTTGGTACATGCAGGTGCAGATAAAACCCCCTTGGAGGGTCTGGTGGTGTTACTTAGCCCTGATGTTTCACCTTGGCCTCCAAGCTGCAGTATGCTACTTCAGAGCTATGGAGAGGGCTGGAGAAGGCAGTGGGTGTAAGGTGGTGCATGAGGTAATCTGAATAATTTTGGTCTTCACAGAGCTCAGCATTAACAGTAGGCTTTGAACAGGTAGAATTTGGAAATTCAGGCCTAAATGTTGTGGCTAGAGTCCACTGTTGAGCTATAAAGCCAAAACATGGATCCACCGTGCTGGGCAGGAGAGCAGAGGCATAGCACCAGCCACGAGGGCACGTATCGCTCAACCTCTCCCTTCCTAAAACCTTTCTTTCTCCTGGCCCCAGAGCTGTGGTCAGCCGCCCTGGGACCGCAGCTTCCTGGAAGGCACCCAGCATATCTCCCAACGCACTGGTTTCTTTGCTGGAGTTGCCTGCCAACGCACTGGATTCTCTGCTGGAGTGCAAAACTGCTGGGGTGGGAAGGGGGAGGCGGGTGGCACCAGATCGGTCTGAGCTCTTGGTGCAGGGCACCTCCGGGGACTCAGGGCCACCTCCACAGGCACACGGGGCAAGGCACAGCCCACCACACTCAGTACGGATGTCCTGAAGGGCCATCCTTACCCACGTGGCAGGAGGAGGAAGAGTGGTTCGGTGAGGACAGATCTGCTCAGTTGTCCTTCCAGCAGCATCGCTGTAGATTTGGAGGAGCCTTTCTGAAGAGCGCAGTGGAGTTCGAGTATGGCAACCTGGACCATCTGGTGGTTGCTGTCATCTGCCCAAGATGCAGATCCACAACAGACTTTGCATTCCCACCTCCTGGTCTGCCAACAGGATCCTGCCCTTTTGTGCAACATGGCAGAGCTCTCTCCTTCCCTGGTCCTGCTCATTTTCTCCGGTCACTGTGGCCTGACGGAAGGCTGGTGCGGAGAAAGAACCCTGAGGATGGAGCAGCCCATCCCTGCTGGGACCAGGGGGCTCTGGGGCTCAGCAGACCATGACACACAGCGGAGACTTGGAAAGATGCCGTCCCTGGGGGCTGAACGCCAGCTGCAGCATGGCAGCAGGGCACTGCTCGGGGTTTCCTTTTACAAGCAGGAGCCTTTCCTCAGGGCCACCTTCTCGGCAGCTATGTATGCCGGAGCTGCTGAATTCTGCTGAGCGGGCACAGCTGGGAGGCCACGCTGGGTAGGGAGCAACCTCTCATCTGGCAGCGCTTGTGCCTCAGGTGTGAGCTGAAGTCCTATTGATTTCTAATCAGTGAGCTCATATTCCCCGCGGCTGCAGTGGGAGAGGGTCAGCAGCGGAGAGGGTGGAGGAAATCAGCAGTTTGGGTGGTCCCGGGGTGGGACTGATGGAGCCGCTGACAGAGACTGAGTTATGGCTCCGCATGCGCGGTGCTCGGGAGATGGTTCCGGAGGGCTGGCGGAGCCTCGCTTATTATCTGGTTGAGTCCCGTTCTGGGGAAACCACCGAGAGAAGAACGCGTGAGCCATAAAACATGTTGTTGTCTTTTAATGAACGAGACTCACGGGGGACTAGGACTATTTTTTACTCCATCGTTATTCTTTCCTCAGCTCAGAGAAAGTTGCTGAGTGTTGCGTCTGCCAACTGCAGGCCAGATGCTACAGCAGACGCAGGCAGTCGTGTCCTGTCCAGCCTGGCCCGGACCAGCCTTGCCGTGAAGTTCCCATCTGCTCCTACCCTGCCTCAGACCCACCAGTCAGGGCTGTGGTCACGCAGATGCAGGCAATGGCAAGACCAACCATCAGGGCTTTGATGTTCAAGAGATGTTCTCAGGAGAGCTGGGCTGTAACATGCCCTGGCCCCGTGAGGAACTTTATTAATGCTACTGCTGAAGGAAAAGCAGTAATTAATCCTGAAATCCAGGCTTTGGAGGTTTTTGGAAGGAAAGCGAGTATATGCTCACTCTCCTGAGCGTGAGGAAAGTGACTTGCATGGAAAGCACAGGGATGTCATTGTTTTCTTCTTTGTGCAAAGCTGATCTGCAAGACCCCTCTTGGGTGCCTATGGGAATGGGCACCTCACTAATGACTCTGGGACTCAAGCACGGGAGGTGCAGGACCTTTCTGTAGGACCCGAAAAGCTCACACATCCCTTTTCATACCTCTCCTTTCAGTGACAGGGATCTGCTCCAGAGCTTGAGGATCCCATGAGAAAATATAGAGGGAAGAGAAGACGTGAATTAACATCTGGGACCTAAATGCCCCGGTAAATATTTGCTGAAATCTAACTTCAGACTAACTGCCCTTTGAGTAGAGGCTGACGTGATGGCACACCTTGATTCTGGTTTTTGTAGGACAGTGTGAAGGGGATGATGCAGCCACTGCATCTGAAGTGTCTCTTTTTTAATTCCACTGCTGCAAAGCCCTTCGGGAGCTAGATGTGTCCCCTGAGGTGTGCTGGCTGGGCAGCAGTCTGAGCCCAGGCTGCTGGGGAGGTTTCCTCTTTGGAGGGAAGGTTCACGGGTGCCTGGAAGTCACCGAAGCCCGACTGCTGCATGACGGGGCTGTGCTGAATGGGACCATTCAGTGCTCTGACTCCTCCTCATTGCCCACAGCAAAAACAGGGGCTTTTGGGGTGCTTGCAGGGGGCACGGCTTCAATGGTGTGGAAAGGCTTTAAAAAGGTGACCATCGGGATTTGCTGGGTCACACAGGGCGGAGGGGATGCTTCCCCTGTGCCCCGTCAGCCTGCTCCCCTGCGGTGGGAGCACGGCTCTGCCCTGCTCACGGCCCCTCTGAGCATCAATAGGTCCTACCCTCCGGCTCGTCCCTTTTCTTCTGTATCCCACCATCTGACCAGCCCAGCTCCGCTTGGGATCAACATCAGGAAACCCAGCCGAGCTGCATCTGTGGCCAGCAGGGATCAAGGGATGTGCAGGGCCCCTTCTCTGCCCGGCAGTGGGGACCTAAATCATACTGCTCCGTCCCCTCGACAGAGACAAATGACATTTTACAGCACAGGTGCTTTAAAAAAGAACAATAAATTGGAAGCTCTTTGCTGAGCTCAGCCATAGGGCTAGGATCCCCTTTCAGAGAGTATTTTAGGACTGAAGGCACCACAGCTGTTTGTGGGCTAATCCCTCTGCCCTCCCCATCAACCTTGAAAAGGGACTTTGCAGACCCACTTCAGCCTCAAATAAATCAGGAAACGGCACTTTGTCCTCTCCAGAAATAGGCTCTCCTCAACACTTTGAAACCAGCATCCGAGGCCAGCATCTGCTTAGGGGAAGACCCCGCTGCAGTCGGGCTGTTTGGCTCTCAGGGACCTGTGGGACACATGTTTGGCTCTCAGGGACCTGTGGGACACATGCCCATCCCCGAGCTCCCAACAACACAGCGAGGGACCCACGGCAGGTCCTTACCATGCTAACCCCATCGGCAAAACCTCCCTTTGGCTTACTGGGGTCAGAGCTGGGCTCCAGCAGGCTGGAGTATCGGCTCCTTGCTGCAAGAGGGGGCTTTTAGCCGAAATCGGGGTGCAGAGTTGGCAGCGGGGCTGGGGAGCAGCAGCAGAGGAGGAATGAGAGACTTGCCCGCTGAGACGAGGGGCTGGACCATAGTGCAGCAGGGTATTTGCCTCTCCTCCCCGAGTGAATCAGAACGGCACTCTCCAAGGCTCATAGCCCCGAAATGGGCTGCCCTCGCAGAAATGAGTGAGACCCTGAGGAGAGCCTGGGTGTTTTACCAGGGGTTTAAAACAGGCTGTTATTAGCTGAGCCTGGACTTTGTGGAGGTCCAGCGCTGGGACCCAGGACAAGAGATGCTGCTGGACTCCCCAGACTGCAGCCGGTCTCCGAATCCTTGGTGCCAGGACCCATTTCTGCTGGTATTTTTTTTGCCCCTGATTATGGGCCTCTTTTCCCAGCTCAGGGACCCCAGGGGGTGTGAATGGGAATAAAATGAGAACCTAAACTCTGTGACTAACACAGAACCGTCCAGGGTGAAGACTGGCTGCTGGGAGGAGATGCCATGCACTGCTCTCCTCTGCAGAACAGTATTTCCAGCATGTTTTAAGCTTAATTAAACAGATAATTAAACATTTCCTCACAGTTTAATTTTTCTCAAATGTATGACCCAACGTTACCTATTTAAGGGGCGTCGGTGTTTTGTGTATGACAAGGGAGCACGTGTGTGCCGTGGGGTGAGGCTCAGCGTGTCGGGATGCTCGGTGGCAGGCGGCGGCTGTGGCTGTCTCGGTCCGGGTGTCACCTTGCACCTTCGTGCTCCTTCTCAACTGATGTCTGAGGGGATTTGTTGGGCTGATCTGCTGCCAACTACTCCTCTTACCAGTGTCACCGCCCCAGTTGAGATCACTCCCCAGTGCCGAGGCTCTGCAGGGGTGTTGGGAAGGTTTTGAAACACAGCTGCAGCCCCCACAGTGCTCCCCAGCCCACCCTGTGCAGCGGGGCCGATGCTGCCCGATTTCTGCAAACGTCCTCTCGGCCAAGCCCTGGGATGGCTATTCCACCACGCTGAAGCCTCCGCTGCGACGCATACTGAGCTGTTTATTTTTATGTGCTTTTAAGGAGCGCAGGTGAGGTGCAAGGTGCTGCCGGGGCTGATGCTGTGGCAGGGGCTCAGCGTGCACCCACTGCAGCACAGTTGAGCGCAGGGACCAGGAGCCTCCGTGGGCAGAGGGGATGTCCTCCAGAGGGGCTTCGGCAGAGTTTGCTGCAGCTCTTCAAGTCACAGAGCTAATTGAATCCAAGTGTGGAAGCAAGGCTCTGCCCTTGCCGATGTGGCGGGCAGGGGGAGAGCATTTTATTTCTCTTCTGTTCCCTGGTTGCTTTGAGTTTTCTCCCTTTGAAAAGGGAGGCCTCTCATCTGTATTCACATAAAATGTGGCTTTTCTAAGTTTAAAAGCCTTTTGGTCTCTTCAGGGAGCACTCTGCAGGAGGCTGGGCACAGCTCGGGCTGGCTTGGCCCCCCCAGCCTCCCTCCTCACGGGCAGCAGCAGGCAGAGAGATGCACCCGCCTGGAGCTGCCGGTCGCTGCCTGTCCCACCGAGGAGCCTGAGACGCCAAGTCAAAACTGCACCTGGGGGATCCCCTCTCCTTCCCCGCCTGGCCCCGGATGCCCAGGACACCCCTGTGGGCATTGCAGGGCTTTTCCAGGGCTGGGGGATGAGAGATGCTGCTCCGAGGAGGGCACGGGTCAGCTCTGAGCATGACACGGCAGTGCAGGGAGCAGAGTGGGCAGAGTACAGCAACAAATGCCAAAACGGGGCCCAGGTAGCGTGTTGGTTTTAAGACAGAGCAGTGCATTCCCTGGCAATGCTGATCTAGCTCAGAGCAGACCTGACGCAGACCTCTCCAGTCCCTCAGCCTGTTTTGTGCTGTTCCTGCTTATTTTTCCACTTGAGACTTTGACATCTTTGCAGAGGACCTGGCTGGTGCTGCACCAGACCTGCGCTCGCTGGTTAAAGGCAATGAGTGATCGTCATTTTGACTCATTCTCCCAACACCATTGACATAAATAGGGATTTATAGCCAGGCATTGGCAGGAGGGAAAGGCTCTCTCCCAGAGACGTTTGCAAATCCAAGCGAACTAGTTAGCCCCAGTGATGACGCCGGCTGCCAGCCACGGTAATTAAGGGGCAATAACAGGGAGCTGTGCAAGAAGACAATCAGTCATGGGGGGAAGCGTTTGCTCCGGTGCTGTCAGAGGGGCGATGAGATTCCTGCACACCTCGGGTGCCTTGTTTCAAACCCGCTGAAGCTGCAGTTCTTTAAGTGTGTCCCTACTTCTACAAAATGCTGCTTGTTATAGGAGGGTTTGTAACCACCGGCTAATGAGGCTTCAACCCATGTCATTGCAGAGGTACCTGCCTGGCTGGAGCGGGAGCTCTCCGGATGCCCTCAGCCCTCCAATTATCCCGGGATCCTTGCTGAGAGCATCCGAGGGGAGAGCGAGGGGGAGAGATCTGAGAGCCGAGGCGCAGGCTGGGAAGACGACACGACCATGTCTCTGTGGGGATTTCAGGAATTAAAAGTGAAATTACAGTCTTAATCTATCAAATTTTTTTTTTTTTTGGCTGGCATTTTAATGCAAACTCTTGTAAACAGGAGAAGGCCTATCTCGGTCCTGCATTCCCAGCCTCACGCTCTCCGAGGTTATTTATTGGGTTGCTACACAAGCTGGGTTTTTCCTCCCCTTTTCTTTTCTCTTCCCTTTCCTCTCTGCTTTTGCAAATTGAATTATTTAAATGCATTGTTTGGCAGCCTTAAATCCAGGCATTTCACTCTCTTTCCCCCTTGGCTGCCATTTCTTTCTCTCCTTTTTGCTCTTGTATTTTCAGGATCATTTACCACGTTGTTCCAGTGGCATTTATTGAAATTTGCACAAAAAAAGATCTTTCTTCAATGACACTATTTCAGCCCATGCAAAAGATTTATGGGTGCAGGAAGACATCCATGGCAGGGAGTCTTCACTGGCAGAAAGAAAGGAAGGAGGGAAAGGAAAGGAAACGTGCTGGAAAAGCAAAGGATACCCAGAGCCGTGAATGGAGAGCAGCAAGGCACCACAGAGGTGAATCGCCGAGGATTGGGTTTGGCTTGGAAACAACCTTGCTCCTCTGCATGGCAGCACACGCACTCATGTGGGTATGGATGCACGTGTGGGCATGGAAAGCTTTCAGTCTCAGCGGCGTGTGGGCATAAATCCATGCACACGGAAGAAGCACAGACACCCCTGTGTGCCTTCAAACACCAGTGGCCGGGCGGACATGTCCCAGAGAGGTGCTAGGGCTGCTTTGGTGTGCTGGGTGTGCACTTGGTGTATACTTGGTGCACACTTAGTGCACGCTTGGTGCGTGCTTGGTGCATGCTTGGAGCCTGTCCCTGGCCACGGGCAGCCCGGCGCTGCTGCTGGGTGCTGTGTCCCACCAGGAGAGACCCAGAGAAGTGGCTCTTGGAGGACGTTTGAACAAGCTCTGCAAGAAGCGTCACTCTTGATTCTCACTATCTCTAATCCTGCTTCAAAGCTGGCTCCTTTTATTTACATATTGACGTATGATTCGTTTAATTGACTTTCTCGCTTTGGAATTGTACTTACTTAATTAATCTGACTACATTTCTGCTTCTAGTTGAAGAATTTTTGTGTTCCAGCCCAGAGGTGACTACGTTTCTGCGAAGTGATGTGCTTCTGGTTGATCTAACCAGCAGATAGAGTCTGCAAAGCATTTTGGGATCCTTTGGTAGGGGAAGACAGGCAAAAGACACGGAAAGTGCCGCAGCAATTTCCATTTTCACACACGCAGCATCTTTACTTGTGGCAGAAGTAAGACACATTCCTAGTCAGTGGGATTGAATTATCTCCATAAATTCATTACATTTTAAAAAATATGATAATCAGCACGAAATGAACATCCCGAGGGAGACAGAACATGTACATCTCAAGTACTGCTAATAATAAGCCTTTAATTTACAAATGCCCAAGGCTGGCTTGAAGATGTTGAGTCCCGTGGCAGAGGCACTGGTGCTACGCCCGTTCCTGGACCTGCCGGGGAGACCCTCCCCACCGCCCCCCCTGCCCATCGGTCCCCCGTCCCAGGGCGGTGGACGAGCTCCATGGAGCAGCGGTGGCAGCCGCGGTTGGGATGCAGGATGGGCAGTCTCCATCATTTCCCAGTGCTCCGAATGTGGCCCCAGGAGCCTGCTGCCTTGCTCTGCCCTGCCGGGTGCGGGGAGGGATGGAGGGTCCGCAGCGGGTGGTGGCCCTTGGTGACCCCTGCATGGTGGCACGGCTTCTCCCGAGCCATCCCTCCTGGCCCCCGCCTGCAAACGCCGCCCTGCAAATATCAATATTTATGAAATGATTAGTGCCTGTTTAATACACAATTGAAGCAATTAGCAAGCATGCGGCAGCAAAAGCTGTATCCATTTGTAATCATAAAGTATTCATGGGGGCTCGGCGGCGGGGTGGCCGGGGAGAGGGGCTGGCAACGCCGGGCAGCACCAGGTCCCACCGGCAGCTCCGGGCAGGGCCAGCGCTGCTGCTTGGAGCTGCCCGTTCGCGGTGCCCTTTTATTTTTTGGCCTGTTTGTTTAACCAGGAGCAAGAGCTATCGCTTGCTGTCCCCGGGGAGCTGCTTACGTGGAGGGGGCTCTTGGTGTAACTCAGGGCATTTTGCTTTCAATGCCCTCGGTCAGTGCAAGACTGACCAGGTTGTGAGGGGTCCCAAAGCAGCCTGGGGGGTGGCAGGAATGAGCTGGAGCCAGCAGGCTCCCACGGCCCTTTTTGCAGTAGTGCGTCTCACAGCCTCAGAGTCCAACAAAACAGAAAATAATCGCTTGGATGGCATCATCGTAAACTTTTCCTCTTTATTATTCCATTTTGGTGGCAGACAGGCTGCTCCTCTGCCCTCCGTTTGTTAAATACTAATTAATTATTAAATTATCCATTAACTATTAATAGCTGATTTCATGAGTGTTAACGACAGCCATGTGCAAAGAGATCTGTGTCTATGGCAAACCTCCTAAACCTCAGGGAATAAATCCTCAATAATCAATACGGCATCCACTCCATTTGCAATTCTTGTCTCATTCACTCTGCATTTAGCATGCACTTAAGTGTATTTTATACAAATGTAAAAGAAAATTTTACTGCTGGTGGAAATTAGCAGCTCGCAGTGATAATGGCAGAGCCCTTTGCTTATCTCCAGCGCTGGAGGGGCTCGCTGATGCAAGTTCTGCCTCCGCAAAGGACCTGCAGATGTTACCCAGAGCCATGAGCTTTCAGCGCATCCCAAGTCCCCACTGGACCATGGGCTGCTCCTGGTCCAGGGACATTTTCTGGAAAGCCGGAGCTTGGCAGCACTGATTTCAGAACATCGATCTGACAGCAGCAGCCTTCAGTGCAAACCACCTGGGACAGCACTAAACCACTGGCCTTTGGGCAAAAAAGTCTCCGCAGAGCACTTGTAGCCCCCTGAGGCAAGTGGCTCCCGGTTCGCCAGCCCGTGGAGTGCTGCCAACTGAGTTACAAGTGAAGCCTAGTGAGAAACACATTGAGGTTGGAAACGGGGAGAAGGAGGTGATGGGCCAGGCAGGGGTGGAAGGGGAATGGGCCAACAGCCACGCTGCAGCAGATCTGCGCGGAGGCGGCCGTCCTGGCGGCTCCTGCTCCCGCTCTTGGCCATGGATGCACAAGGGGCTGGTTCCAGCCCTTGCCTCCTGCAAATACCCCAGGGGCAGGCATCCAGGCTTCTGGGCAGTCCCCGGCTTCCTCACCCACCCTCTTCCTCCCGGGAAGAGGGAGCCCGGCCCCCCATGGACCCCACCGCAGCAGCAGGGTGATGGGCTCATGGACAAGCCCACGGCAGGCACTCCCGACCCTACGTGCTCATGTTGGAGCCCTAATACTCTTTCGATATAGTTTTTGGGATCTAACTATGTCGGTGGGGAGAAAGGAGGGAGGATTTATTTTTTCTGTAAAATGCATCTATTGCTTTTGCACCAGTAAGATAAGATGGTTTCTAAGAATAACAAACTCTGGGGAGCCAACAAACAAGCAAGTGCCTTGTGAAACCTCCTGCAGGCGGATCCCCGGCCTCGCTGCCCCCCCGGGGTCCCCGGGCTGCCCCAGTCCTTCCCTCCCTCTGCCAGCTGGTTTCACCCTCCCAGATGGCGTTTTTTCCTCTTTTCCTTTCCCTTGGGCCCTTGCCAGTGACTTCCAGGGTGGGAAGACCTGAGGGCTGCGCAGGGCGGAGGTGACAGTGAGCTGCTCATTGTCCCCAGGATGATGCCTGGGCACCTCCATGGGTGCCGTACGGCAGGCGGGTGGTGGGCAGGGAGCTGCTGGCAGCGTGCCGGGGATGCTCACCGGGGATGCTTGCTGGGGAGGCTCGCTGCAGAGCCAGTTCGGAGGCAGAGCAGAAGGGCAGGGGGATCCTGCATCCTCCCAGGGGGACGGGCAAGGGAGCGGAGGGAACGCGGCTGCCAGCAGAAGCAGGAAGGGGAGCGGAAAGGGACACATGGCTGAGGGCCTGGAGCCGGTCCACAGCGAGTCTGAAAAACAAGTGGCCGCAGGCATCTCCGGAGCAAGTCTTTTGAAGCCGACGGCCTTGCCCCAGGGAAGAGTTTTGGCCCGGGGAGCATTATTTTGACTGGTGCATTTGCACAGTCCCCAAAAAGCAGCGCTGCTTTTCAAGCCGCCCTGTGAGGAGAACCATTGCTGCTTGAAAGAGAAAGAGGCTTGGATTATTTTCTCATGTCAATTAATGGTGCTTTCCAAAGGAAACCCGGGCTCCTCTGAATCCAGAGCACGGGACCCTGGCCAGGCTGCTCCCCCTGAAGAGCTGGAGTTGGAGGGAGAAATCAAGGCTCTTTGGCCAGCAAGCTGCTGGGCTGAAGCCAGCAAATAAAATAGTTATAACGAGGCCTTTTGAGATAAGTTTGGAGGCTTGGGTTGCTTTTTTTTAATATTTTTTTTTTCTGTTAGAGAAACCACTTCACCCAGGGGAAGCAGCAGCAGATTCAACGCAGCATCACCACGGGGCTCACCACAAAGCGCATTTTCTCCCCTGGCAAGCTGTGTGCCAGGCTGGTGTGCCAACGCCCTGCCCAGACCTCGCACCGTGGCCGTGCTGGGTCCCAGCAAGGCCGGGGTGCGAGGGAGGGTCCGAGCTCCTTCCGTGGATGATGAGGAGGAGATGTGCAAGTGGAGCAGGCTGGGAAGAGCAGCCAGAGGCAGCTGATGCGACCACTGTCTCCCAGCCCTGCCAGCAGCCTCCTGAGCTGCTCTTTGCACGTGGGGCCATGTCAAGTGTCACCAGTGTGTCACAGTGAACACGTTACGGGTAGCGAAGAGCAAGGATGAACTCTTTGCATCAGGATGCCTGAGCTGCCATGGGTTGGTGCTGCCAGCTCATAACAGGAGGGATGCGAGCCAAGAGGTTGTCCATGTGGGGTGGGTTGGGGCTGGGAGTTTAGTGCGTTGGCATGAAGCACTGCAATTTTTAGTCTTCCCTTTAAATGCTCCCCCCTTCTTTACACCTGTGGTGGGCTCTCTGTCCCGGCAGAAGCACGAGCCTCTCAGCACAACAAAGCCAGGTTTGCATGTGCTTGCGTCGTGCCAGGACCACGGGGTAAGGAGGAGCACGGATGCTGTTTGAACTCTGCAGCCCCTGGTTCAGGCATGGGTTCAGGTGTGGGTCACATCCTGCCCCTGCCCCAGCTCCAGCTGTTTTCCCAGAGCAATCTGGGAGCCCTCCAGTGGCCGGCTGAGCATGGAGAGCCCGCTCCGGGGCTGGCTGCACCCAGGCTGGGGGAAATTCCCAGGGGCTTCCCCAGGGATGCACTGAAATCCCTCAGAGGTGTTGATTTTGGAAAGAGTCCCCTCTTGGAGGCTGTGAGGTTCGCAGAGCCTTGCCGTACAATCAAGGCTCAGAGACCCATACAAGCCGCCCACAAGGAGAGCACTTTTCCATCCTCGGTGACTTGGCTCTATCTATAGATGTTGGTCAGGAAGATGTTTTTCAAGAGGGAAGCAGGTGCCAGCTGGCCATGGACAGGGATCTCTGGTCCCCCTGGGCTCACTGGGAAGGAAAGCAGGATATTTTCCATGTTCACCATCCTGGAGAGCCAGGGTTCTGAAAAAGCACTGAAAAAGCAACTGCCCCCACCGTACCCCCACCACCGGCTCTTCATGTTTCAAAGGCTCTCCCGCTCCTGTCGCTCTCCTCAGCTGCTTCCCGAACACCCCGCTCCTTTGGGCTGGGCCGGGCTGGGATAGCGCTGCCTGTGAAGCTGCCAAGCAGCAGGAACAGATGAGGCTGCCCCGGAGAGTGGCTCAGAAGAAGCAGGATGGGCCCCTCCACCCCTCACACCACCCCCCCAGTCGTGCAGGGGGAAGCAGAGATGGTCCAGAGCGCCAGAGATCAGAGGGCCACGGGAGGGCTGCGAACCCACCCACGTCGCCGGGACCACCACAGCTGACGCCCATCCTCCGGGTGAGCCTGGGTGGGGAGCAGACCCCCACACACACCCCCAGCGGTGAATAAAGCCCTTGGGGAGAGGTGCGAAATCCTCCCACCCTTCCTTCTCCTCCACCGGCGACCGCTGAGGCTATGTCCTCGCCGTCTTGCGAGAAGAGGTGGTTCCCGGGGGGCTTGCAGGAGGGTCTGCATGCAGGGGCTGAGCTGGGACTCCTCTGCCACCCAGGGACTTGCGTGGGCTTCTCTTAGTGGGGAGCGAGCCCCAGTCAGCAGAAGGCTCTTCTGCCTCCTCCCGTCTCCCTGCCGTGTGAAATGCGGCACCAGGATAAGAAGAAAGGCATCGTGGCCGGCAGCAGAAATCCTCACTGAAAGATGACCCGGTTTAGGGTTTCAGACCAAATGGAGCAACAGACCGGCTCAATTCGGACCCCCCAAACCCTCTTCCTGCCACTGCCCCCGCTCGCAGCAAAACCTCTGATCTCTCTCCAACTCTCTGCATAGCTCTTGGGGCTTTTATGGGTCTGAGCTGGGACCATGAAGCCGGAGATGTCTACGGGGGCAGCAGGGCTTTGGAGCCTCCTGCCCGCCTCTGCTGGAGGCTCACCCAAGGTCCGTGATTTATTCGGATCAGGGTGCGCAGCTCCGTAGCATCCTCCCCAGACAAGCCGTGCTTGCAGGGATGAGCAGCGCTGTGCAGGCGGCTGGGAGCTCACCCAGCCCTGAGGTGTCCAGGAGAGGGGCTGCTGAGCTGGGATGACGGGGGAAACCTGTACACGCCAGGAAAGGGGAAAGCGCAGGGTTTGACACCGTCCATCGCCATCCCTTTTGAAGCACGGGCAAACCCCTCTCCCTCCTCGGGCGGGATGCCCGTGGCCAGGCAGAGGTGATGGCAGAACAGCCCTTCTCCTGTCGCACCCCGTGGGCAGCAGAAGTTTGGGACCGCTATTGGAAGCAGGTGTGCTGCCCTGCCAGGAGATGGGAGCCATTAAAGAGAAAGCCTCTACATAAAATTTATGTCTGTCTCTCCTCACCCCTCTCTCCTGAAACAAATTATGTTACGGTTCTGCCCTGTTCAGGGAGACCCACTCGGGTTCGGCCCCCCCCAGGGTCTGCGGGCCCCCGGGACGTCCCAGCCCTCCGCCAACGCGACGGGGGCAAGCAGTATGAAAAATAGCCAGGCTTTCCTGGCGGCCCCCTAATTCATCTCCCTGTGAGTCCGTCGGAAGGGATCCTGCAGCACCTGGGCTGCTGCCCCTCTCCCCCTCCCAGCCACCCCACTTCGCGGCCGCCTGCTTGCTTGAAGCAGGGAGTGAGGGGGGGACACAAAGCGACCCCCCCCCATCACCACAGCTTACCCCGAGGTTTATTATTACACAAATGTGAATTCCAGAACCGGCATCTGGGGAGCAGCTGCTGGGAGTTAACCCCTCGCCTGCCGCAGACAAGCCAAGCGGGAGGAGCGGGTGCCTGGCTGGAGCGTAGCCATGCTCGGGGAGGACCTGGGCATGGGGACACGGCTGGGACACCCCTCCTGGTGCTGCAAGGTGGTCATCTGGCAGGTGCAAAGGGCTTTTTCTGTGTAGGGACATGTCTGTGTGCATGGATGGGGAGGCAGGTTCCTCCCTCTCTTTCTTTCTTTTTCCCTCTCTTTTTTTTTTTTTTTTTTAATAACGTGCACTTCTGTTTCCATTCAGAGGTTTTACGGGGATTTGCTCTGCCTCCTAGGCAAGGCCTGAATTTCCAGTTTGCTTCGGGATGCAGCTCCAAAGGACGCTGCACTTGACTTTTGATGAGCAGCCTGGAGATAAGGGCTGAGACCAGGAGGCCAGCTGCCTGCTTAAAAAGAAGGGCTTGACTGCAAGCGGTCGATCTGGACAGCACATTTCTGCTGTAAGATGGATGTTTGGGAAAGAAGGCAGGTCCTCACAACCTCCTCCTCTCCCACCAGCCTTTACGGCATCTTTGCAAGGCTTTAGGGGTAGGTCAAAAGACGGACTTTTCTGCCACCCAAAGTCCCCCTGCCTCACTAAGCTCTTCCCAGGCCAAAAGCGTTGCGGCCCCATGGCAGGTCACGGATGCTCAGGTAGCGCGTGACCAGGAGAAGCCTCTCCCTCCTCGGCTTGGCTGGGAAGTGATGCCCAGGCTGGCCCTGCAGCTCCTTTCCCAGGTGGCATGGGTGCAGCCAGACACTCCCCAGCCCTCTCCTGCAAATGCCAGCCCCATCCCATCGCCCATGCGGCGAGGGTCCAGCCGGCGCTCGGGTCTGCCGCTGCTCACGGCTGCACCTACTTCCAGGTGATGGAAAACTTCCAGGGAGTGACTCCCGTGCACCCGGGAAACTCCAGCTCCAGCCTTTCCAGTCCCGGGTAGGGAATGGCTCTGATCCACCAGCCCTGCGAGGGCTCCGCAGGTCACAACCAACTCCTGAAATTCAGCCTTGGAGTCTGAGAGGAAGCCAGTGCCAATGGGGATGGAGACACCACGTCCTCGGTGCAGGGCGGCTGTACCCTGAAGAGTTCCCAAATTTCTGTAGCGCATGGTGTTACAGGTGTCCAGAGGCAGATGTCCGGAGGCAAGGCAAGGCAGAGGGGTGGCTGTCGGGAGGCAATAGCTGCCAGGCAGGGACGGGAGGGAGGTCTTGCAAATCACGACTGCGAGACAGCCCATGGCTGGTGGGGAGGATGAAGCAGCTCCCTCCGGAGCGGCCGGCTCCGAGCGCAGCCGTCAGGGCTGCCCTCCCCGAGGAGGGCCACCAGGGGAGGGTGTCCCATGGTTGCACACATCAGCACAGGCTTAGGTAAGCTGGGGAACACGTAGCGGCCATGCGTAACACTGGGTGCTTTTGAGCAATTTGCAGTCATCCCCCTGCCAGATTAGCATCGAGGACTTGAAATAAATCACCAACAACTGCAGTGATGGCAGAGGTCCATTACTGGCCTGAAGGGTGACAGGGAAAGCAGTGTGTTACCTGTCCAAGTGCAGGGGCCAGCCCGGGAGGGACCCTCTGCTCCACAGGACACGTGTGCAGGGGCCATAGGGCTTTTTGGGGGAGAAAACACAAGGACCAGGCAGGCAGTGAGTGCTCCCCAGCGCGATGCCCAACAGGCAGCGGGGCTGCCCCTTGACCACTGAGGTCTGGAGCCCACCCAGCTCTCAGCCCGTGCCACGCTCTCCTCTTCCACGTGCAGCCTCCTCTGGCAGCCAAGCCCCCGCTCCCCGTGTTTGACTGGCAGCCAGAGGTGATTTCCCAGGACAGGAGATTTAAGCGAGTTTAGCAGTCGATGGAGGCAGGCATCGGCGTGCTCGCTTCGCGCTGGCAGCTCGACACGCGGCGAGATGTCGGCAGGCAAAGGTCACGAGCAGGCAGGTGACAGGTTCTGTCAAACACAGCCGAGCCTCCTGCCTGCGCGCCAGCTGCCAGATACCACGGTGATGGGCAGAGCCGAGGCAGCAACAAGTGTCGTAAAGGCCAGGAAAGATTTTGAAGGAAGTTTTAGTGCCTGGATGAAAACCAGCTGTGAGTTTTGCTCCTGGGCTGACACAGGCACTACCGTGGCTGCTCAGCCTGTGCTGGGAGAAGGGAGGAGAGACGGGAGGTGCAGCGGCTCCGGCAGCCACGAGGGCTCCGGGTGAGGCTGGAGACGGCCCCGGGACAACTCGCAGCGCAGAGCTGGGCTTCGGCAGTCGGACTCGCTCCCCTGGTCAACAGGTTTCATCAGCGGTGGCTCCCACTGCCTCCACCTCGCCCGGCTGGCTGACCTGCCGGAACCGGTGCAAGCATGGAAATCATCCCCTTGACTCCTCGGGAGGGGACCAGAGTGCGATGGGACAACTCATCAGGCTGGGTCCCTCCTTAACTGCGGGCCTCCTGCTCCCTGCTGCTGCTTTGCCCGCAGACTCCCTCCAAGCCTGAACCGTACCGCTCCTGACACCAAAGTGGAGCTGACAGGGCGACTCGACAGACAAAATAACTGCAGCCAGAGCAATCACTGTCTCCTGAGGAGGTGTTTATAATGTGAGGAACCCCTGAAGGGATCTGAGCAGGAATGGGAACAGAAGCTCCTTTGCTTGGGCTTGAACTCCTGCCTGTAAGCCAGCACGTGGAGCCCAGCCAGCAGAGCTGCCTGCTTGCTCTGCCCGCAAAGCCAGTCTCCAGGCTCTTACCCCGAGCAGGAGGAGTGAGAAATGGAGCTGACAGGAGCTCCTGCAGCACCAGGAGCTCAGCAGCCCCCCACAGACTGCAGTGCCATGCCAGAAAACCCCTCTCTCCCCTTGTCAGTCAACGCCTTGCCTCTCCGAAGCCAGCTCCAACTTCTCTCTGCATCTGGTCCTGCCCATAGTCCTCAGCCTCTTCCTTCCCTCACTTCCTACCCCGATACTCACGCGGTTTGTTTTTTTTCTCAGCCTGCAAGATCCTTGGGGCAGGGAATGAGCCTCCCTCCAGGTTTCATGAACCAACCCTGTGGTGTGAGGGGCTTTGAGCTGTAATGAATTGCAGCGTGGGTCTGGCTGGGCTCAGCCGCCCCTGAGCATTGCACCTCTGCCGGCTGCTCCGCTGGCAGCACACACAGTGGTGAACGGGCTCACTTTCTCCCACAACAAGCCGAATCCCACTAGGCAGCAGGGGTAGGATGACAAATTGTTCTGACTAATAGCCTAAACAATGTGAAACAATGGAAGTCAGGGAGCAGCATATAAAATATGCAGCATGCAGGGGGCTTGGCTATTTTATTTGATTATCAGATGGATATTCCAGTGGCCGGGATCCATCAGGAATAGAACAACACATGTCAAACTCAATAAGGGTTTGCGAGGGGCGGTGGCAGGGGACTGGAGAAGCTCCTTCTCTGGGGTGCAGCTGGGAAGCCTAACTTTGAGTCAGCTGCTTGTAAAAATGAGACAGTTCTCCCTGCCCAACACACGGGAGCATCCACCACATCTTCTCCGGGAGTGGCTGGGGCCAAAGTGCCTGACCCTGACCCAGGCCCACCGAAGAGGGGTAGGAACGCTGGGCGGACGGGAAGAGGCGTGGGAAGACTGCCCGGCTGATGTGGTTGAGCAGACGGGGGAGGTTTTCTGTCTTCTCTTTGAAATTCCTTTGCGTTTGGAGTCATTTTAAAAGTCAAAAGCTGTTAGATTCCCCAGGACGCCCAGGGAGGGATATTGACTGGGTTTGCTCTGACGATATTTCCCTGCACAGCTGTTTGTGCCATCAGCAGTAGGGTTTCTCTTTAAAAAGAAGATATTTTATCCATTAAAAAGAAATCCATAAATGATGAATATGTATTCAGTCTAAGACTGAGTGATGGAATCCTCTCAAAGGTGCAAAGATCCAGCTAGCTGTCTGTCTGCTAGCCCTGCGAGGGACCGGTGGTGGGTTCCCTCAGAGACTCCCCAGCTCTTTGAAAGCCCTGGGGTTGGTAGCTGTGCAGGACTCTCTGGCCAGGAGGTTTTCTCTCCGGAGGCTCCTTTTGCTTCCCGTGTCTGAGCAGGGCAGGAATGCTGTGAGAACAACCCCTCAGAAGTTGTTTCAAGACTTCCAGATGGAACAGAAAATGTAGGATCAGCAGAAGGGGGGGAAAAAAAGCTGTTGGTGGGGAGGAGGGAGAAAGAGAGCGCTCCTTTCTGCCCTCTGCAAGGGGCCCTGCTCCCCCACGTGCCCACCCGAGAGCAGATCACTGCGTGGGCTACCCCATGCCTGTGTTTTCCTGGGTGAGTCCTTGTCTGGGGGATGCTGACCTGGATTTCTGATGAGCTGCAGCCTGCTCAGAGAGTGGGGCGCCTGGGTTGTCAACACCCGAGCCGGTGCCAGCAGCCTGCAGGGGCAGGGTGAGTCCGCTCCCAGCACGTCGGGGCTCTGCTTGTCTCCAGATCAGCAGCACCTGAAGGACACAGGTTTGATGCTGTGCATGGGCACAGGGGCTCTTTTCTGATGCCCACCACGCCTCTATCTCAGCGTTTCCTGGAGACTTTGTGGGCTTTAATAACTTCTCCATCCAAAACGGCGCTGTTTTATTCCCATTGCCATAACACACCTTCTAAGAGTCTGATGCTTCCTTCGCGGGATAAATGCAAGTGACTTGAACCTTGTATGGACGATTGGCAGGCACTGCCTCCTTGTTTCTTTTGCACTTCTCGGGTTCTCATTTATTTTTGCATTAGGTCATTTATTTTGCATGGAAAGACATGCCCTGGAGCTGGCAGAAGTGCTCACTGTACACTGCACGCCCTGCTGTGCCAGAACCCATGGTGGCAAGGGCAACCAAAGTGATTTGGTTTGACCAGCACCCCCTCCTGTTTCCAACTCCTAAGAAACAGATTAAATGTGAGCACCAAAGCTCCCCTGGTTCCTCCTCCCTCCAAAGCATTGTGGCTCGGATCGGCACCCCTGGTCATGCAGGTCGGGTGGGAACACCACGCCACGTGGTAGGTAAATACCTGCTAGCTGTCACCCCGGGTGCAGTCCCATTTCCAGGCAGCTTCTGCACCTGCAATACCTGTATACCTGCCCCGGACGATGGCATCTGCTGCCAGTGCCCGCGGCTGCTGGAAGATGTGATCACACGCATCAGAGCCAGCTGCGTCGCCAGCAGCGGAGGATCTGAGCCGTGGCTGAGAGGGTCCTGCGTGAGAGACCTTTCTGGAGCACCTTTCACCCCTCTCGAGCTTATAGTCCTTCCTACATAGACAACTTGGCCTTTTTTTTTGCTTCTTGGTCTTGCAAGTTTCTCCAGGGCCAGGGCAATAGGATGAAAAGGCAAAGAACAAGGGGGACCTGGAGAGAAGCAGGCAGAGAGAGCAGCAAGCCAAATCACTGAGGCAGGAGGGAAATTTCTCAGCTGAAATTGGGAACAACGTCTCCAAGTTTGTCACTGTCTGCACCTGATGTAAATCCGTTTGCCGGGGGATGTTGGGAGCAAAAAGCAGAACAGTCCTGATTTCACAGGTTTGTGTCGTGAACTGGAAGATCCCAGACAGAGAGAGATCAGAGGAAAAGTAAAAAGGAGGAAAAACAACCAAAACAAAATGATGCAAACATTGGCAGTCTTGGAAGGGAGGGAGGCAGGCAGCACGGCCCAGCCAAAATGCTTTAAAAGCCTCCCTTTTATATGGCATTTGTTCTTCAAAGACATTAGGGCTTGTAAAAAAGCCCTGCCATTTACCTCTGCCTCTGACACGTTAATGGTTGTATTTTTGAATCATTAAAAACTGAAATGCGTAACACTTTCAGCAGCTGCCAAACTGCTCCGCAGCCCAGCTCTCCCCGTTCTGCTCTCCTCCATCAGCCTTCTCCCCTCCCCATTTTCTCCATGCACTCTCTCCTCTGGCGTTCCCCCCTCCATCCTCCTCTTCCTCCTGCCCCTGCCTCCCTCTTTCCCCGGTCTTCTCCCCGCTCCACAGTTTACCCCCCAGCCTCCCTCCCCGTCATTCCTCTGCTGGAGTCTCAATTCACAGGAAGCGCTTGATAATCTGCAGCTTTAATATTGTCACCTTGCCATTCTCCTATTCAGTGGGACTTGGAGAATTAGAAAATGTATTTATCTAGGTACACTGGAGAGCAAGAGAAACAAAGAAACCAGCAGGGCTTTTCTAACGAGGAATGACTAATTTGACCCAGGAGAGCCCGTCCTCTTCCAAGCACTCAATTTTCCCCAGGTTTTGCATCCAAAGATAACATTGGCAATGCCAGAGGCGACAATGGGGCACCTGCCAGCCCGCAGCTACCGCGGGTGCTGTGGTCCCCGCAGGGGCTGCTGCCAGCTGCAGAGAATGGCAGTGTTTGCTTTACCGGCTCTCTCAGATGTGACATAACCTGCTGCAGCCAGAGCAAGCAGCGCAGAGCCAGCAGACGCGAGGATTTGGAGAAGCTGCTGTTTGCTGATGGCCCTGCTCGGGACTCAGCACTGAGAAGTTCAGGTCCCAAAGCGCAGCCTTCCCAAGACCGGACTGGAACGGGGCCGGGCTCCCTGCAGCCTTCCTGCGGCTTCGAGCAGCTTCTGACAGCTCGTGGACTGGAAAGGAAACACTGATGGGTTGTCTCAGGTCTGTGCCCATGACAGATGCTTCGGCACGGCCTCTGCAAGTGCTCTCAGCAATCATTACACGCTGCAGGTGCAGGCAGCGCTCAGCTGGGGTTGGAAGCCTTGGGAGGTGCATCTTGGCCGGATCCTAGTTGCAGCGGGCTTCTACGACAGCCCCAAGAGGGTGATGAGAAGAGCGCTGTTGCCTCGCATCCCTGTGCCGTGGAAGGTCCTTACCACGCTGCAGTGTCACCAGAGCCTTGGGCTCAGAGGGGTGTGGGACCATCCTCAGGTTCTCGGGGAGGGGGCTCCCTGGGGGGGGCGGTTGCTGGAAAGCATCCTTATGGAGAAGAGCAATGGTGGCATCGCCGTCCTGTCTCCCCAAAGGCTGGCAGGAGTGCTGGCAGGGAGCACTGGGAGCGCGGGGA
>WAAD01041866.1:57518-103102 GCA_013389945.1 Fregata magnificens | reverse complement strand
AGAAGCTGGCATCTTCTTTCCAGTACTGGCATGTGGAGAGGAAGACTGTAACTGAAATAGCAACTTGGAAAAAACTGCTTCATGGTTCAGTGGTTCTTTGTTGTTATTTTGTTTTAGCCCAGAAGCACTAAAATTAGCTGTCCTCTCCTCTTTGTTCTTATTTTCTTTATACTCCAAACTTCGCAAAGTAGAAAAATGTATTGAGAAGCTACTCTGCAGTTTAATTATCCATACATTGAAAATCAGAGCCCTTGATCTGGATGCTTAAAATGATAATTTGATTTTCAGGGTTTGTTCTGCTGTTTCTCTAGTTATGTGCCATTTTCTAGTATAAATTGCTCTTTGGTCATATAAAATTAAGTCATAATGGCTTACGCTGACAGTTTTGCTCTAAATTTATAAGAATAATTTTAATTCTATGCCCTTCTCACTGTCCTCTGTTTTCTTTTGAGTAGTAATAGATGGACAGCCTGTGTGACAGATATGCTATTGAAATTAGTTCACTAAAAACAGAGCCTCTGCTCTTGAGAAAATTAAAAAACCTGATGTCTGCAATATTGTGTTCTTCTGCAAGGGTAAACAGTAAACTGAAAGGTGACACAGATGTGACTTTGTCATCATTAAAATGTTTTTGGAAAAGACTGTCCTGATTCATGACAATAATTTTTATTTGAATGTTTCTTCTGAATTACAGTATTAGCCATCTAGAATCATGTATGCTGTCTGCAGTTCTTTTTAAGGATCTTTGCTTGTCTGAAGAAGTTCCTTTTATTTTTATTTTTTCTCAGAGTAGTATATGTGAACCTTTTAAACACAAAGCTAATTTTTTCACCTGGGTTACTCTTGACACGTTAAGTCAGCTTGACCCACAAATAACTGTGCTAGAAATAAGGCTTTTGTTTTTCATTTATTTCTTTTCTACTTATTGCCTGGACTTTCTACTTTGGGTTTGAATTAAAGGCCTCACAATCAATTTTGTGTGAAAAACAGCATATAGCCCAAGATTTTACTTTTCTTTGAAATCTGCAAGACAGCTACAAGGAACCTTTTCCATTCTTTGTAAGAGCAGCAATGCTGCTGTTCTTATAAACGATGTTGCTTGTGGGTCTGGTTTTGGCATGATGAAGTTACTGAGGTTTGAAGAACTGTGTATTTGCAAATCACCTAAAGTACCAATCTTTCGCTATAAGCTGCCTGGGCTTTTCAAGGCTTAATGCATGGTGCATAGCTGATATTTACCTCCCTTGTAGTTTCTACCTGCAGAAGAGGATAAGGAATGGAAGTGCACTTAACAGTTTTTCATGGCAGGTAAAGGACTTTTGTGGGGGTACTTGGATACCTTCTGCAATGGTGTCCAGAAAGTCTGAGTGGAATAGAATTAGTGCTGTGGAAGGTTACAAAATAAAGCCCAAGGGGCCCAAGTCTGATAAATGACACAGATCGTCGATGTTGAACAGAAGAATCTCACTTTCTTGGGGTTTTCAGTCTGTAATAATTCAAAATAAGTTGTCTTTTATTTGTGTTCTCCCGTGGCTTGGGAGGTCTACAACAGGATCTTCTTAGACTTGGTAGTACACAGATGCAAACAAAAATACTATTTCTTAGGGTCTTTACAGGCTAAGTATATAAAGATGCTTGCAGGCAGGACACAGGAAGGAAACAATACCATTGTCATTTAGCATGGTTTGCAGTCAACATGAAGTGTGCGTTGTTGCTAATTTTTTTTTCCCCCATTTGTAGGTATTGTAACAGTGGCAAAACTTTAGGAGAAGCATTTTGATGTTTGAGTGTATACAGAAGGCCTTTAAAAAAAAAAAAAGTCAGGTAGTGTTTTGGTTGAAACATGGGTGGGTAGAAGGAGGGACTAACTACTGTGTGTGTAGAGCAAGTGTCAAAGTATTGAGGTGGGTGGCTCACTGCTGGTGAAGATACCGTCCTGTGGTTTTGACTAGGGAGACTGCTTTATTGAAGACTTTCCGGGAGTGACATAGCAGGGTCAGCACTGCTTCCAGGTGTGGAAGGTCCTAGTTGTTGATTCTTTCAGTGTTGGTAGCACAGATGGTGACTGCTGGTGTTATGTGCTCTGAAGCCAGTTAGAAATCTGAACAGCTCTGAGCACTAAAGTGATACGTCCTACATATGTAGCTGGAAAGGTGCCTTATCAATTTAGTTGAAGGCAGTGAAAGGGTGTCACAGTGGAGTGGGATTGTTTGAAGTGTTCGAAAAAGCTTGAGATTGTTAAAAGGCAAAGACAGTGTAAAAGGACTTCTATGAATGCAGCTTGCCATTGGACCTATAATTCCGCATGATACCTATTAGTTTGAATTTCTGTATAACAGCAATACACAAGCTTGGGGCAAGTGAGAAAGTGCAAAATTGCTAACTTTTGAAACATAAAATCTAGCACTACAAAGGATGTCTCTTGCAGTTTGCAAACTTTCCAAAATTCTCTGTAGCTGTTGGAGCTTCAGAGGGTTAATGCAGTTAGTAGTATCATTGTGTGTGTAAGAACTGTGGGATGGGCAAAGGAGAAAAAAAAATGCTTAACTTCTTTTTTTTAACATGTAAAAAGTGCATTAGAAATTGCACTAGTTATTTAAAAGCTTTTAAACCAATAATTATACATGTAGAGATGGTAAGTCTTGGTGGCTACCAACATGACCTGATTTTGCATTGAGTTCAAAGTATGCACATCTCTGTAATACTGAATGAACTTTGCAGAGAATTGTGCATATCTCCGCAGTATATGTAAAGTATCTTTGAAATACATAATATTGATATGCTTGGCAGGATTTATAAACTTTTCTGGTGCTGACAAAACAGTTGTTGTTCCTTGTTCCAAGGTGAAGTCCAAAAATAAGCACCTCAATTTATGATAAATAGCCTGTGCATTAGATGTCAAGGGCTCTTGAGTTAAACATGCTTGAAATTTTTACATCAGGCTGGTTTTGAGATACGATGTGCCAAAATAGAGTTGGAAAATTTTGACAATGGTATTGCATTTTTTTTATTCTTTCAGTCACAGAACTGAACAGACCTGTATTCTCCTATCCCCCCAGCCCCTCTTTGAATCTGCTGCCTGATAAGTGTAGATATGGAAGGGGGAAAAAAAAAATTGTTGAAAGAACTGTTTTGTGTACTGTCCCCCTAAATGCTTGCATGTCTGAGTTAATTTTCCTCATGTTGTAACAGTAGTACTGCAGCTCTGTAGGAGCATGCTGTGGCTGGGAACCTCTCTGGCAGCTTGCTTTCATGCCTGCAGCTTGGCTTGTTTCATGCACACAAAATTCTGCTGAAAATGATCTGGACACAAGGGTGTAGGCATTTTTGTTGCTGCTGTTCCAGAAAAGGAGCCACAAGATGGGAAAAGGAAAAGTTTTCCAGTGGCAGCTTTATTAGATGCTATGGCTGTAAAAAACCCCCCCAAACTTCTCCAGAGGAATGTCTTTAGAAACCTGCAGAACTTTTCTGCTGAGTTGCATGCTAAGTATCTGTTTTTATCAGAGTACTGGATGGCAAACTTTCACTCTTATGGTTTGATTGTCAGTGGGTCGGGCTCACCTTTTGTGCTGGTTTTGGCTGGGATAGAGTTAGTTTTCTTAATAGTAGCTAGTATGGGGCTATGTTTTGGATTTGTGCTGAAAACAGTGTTGACAATACACGGATGTTTTCGTTGTTGCTGAGCAGTGCTTACACAGAGTCAAGGCCTCTTCTGCTTCTCACACCATCCCACCAGTGAGCAGGCAGGGGGTGAAGAAGAAGTTGGGAGAGGACACAGCTGGGACAGCTGACCCCATCTGACCAAAGGGATATTCCATACCATATGGTGTCATGATCAGTGTATAAAGCTGGGGAAAGGAGGAGGAAGTGGGGGATGTTTGGAGTTGTGTTTGTCTTCCCAAGTAACTGTTACATGTGATGGAGCCCTGCTTTCCTGGAGATAGCTGAACACCTGGCTGCTGATGGGAAGTAGTGAATGCATTCCCTGTTTTGCTTTGCTTGTATGTGCTGCTTTTGCTTTACTTATTAAACTGTCTTTATCTCAGCCCACGAGTTTTCTCTTTTTTACCCTTCCAATTCTCTCCCCCATCCCACCAGGGGGGGAGTGAACGAGAGGCTGTGTGGTGCTTAGTTGCTGGCTGGGGTTAAACCATGACATCTTTGTATATGGCTGACAGGGTAATAAAATTAGGCAGTGTTTCACCATACTGTCCTCAACCAGAAACTGAGAAATGAAACTGAAATGAAGCTCTAAGAATAAGGCACCTTCACTTCTTGGTAAGTGATTTTTACACCCAAAGTCAGCATTTAGAATTCTGACACCCCTGATCAGGGATGGCTCTGTTGTGTTGCGCAAATATTTGCGGCCCTCCAGGAACAGACTTATAGCATTTGTTCTGTTATAGGAAGGCGGGTTTATAGCACTGCAGTTCTGAAATCAGAAGTATGATGTAAGTCTGGGAGTCAACTTGAAGGCAGAGCATCAAGTCCTTCCTGAAAAGTGATAAAATCCTCCACTGGGTGAACTAAAAAGGGCGTATGTGAATAGGCAGCTTTTGGTTTGGAAAACTAACATGGATCTTGAGTAACTTTTCGTAGTTTGTGTTGCATCACTTGTCAAATGGTATTGCTTATATAGGTAACATTCTAGTGCTCTGCTGTCCCTAGAAGAAAGAAAACTGGAGTTTAAGGTGTGTGTGAGCTTTCCTGTCTCACTGTCAGTTCTCCTCACTTCCTAAAAGAGAGGATGACTCAGCAAGCTACAAAAGCCCTTATTAGGGACTTGGATTTTTGAGCTGTGTTCTTCGAAAGTTACTATCACCTGTCCTCTGAAGTTTGAAAGTAGTGCACACTGCTCAAATCAGTAGCTAAACTGTCGGAGTGACGTGCTTGGCTCTGCTGCAGTCTCTTTGAATTGAGAGAGTTGGAGCAGTTTAGAGTAGCCCAAAAAGCCCTGGGTGTGACTGCAGGCTGGAGGGGACTCATGTGGTGCAAGCGCTGGCTTCTGGAAGACCCCTGACAGCCCCAGGGTCTGGGGTACAGAGGTCAGTGCCGCCATCGGGAAGGCCTCTGGCATGCAAAGCTCGGGACTGTAAGGCTGCTCTGGGGTATGTCTACGTGTGCTGTAATCCTAAGAAAAGGATGGGGAGAAGCAGCAAAAATCAGTTTGTGCTGAGGTCCGTACTGCCAGAGTGAGGGATGTGCTGATGTTTGAGGTAGCTGGAGGTGAGCTAGGGCTCTGCAAGGCTCTGAGGGCTCCTGAGCTCCAGTACAGAGCTGCACTAATGCAGTGCAAGTTTCCAGGCTGGGTTTGGCTGGGCTGTGATCTCAGTGTGTGGGCAGAGGAGTGTGGGTTAGTCTGCATCTCTCTGTGCAGGCCTGCTCCGTGATGGCGACTAGCACCCAAACTATTTGGTTTAACAACAGCCCGGCTATTCTGCACTATGCAGTCACCCCTGTGACTGCAGTGCAGATATTTGCAGGGTTATGTTCTGGGGTTTGGCCTCTGCGTCCAGGATTTGGAGGGTGCAGAAGTTGAATAAAGTTGTGCTTGTGCTGCAGTTTTTGCTCTGCACCTCCGAGAGAGCCAAAATAAAATCTCTTCTCCTCGTATCCACAAAAAGCTACAGAGAACCAAAATTGGATGAGAAACAGAACAACCTAATGCATTCTGAGAAAGCAGATATTAAGACAACTGTTAGAAATAGTGTTTTATGTCTCTAAACTATTTATAGTGTAGTCATGATGTCTCCAAAGAGAGCAATACTATATCACCAACATTTGATAGTGGTGCTCTGAATAGAGAACAGAATGCAAGACAGTACAGATGGCTGACAGACTGCAGCAAATTCCAGCTAATGAAGAAATGCAGTATGTTTGTTTACATGCAAATTGAAACAGTTGGCTGTTAAAATTGGTTTTAAATCCAGCTCTGAGCTTTGTAAACATAGAATGTCCTTATGCAACTAATAATAATAAAATACATTTTTGCATTTAAAAAAAAAATGCTTCCCTTTCAACAGTATTGCTGCCATTTGATAACTTGGCTGTTCTGTATTCAATGATCTCCCATTCGTGTGCAAATTAATGCTGCAAGAAACGAAACCAGTTTACTGAGTGAATTTATGTATACCCTCAAATTGTGAATCTATATCCATGAGGTGTAGGTTTTATGATTAGGTTCTGGAAAAGACATATGGTTTTGGTAAATTTTGCAATGCCCTGGACATATAATTCAAGCAGAGGAAACAATGAAGAGCCAGGCATTCTGCTGAACTACTTCATCCAATGGATCAGGTTATAATTTTGCTAGCAGTTTACATTGTGAATCATTTAAAAAAAAAAAAAAAAGCTGACTCTTGAATTTTAACAATGAATTTCTGATCATAGTAGTTGTCACCCTGCCTCCTTTAAAAAGTGGCATTTTTGAGCCAGCAAATCTGTTGTTATTTAATATTAGCACAGTGATGCTGTACAATAAGAATACTGCAATCTCTTGTGTATCAGGGAGACAGACCCAGAAAGAATAAAATGAGGAATTATTAGTACATGCTTTTCAGTAATGTATTTCCAAAGTGCATGATTTGTCTGTCAGAGTATTTCTGAGAATAATTTCATTTTACTAGGGCAGCATTCATCTCATTTGCTATTGTGTTTAGAAGTATAGAGAGCTGTTAAAATTCTGGAGCATGTTTCAGGAAGATGTTTCAAACGTAACTTATTTGCTTCTTGTTTTCCTTGCTGATGGGTGTTTTTAGAATGCATTTGCTGGTAAGCATCATCTGAAAATGCAAATGTAGCTTGCTTTTCTGCGGCAGGCAGTTGTTCTGCAGTTGACCACGGTGGGGTTGGTACCTGGAGTTGCCCATTGATGAGGAGAAAGCAGTAAACAGGATGGGTTGATGTTTTTGTTCTTTACCATAACATTTAAAATCTTACAATGTAAATAAAGTGCTGCATTATTGAAGCATTGTATGACTGCAGAAGGTGAGAGAAGTCACTTTGTGCGGTTGGCTTTAAGGAGTATGTACGTGCTTGTCTGTGCAAATGGCAATCCTCACATGTGGGCTATATATAGAGACCAAAAAATCTTCTCTGATGTATACACACATACATGCATATAGTTTATGCTGATGAGGTAGGGTTTTTGCTTCACAGACGGTAGTGTGATGGACAGTTGCTGATTCATGGAGAAAAACAACCCTCCTGCCAAGAACTGGAAATCTGCCATGATGCTAAATGATCTGAGATCCCACTCCCATGGGCATGTGTGGATTTGCAAATCAACCAAGAGTCAGCCTACTAAACATAGTAACGTTGAAAGTCACCGTTGAAACCAATGTTTCTTTTTGTGGTTTTTCTCTTACTCTGGCTCCATACTCTGGGACTAAGAAGCAATTTAATGATTGCATCTTAGATTATATCCCATAAAGTGCTTTCTTGATTTGCCAGGTATCTGTTAGATATGTAGTTTTCCATGTAAACCAGAATCCGTTCTACTTGCAGCCAGAATTTTTTTAACAGATGTTCAAGCAGCAACAATTCAGATTAGAGCCTTGGATTCCTAGAGAGCTTTTGTTTGATTAAAAACCAAAACCAAACCCTAACAATAACAACTCCTTTTGAGAAGGAAATACATCATAGCAGGGCTCAATGAATGTTTGGATGCTAATATTGAGAATTTCCAAGTTCACGTAGAAAAAGCAAACAAAAAACTTCTATAGTCTCTTGAAAGGGTATAAACTTTTATGGACCCTAAAAATAGACTTTGTAGGTTATTCTGTAACTGTGTAGTGAAGGTTTCTGTTATGTGTCTGTGAAACACCTGTCACTGGAGTGGGCTGATCCAGTATAGTAATTCATTTGCTCTTTGTAAACTCCCAGGCCTCACTACGTATTCTCTACTTGAATTGAGTAGACCTGAGGTTAGAGAAGTGACGTGCGAAGGTCTAGGTTTAGTTTTGTGGTCCATGGCTCAGTAACCTAAAATCGAATGAGATGTAAAATTTAATCCTAGGGAAAAACTGTCAAGAGGTTCTCTGCTTTGCCAGACTCTTTGCTCTGGGACTGCCCTGAGGGTAATCCTATCATCCCTTTAATAAATAACAAGGCAGCAGAATAATCTCTTAGTTTTGTTGTTGAGGCTTGTCCGTAGATAGCAACAAGGAAGCTACGTACCTCTACATACCTTCCTTGTTTGCCAGGTGTCTGTGAGTTGTGGTAGATCTGTCACTAACAACTGTCCCAACTGTGTCCTTCCTGAAGAGTCCTGTTTGAATTCTGTCTGCTTGTCTTGGGTTTAAATGTGCAATACTTGGTGTGAGTGAAGAGTATGTTATCTAGCCCAAGGTTGAGGATTCTAGTCTAAGAGGTAGGCTGCTTATTGTGGTGGTGGTGTAGGCCATTGGTGGGTAAAAGGTAAAGTCTACATTAGATTTACAATGTTGAGTTTCTTCTGTGTCTACGCAGCTGCTAGTCTAAGGGTGCTGCTTTATGTAAACTATGCTTCTTGCAGTGTTCCTTAGTCATAAAAATGCAAGTCTGGATTGCATCTTCCATCTGAAGATGAGAGGTCCTCCACGGGTCAAGGTAATGAGTGATGAAATATAATTACCTTGTACATTATTATAATGACTCATATATTTATAGGTGCCTGTGGTATGAAATTTGGATGAATTGCACAATCTGATGGATGTTTAATTTTGTTTTCTCTTGCTGTTGGCTGGTATCACCCCACTTAATGGATAATCAGACTCCTTGTTGCAGAGATTTTACATAAGCACTTTGGGGTCTGTTTTTCGGAATCTTTAGTTGATTCAGTAAATTAGTGTGATTATGATAGTGCAAGTGCAAAAAAACTGTCAGTTTGTGCAGCATGTGCCAAGCTAAAAGAATTTTTTAGTAATAGTTCTTGCTCCCCGGCAAAACTGGCTGTATCACACATGAATAAACTCCTGCAAAGGATCAAATTTGTGGTTGTCTATAATGTATGCTGGGACTGCTTTGTGAATAATTGTTCCTTGTGCTCCCTCCTTTATGTAATATCCTCTATAAATGATCCACACCTGTAAGGTATTAGTTGCCCCAAAGTGTCTGTCTCTTATGAACCATTTGATGTTGCCATACTTAATTTTCTGCTGCTGCTTTTCTTTTATTTATCGTCAATGCTAAACATAAGTTTGTGCTGGTTTTAGCATGTTTCAAATTCAGTGTTTCTAATCTTAAGAGGAGTAATTTAAAATGTTTTGGTGTAATGATTCTGAATAACTCTCAAAACTTGTTTTTGATAAGGACCTGAGTTTTGCAAGTACAAAAACATTCCACAGAGTAGAAACAGTGTCTTGCCAAAGAGAGAGTTGGTAAGACCCTTACATATTTCATATCTCAATGCCTTCTACATGCAAAATATTAGCAACACACTTCACGTGCATATGGTGCGCCTGCATTGGCTATATTCACTGCAGAACTCTACAGTTAACTTAAGTGTCCAGGAAGGAAGTATAGATTCGTAGTATGGTGAATTACTACTATATAACCTATAGGCTTGGCAATTGGATTTTTTAGCTGAGGCCCAGGTTATGGCCGTTTGTTACAGTATTTCCCTGTAAAGGAAGGGAGATAACTGGGGGTTTTTTTGCAGATAAATGGAATATGATCAACTTCCAATTACTTGGTGTCAGAGATATCCACATATTAGATCTTAACTTTGGAGCCAGAACAGTCCTAACTGTCTGGTATAATGGTGAATATCCCCAAACCAATTTTACCCTCACATGTGTATGTGCAAGTAAAATCTGAAGTTGCAGGTGGCTGTGTCCGAGGGAGGAATTTGGTTCTAGTGCATGTATGAAGATAACTTTAATAGCTGCAGTGAGATGAAGTTTACAGTTTTACTGGACATTAAGGTGTGGAGCCCTTTTCTAGTGAGAAATAAATGACAGTGGGAGGAATTGTGGCAGGTTTTAAGTGGCACAAGTTATAAGATTGATTAGGTAATCCAGAGAAAAGGTACTAGCTCTAATAGCTTTTTCCTTTCACAGCCCTTGACTAGAAAAGATCTCTTGGATTTACTTTATGCCTAGTAGCATAAAGATTTAGTAGATTTAAAATAAAAAGGTGTCTTTTAAATCTCTTGAACACTTCTTTGTTGTTGTTGCATTTGATGTAAGTTTATGAAAATTACTTCAGTTTAATTAGGCTTCGTTGATACAGTACTTTTCCACTGAATTTACTAGGAGCTTGTGAATGTGTTGTAACGAACTGCACTGCAGGCTGCAGTATCTGATTGTCATGCCAGGAGCATCACTAGCGTAGAGCTAAATAGAGATTGGTGAGGAAAGTGGGTCAGGAAACAGGCCTACTGTACCTGCAGAGACTGCAGAGTGCAGTAGCAGCGGAGCAGAGTGTCCACAGCATGGCACTGTCTTACAAAACATAGAAGAGGAGATTGGCTGAGGATGTGGTTAGGATAGTGGGCATGTCTGGGAGCTAAAGATGCTGCTGCTTTTATTCTCCTGTCTCTCCTCAACTATATGCACTTGTTTTGCTGGGTGATTTTAGCAGTGCCCATTTTACTTTTTCTTTCTCTGCACAAAACTGTCCACAAAAACATTCTTTCACCTTCAGAGATCAAAACCATCCTGTCCTGCAAGATAGACTGCTAGAGACATGCTTGCTGTTTCATGTGAGATGGTGTTAAATGTTGCTAAGGAGTCTTTCATACGCTTTTCAGATGTAGGACAGAAAAAGGCATGTGGTATGTTGCTCTGTAGACCTTGGCGTGGTTGTTTAAAAAGGCTTTTCTGAGCATATCTTGCTTCACTTGCAAATCTAGTCTTGCTGGTTGGAGGTGACATTCAGAATAAAATTATGGAACAAACAGAAAAGGAGCAATAAAAAATGAAGCATCTCTAAGCAACCAGTGGGACCTGCCAAAATTACCCGAAAAGTGTAAACTACATAGATTGAATGATAAAACACAGAAGAAAGGGAGAAAAAAAATCCCAAAAGAGCAGTTATAAGAATTTTTGCTCAAGTGTAAGAGGGAGTGGTGAAATGAACCAAAAAGATAATTTAAAAGTTCTTCTGTTCCCTTTGCTGCCTGCCTTTGTTTCTGCGGAGCTTAATTGCTGTGGCTCAAAATAGTCCATTTTATAAGTTTTTTGGTATACCTCATGCTCATCTATGTCCTGACCATAAGAGGGAGATCTAAAGCAGGGGACACTAATTGAATAGAAAAAACAAATGTGTATTTTATCGTTAGGCATAATTGTTTTGAGTATATTTGGTTTACGTGGGAAGGAATACCTTTCATTTTGTTTTATTCTTGAGATTTACTTGAGATTTGACACCTAAGAGTAGGAAGGAAAGGAGGAAGGTAGTTGTCTGTTTTTTCAATTGGGTAAGGTCCATAGTAAAAGGGAATGTTTTTCAGGAATCTTTTGGAGTATGAATCCATTATTAATACAGAAAAAGGAAGAGGATTGGGTTCAGAGGCCTTCAGACTTTAGGTGCCAAAGCCTGCAAGGTTCTTATGTTCTCAGCTTCCCCTGAAGCTTCCACTGCATTGGTGAAGGGTGTATATCCAAACACTTGTTGACTTAAGTGGAAGGATTGCCATTGATTAGGTTAAAATAAAAAAATGGAGGAGAAAGAAGGTAGCTTATGACTTGTTACCCTGTCTGTCTTAAGCTTTACATCTCTGAGACATGGTGAAAGAGGGAGATGGGACACTTACAGCCATTCTTACTAAGAAAAGCGGAGCAATGCAGAGGGCATGATCGTATATCTTCAATCTACTTTCATTAATCGTGGCTTGAATTGTTATGCAGAAATAATACATCCACAATGGTACAGCATGAAGACAGGGCAAATGACTGTTCTGCCAGTATCTCTCTCATTGTGACTGTAGGCAAATCAGTTGTGCGGAGTGCTCAGACCACTGAAGAGTCTGTATTTTATTTTGAGATGCACATAGAATGCTATTGAAAAATGCTGTTGAAAACAAGGCTTTGGTTTGTAAGCAACTTGGATACTCAAAAAAAGTCATCCTTACTGCCATAATTTCCATTCTGTAATATATGAATGATAACATTAATAGCATTTCAAAGACAGAATAAATGCGTCAGGCTGAGACACCTTCAGTTACTCTAGTGGCACAAACAGTTTAGGGAACTGAATATATAAAAAATCATGGACTCTAGCAGCGTTTTATGTTTAAATCTGAGAGTAGGTCTACTGTGATAATTCAGCGGAATAATCAAAACAAAAAAGGACTCCCTTCCCAACTATGGTCATTGCAGATAAATCCTGTGAATTTCCCAGTGCAGATTACTGAAATGGGCAATGCTCTGTGTCACTGTTGCTTTTCAGAATCAGCTGCTCTGGGAATTGATTAAACATGGTTCACGTTCTGCCCTGCTTTCACATATTACATTAAACAGACTTTTCTAACCTACCCGATTCTGCATTTATACAGTGCTGTAAGCTATTGCAGCTCACAAGCCTTGAAACAGTGAGAACAAGCAGAGAGGGGTAAGCAAGCGTGTGCTGACTGTAGCAATGACAGCATTCCCTGGCTTTCACTCCAAAGGGAAATGACTTCACCTCCAGGAGACAATTTACAGCATGTACCACGGGCCATGGACAAGATCACATAGTGCTTTATGTGCTATTTATGCTTAAATACCAAGTAAAGGTGTTACTAAGCCCTCAAGGCTTTTCCTCTTAGCTCCTGTTTTGTTTTGCTTTTAATTGTGGATATGGAGCTAATGTGGTAACCAAAGGTGAGACTGTATATGGTCTTTGCCCAGTTTCTGGACTTTGGCTGCTATCTTGTTCCTGAGGCCTGCAGTTGTGTCACTCGTTAAGTAGAGTTTCTCCTGAGCCGTGCTTTGCTGATTATGATTACTATCTTGGTCAAACTCTTTTGAACAGAAGTTTTGTTTTAAAATAGCACTATTATAATGAAAGGCACCCAAACCCCATTGTACAGTGTGTTGTGACAGTCTGTATAGGAATGAGCAGGTAGTAGCCCAAATTTTTAAAACTCTGGCATAAATCATACTCCATTGCACTGTTTTAGACACCTAAATAAGCTGATTTTTAAAGATGCTGCTTGTCCTGCAATTTCTACTTAGCATCATTTTTAGAAGTGGGCTATTTGAGCTCCTAGATATGTTATTTAACTGTGTTAAATTTTAATCAGACCTCATTAAAAAAAAAAAAAAATCTTATTCTTCGGCTCTCCCTCTGGAAAGACTAGGTCCCTTGACAATATTGCAGGCAGACCGGTAGAGGGGTTCTTCAGAAGTCTGCATCTTTTGAGATGTGGGGGGTTTGTGGCACCTTTTTTTTTTTTTTTTAATAATTAACCTCTCCAGGCTTGCCAGGAAGGTGAACAGTGTGTTTGTCCTGTTCAGCCCTGAGAGCTGGTGAACATCGCCCATAAGGAGAGAGACTGACCTGTTCTCTGGCTTTCCTTTTGGCAACCCACAGCAGGGCTGTACTTCCTTGAGCTGAAGCTTGAGGCTGCATGGCACGCCTCAGTCACTGCATCGGGGTCTTCTGAGTCCCAGCTGCCATCCCTTATGAAAAGTCTGTCTGAAATGTGCTGTCTGTGACTGGGGTGACACAGGTTGCATAACGTATATGTGAATGTAAGAATGAATGTGTGGATACGCCCTTCTGATTGCTGAGAGAAGTGCTCTCAATATTCTTTCATATATTAGAGTGTCACAAGTAGTTCTTCAAGAACTTTACTCTGAAAATAAATTTTCAGGTTCGTTTAATCTTTAAAAAAAAAAAAAAGTACTCTCAATGTCTGTTTTTGGAAATTTGTCTGCTAAATTCCTGAGTTTACAATTGGCTTTCAGTTTAAGATTGTGCTTGCGTGCTGGACTATGCAAATTCCTCCCTTGTTTTTCTTATCATAGTAAAAAACGTCGTGTTTCATAAAATTTATCTTTTTTTTTTTTTAAATACGTATCAGCTTACTAACTGTTGTCTTTCAGATTAAAAATACAATATTGGTGACTTAAAGACCACCAATCAAAAACTTGAAAAATCCATATTAAAAACAAGAATTTCATCAGGAAACTTTGCATTAGTTTGAATTGAGAGATGTAAACCCTTGTTGTCAGCAAAAACTTGTCATAAGAACACTTACCATAACAATGTGTTGGCCAAGAATATCTTAAAAATAATTTAACTTTAGTTACTAATGGAGATGATGGTGTTCCCAGTGCTTCAGATGTTCTCTACTTGGTGTTTCTGACCTTGCAACTAAAGCAGTCTGTTTGAAATTTTTCTAATTTAATTCCTGATTTCACGCCCTATGGACTTGGAATTTCTCCCATACCTACCGTACAACCCTTTCCCCTCTGATTTTGGATGCAAACTCTTACTCTTCAAAACTGCTGTATTAAGCTGTATCAGCAGTACTTGATCATCATTTCCTTTGGACACTTTATTAACACATAGATGGCCTTCACAGATAGTGGGATAGTTGCATTGTTAGACTACATATTTTCCTTGTGCCTAGTATGCTACCACTGCTGACTACTTGACTTCAGAGTCCTTAATATCCTTATCGTTATTTTAAATTCTACTACCCTTATGCTCAACCCGGGTGCTATAAATATGTGAGTAGGAGTGGCAGACTTCTGTTTTAAGCTAACATTTCTATTCCTTGTATTTTGCTTTTAGGATGTGTGTTTGAGTGATGAGGAACACTGTCTTATTCAGGCTAGAGGCAAAAGACTTCCAGACAGTCCTAAACCTTGGTCAGAAGTCCAGTGAGGAGAAGGCGAATCAAGCTACTTGTTCTCTTCTCTCAGAAGACAAAATTTCTAGTATAGCCAGTTTAAATGCAGTAGATAACTTAATATGCAAATCCCTGGTTTTATGATTTTGCATTTACTGTTAATATCCTACAGTATTTGAAATAAGGTAAGACTAGTCCTGTTCTTCTAATTGGAAATAACAACAGTTGTCCTTTCAAATTGAGTTTTTTTCTGCAGAGGTGTTGATAATAAGAAATTATGAGGTTTTTTTATCCCCCACAAATTTCACTTATATTTTTCTCATGCTCCTGATGTTAAGGCCACTGTAAATGTACATAACTAAAGGCTACCTTCTTCCCCTTCTCCCAGCCCTGCTAAGAGTTAGCTTCTGTCTACACAGTTTTTGCTTTGTCTCCTTCCAGTTTTATTCGTTAAAGATATCTTTCATTGTAAGAGGCAGGTTATCTTTTCCATAATAAGCCTTAATTCAAAATCTCAGTGCCTGTGATTTTAAAAACAGCAACAGAAGCAAACCAAACTTAGTTGTGTTATGCTTCTTTAACATCAATTTCCTCCATGACCTTTTGCTATCCTGAAGCTTTGTATTTGATTTCATACTGAGCTCATTTTTGATGATGCAAAACAACTTTCAGATGAGCAGAGAAGCAGAAACATAAAAATGGTCCTTTAACAAAGGGTTGTTAATAACCACGTTTCAATTTTTGGTGTTGCAAATAGCTCACTTAAAATTTGTTCAACAGCTTATGCATTGTTTTTGGTTTTTCTTGGGTGGAACACCTTCGGTTGGGAGTAGCTTGTAAGGTGGGTGAAGGTGGTGATCACGACAAGGCGCTTTGGAAGGAGGGACCGGAGAGGTTGCTGCCCTTGTTGTAGACTGGAACTGCAAGTGAATTGTAAGGCCTTGATCAAAACAGTTGGTGGTTTTGACCGTGGGCATTGTTTTAGCACTATTTTCTTAAACGGTAATGAAAGAGCCTTTTATCACCTCTATCTCTCTGCAAATGAGTGCCTGAAAACATAAAAATGTTTGGTTCTTTAAAAAACAAACCAAAACAAAGTGCTATTGTTAAGCAATTTATTAGGTCCTTCCGAACGCGTGTTTAGGAATTAATTGCTCCTGATCTGTATAGGTTCTCCTTCGTCGATCGCAATGACACTGCCCAAGTGCCTCGGATGGAAATGCTTAAGAAGCAGTGCTACTGGCAGTCCACAGCCAAAGAGCAGAGGCACCAGCTTAATTGGTTTGCCCAAGCTAACGCTGGGCTCTGGCTGATCTGGGACTAGAGCTATGTTCTTTGAATTGCAGTCCCAGGCATTTTCTTTTAGATCATCCTTCCCTTTTGCATGAAGTTCTGCTCCTTTGATTTGGAGCATCCCAAGAAAGCTGGTTTGAAATGAGAAATTTTCTTTACAGTATGTGGACACCTGTCTGATTTACCCCAGGAGAGTCTTGAATAGTTAGTCTTGTTATGCAGCTCTGAGGGCTGGGAATGCCTTGCAGAACCCACTTTGAAGGACAGCAGGAAAATCAAAAAGCTACATCTTTTAAAAGAAAAGGAAAATAGTAATCCTTTCCTGAATTCCCCAGAAAGGACCCTCCAACGGGGTGGAGAGGCTTCTTAAAGCAGTTGTTTTGTGAGTCCTTTTCTAGTGTTGCTTCTGAGATTTGGTTCCATCTTATGCTGCTATATCTGTAAAGTTTTTAAGAGCACAGGGACAAGTTTGATTATGTAGTCATATTTTCTTAATTCAAGCTGGAGATCTTTGCCCACATTATTCCTGCAACAGGAACAGTTTGGTGTTTTGGTTTTTTTTGGGTTTTTTTTACGTGATGGCATCTCCCTTAAGATACCCAGTCGTGACTTCATATGGTGGAGGGTTCAGCTTGGCCCTGTTTAAATTGTCGCAGTAGCTCCTTTTGTCTTATGTTTGCCTGTTCTTCCGGAGGTAAAGTTAATACCTATTTTGCAATATCCTTTATTAACAGAGGGCCAAGAAATCTGAAGGTTTTCTACAGCTTATCAGAGCTAACATGCTTCTTTTCCCCAAACTGTCAAGATTTGGATGTACAATTGGGTCTCTGCAGCTCTCGGTAGCAGACAGTTCCTGAACTGCCTGTCTTCTAGTGGAGCCTGAAGCTTTCTTTTCTAATGAAGCTATCTGGTATGGTGTGACAGCCATTTGTTTGGAACTATATATACACAATTAATGCTGAAATTATCTATCGTTTGTCATAACAGTATGTTCTTTGTCTTTATAGATGGAAAGACATAGATTTAGAAAGAGTCCTATTTAATTTGATTAGTTTTGATTCTTTGCCAACTTCTGCTCTTTTTGGATGTTTGTATCCTGTGAGCAAGTTGTGAAACAGTTCTGTCTTGCCGTTTGATTATGCAGGGGGTTACTTTTGCAGCTCTCCAGTCAAAAGAGATTGTGTGTCAAAACCTTGAAAAGGCCAAAGTTTAAAACTTGTTCCTCCTTTAAGTGGAAAGAGCTGGTGAGGAAGTGTTCTCTCGAGTGGTGTTTGTTTTATGTTTTGAACAAGTCCTTATTCTTTGTTTTTTGTTTGGCAGTGACAATTGATCATAGCTTAAATGTTTGTGTGAGGAAAAATTTCTTGCATCTTGGGGGAGAAAATTAATGTGTTTTATCTGAAAAACTAGGGGGACCAAATGAAACAAGACAAACTAACTTAATGGTGTAGTTTAAGCTTGCAAATTATTCAAGTGTGGGCGGGTTTTTTTGTGACCAAATTTTTTTCAAGACATATGCTGCACCACATACTTTGACTACCTTTTAATGGCATTAGTGAAAGGATAAAAGTATGTGTAAAAATAAGCAGCTAAGATGTTTTCTGGTTTTATTTTTTATTTTCTACTTGGGATATATTTTGAGGTGTTGGTCAGTATTAGAAACTTAAGTCTCTTGTTGCAGAGAAAAATTGTGGCAGAAACATGCTGTAGATCTTTATTTAAAGCTAGGAATTTTTAAGAAAACAAAGGAAAAATTAAAGAGCATTTGATTACAATGGATCACAGTTTTATTCTGTTGTGAGGTGACAATACATTAGCTTGCAAGCTGTTGCTGTCAGATGGTGTGCTGGGTGGTTCAAGAGCCCAGTTCCCTGGTACACTTGTGGAGTGCCTTATTCTTCCCTGCGGTGCAGCCATGACATCATTTCATGCAGGCATGTTCAAGACATTCAAGATGTTGTCTGATCCGTGCAGATCTCTGCGCTAAGTGGTAATCTGAAAGTAACCTTGGCAGAAAGCGAGAAGCTTTACTGAAAATTTTCCCTGCGATGCTGTTGCTAGGGCAACTGTCTCTGTTGTGTGTGTGCTGTGTGTGTTTAGCTGAGTCTGGCTCCTAGATACTGCAGTGTGGAAAAGCATTGCCTTTAAAAGTGCCTCCCTTCCTCCATTTTTGGAAGGTTTGAAGGCAGCAAAGGCTGATAAGGCCTCCCTTATCAAACTCATCCTTCCTATTTTGCTTTTAGTTTGCTACTAGCTTAGGCATATTGCTTAATAAAACAGAAACACGCTGAAAATAGAAGGGAGGCTGATGTCTTGCTGCAGCTCGGTCTCTCTGTTGCTCCGTAGTGATAATCCAGGGTGGTTTGCAGAGGCAGACAGCAACATAACAGTAGGGCAGGGTATGTCCTGTTTCTTGCTCTGTAGAGGGAGAGGAGCCTTTTTTCTCTGACAGTGAGGCAGCAGTGATGAGCCATGGAAGAAGACTGGAAAAGGTGTGTGCTGCACAGTGGAGGAGTGCTTGGAAAGAAGCACACAAGGGATGCCAGAAGGGTGGGCTGAAAAGACTGTTCATCAGCAGGAGCCCTTCATCTGTGTGTCTGGACAGTGAGCTGGCTATTCCTGATTTGTAACCATAAAATGTCAGCATTCTCTTAAACCAAAATAATAGTAATAATAATCCCCATCTGCTTGATGGTGCTGTTTCTGCTACTTTGAGGGGGATGGGGGGTGGGGTGGTCCATCAACCAGAATCCCCTTCTGCAATTTTACCTGGATAAGGTTATTTTTTTCTTTCCTCATATATACTCTGCAAAGCAATTTGAGGTGTGTGCACTCCTATTCTGTGCTGGCTGTGTTTTAGTGGCAGATGACAGAGCGGGACAAGCATTGTATATTAAAGAGGCCAGAGAAGCAAAAAATTTTGTTGATGTGGAAGTGAAGTGGGGAATAATTTTCTGTAATTAGTCTAAAATGTATTAGGCTGATGAAATGAATTTCAGATTCAGCATTCCCTTTCCTCCATTGCACCTTCTTCCTGTGGGAACATGTAGACACAGTAGGCTGGTAAGCCCCTCTCACCATGGATAACGAACACTGCTTTGTAAGTGAACCTGAAAGTCATATGCCTCCGTCTGATGTGAGCTTTCACCCTCCTTACGCACTGTATTTCACAGGGGCCATACAAATTCTTTATGAATCAAGAAGGCCCCAGTTTTTGCTGCTGGCTACTGGGTTAATATTGCTGAATCCTAGAATAGGACTCCGTATATTTTTATCTGTAGGTTCTCTGAGTGAGAGAATGAAGGTGACGTGAGGAGATGCAAGCAACATGCCAAACAATGAAGCTGTGCTTGGACAGCATCTGAATGTAAGCCAGGGAAATAATTTTAATGCATTGCCTAGCTACTCATTTTTTTCCCCTCCAAAAGAGTCTTTTGTTATCCAAGTATATTTTTAGTCTTTTTTTCAATCTGGTCAACATTTCATTCATGTTTGTGTTGAATACATTGTTCCTTCAGTTTTCAAGAGACTGATGCTTGTAGAGATGGAAACAATTTCCTTAATTGCTGAGGCTGAGGTGAATGTTATTACCCTTCATGCTGACCTGAAAGAACCTTTTTCTTCAGGCAGTCTCATGAACAATTTAGCCTTTGATGTTTCTTAGCTCCCTTTTAGTCAAGAGGGAGCCTGTGTAGAAAAGCACATGGAAAATAATTCCTTTAAAAATGACTTTAAGAAGCATAATTTGTGCACTCTGTAGATCAGTCATACACTGAATTTATTCTTTTTAAAGGTGCAACATAGTTCTGAGCTTGTTTGTATTTCTGTTTGTTTTAAAATTAGCAGTGCCTTCTGTACTCAGGAAGGTCCAAACCAGAAACTTATCTTCTAAGTATAGGCTTATATATGTTCCTAATAATGATAAATTCAAGGATATGCTAAGTATGTTCCTCTGTGTGGGTAAATTAGCAGTTGTAGTCTGGTTTCTCCTGCATACAAGATTTGTTGGTCTTTAATGAGGAATGCGGGGAGAAGGGGGCGGAAATGGGGAAACAATATATGTGGAGTTTTAAAAAGCCGGATAATTTTCAAAGGTAGGAGGGGAAAAGAGACACTTTGTGCTGCCCTTTACTTTCAGTCCTTGCTCCCTTTCAGTTTCAGGACGCTTTTTACCCTTGCATACTACAGAGTAAAGTCAACTAGGAAAACCTGCAGAATATTTTACTGCCTTATTTTCACTTACAAGTGATCTCCAACATACACACACACACCCCCCATTTGCTTGTTTATTAGATCTTTTTCCCCCCCAATAGCTTAGCTTAGTAATTCTTCTACTTGTGGGCTGCAGTACTAGCCAAGGAATGGAAGATGTCCTTTGTGTCAGAATGACTATATGTGCACACAGAAAGAAAAGTAGGAGACTGCAGAGGTGAAAGGAGAGAATGAATGGAAAAGGGAAAAGTAGTCCAGAAAAAGAAGAAAATACATGAATGTGTGTGGTAAAGATTATTTTGTCTTTGTGGCATTTGCAGATGCTTTGCTTCACCTCACACAAGTGATGTGAAGAATTCAACGAGTGAATGGCCAGAATCTTCCTGCATGTATGTTGAGTGATGGTTAGCAGTTGTTACAGAATATTTTGATCCTCTGAGCTTGGGAATGGGTTACTTCCATCTCCAGCAGTCCTGCAAAATACTCTTTTGAGAAACTGGAAAGAGAGAAGCAAGGCTTTCTGTAAGACAAATGTTTGCATGCTGTATGCAAAGATGACAAAGGTGTAGTGATTCAAAAAGAAATGAATGTATTAATAAGTAACAGGAGTTTATTCACAGGTAAAAAGTCTTTTCTTGAATAATATAACATTAAAAATAAGAGTAAGCTATTTAATCCAAATATTTTTCAGGTTCTAATGGTATCATGACTAGCCAAGCTCTTCCTTATCCAGTAAGTACCACAGTATTTCAGCACTAGGTTGAAAAGGCAAGTTGCTTGAAACTGCCATTCCAGGGTTTTTTTTGGCCAGGTAGTTGGGATTGAAGTGATACTGTGTACTTTGGAACACTTCAGATATTTTTGAGGTGAAATTTGCCACAGAAGATGATATTCCAATATATTGAAATAGTTGGAAAATCAGATATTCTTTTTTTCTGCTCCCGGAGTGCAGTGGTTAAATGTGTTTGGAGTCATTGGAATTGACATGCTTCAGTTCCCATTGTTGTTTGAAATTGTAATAGCAGGGCAGCCATGCCGTACAGATGTACCTCCATTAAGGGGAAGTAGCTTATATTTAGAACAGATATTGGAGAGGCTGGGCAGAGGAGTAAATGTTAAAGCCTGTGTGCATTGGTGGGTGTTGAAGAGAATGATCTCAAGCTAGTGCTCTATGTCCAGGAATGGTATGTTGGCCAGAGAGCCCTCAAGTCAGAATGGCAAAAACTTTGGCTACTGGCAAGCTCTGACACTCATGGTATTTGCCACCATGTAAGCATTTTGTGTAGGCATGATTATGTACACTTCACCTCCTTCACAGGATGCCTGAGCAGTAGTTCTCAATCTTTTGCACACAATGACCTTCATTGTGAGAGTGAAGCACTGCTGAAATTGATGGCCTGAGGACTCAGGGCAGATGGGGTGGATTTTAGCTGTCATGCAGTGACGCTTCAGCTTTATTAAGTTTGAGAATATCCAGGAAGGGGTTTCCTTATTGTTATCCTTGTTCTTAGCTGGGCCACATATGTCACTTTAGGTTAAATGAGTTCACCAGATGTCTGAAAGGTTCTGAAATAGGGAGAAGTGCTGCCTCTTGACTTC
Source organism: Fregata magnificens (assembly GCA_013389945.1). Taxonomy (NCBI): domain Eukaryota; kingdom Metazoa; phylum Chordata; class Aves; order Suliformes; family Fregatidae; genus Fregata; species Fregata magnificens. Next base: position 81,234 of record WAAD01041866.1, on the reverse strand, counting down.
CATCTAAAGAGGGATGCCACTTTGAATTACAAATGCATAAAAGGTGGGTGTGTTTTTAGTGGTGGAGTCTGGTGGGCTGCTGACTTTAATATAACCTGTAGCGCTTTTCTTCTGTTGCAAAAATCATAGAATCATAGAATATCCTGAGTTGGAAGGGACCCACAAGGATCATTGAGTCAAACTCCTGACCCTGTATAGGACAACCTCAAAATTCACACCATGTGTTTGAGAGCGTTGTCCAAATACTTCTTGAATATTGTCAGACTCGGCACCATGACTACCTCCCTGGGGAGCCTGTTCTAGTGCTCCACCACCCTCTGGGTGAAGAACCTCTTCCTAATATCCAGCCTAAATCTCCCCTGGCATATCTTCCTGCCATTCCCTCAGGTCCTGTCACTGGTCGCCAGGGAGAAGAGATTGGCACCTGCCCCTCATCTTCCCCTTGTGAGGAAGCTGTAGACCATGATGAGGTCTCCCCTCAGTCTCCTCTTCTCCAGGCTGAACAGACCAAGTGACTTCAGCCGCTCCTCATATGGCTTCCCCTCTAAACCCTTCACCATCTTCGTGGCTCTCCTCTGGACACTCTCTAGTAGCTTTGTATCCTTTTTATACTGTGGCACCCAAAACTGCACGCAGTACTCAAGATGAGGCCGCACCAGTGCAGCATAGAGCGGGACAATCACCTCCCTCGACCAGCTAGCAATGCAGTGCTTGATGCACCCCAGGACATGGTTCGCCCTCTTGGCTGCCAGGGCACAATGTTGGCTCATGTTTAGCTTGCCGTCGACCAGAACCCCCAGATCCTTCTCCACAGGGCTGCTCTCCAGCCTCTCGTTCCCCAGTCTGTACGTACATCCAGGGTTGCCATGTCCCAGGTGCAAAATCCGGCACTTGCCCTTGTTAAACTTCATACGGTTGGTGATTGCCCAGCTCTCTAATTTTCCAGATCTCTCTGCAGGGCCTCTCTGCCCTCGAGAGTGTCCACAGCTCCTCCCAATTTTGTGTCATCAGCGAACTTTGATAGTAATCCTTAGAGTCCTGCATGCAAGTAATTATGAAAATATTAAAGAGCGCTGGCCCCAAGATGGATCCCTGCGGAATCCCACTAGTGACCAGTCGCCAGCCCAATGTAGCCCCATTTACTATAACCCTTTGAGCCCAACCCATCAGCCAATTGCTCACCCATTGCATTATGTGTTTATCCAGCTGTATGCTGGACATTTTGTCCAGGAGGATACTGTGAGAGGCAGTATCAAAAGCTTTACTGAAATCCAAAAAGATTACATCAACTGGCTTCCCTTGGTCCACTAGGTGGGTAGCCTTGTCGTAGAAAGAAATTAAGTTTGTTAGGCAGGACTTTCCCCTTGTGAACCCATGCTGGCTGGGACCAATGTCTTTCAGGTGTTTTTCAATAACTCCCAGAATAATCTTCTCCATAATTTTGCCAGGCACAGAGGTAAGACTGACAGGTCTGTAGTTACTGAGGTCATCCCTGTTGCACTTCTTGAAGATTGGGACAGTGTTTGCCAGCTTCCAGTCAACTGGGACCTCTCCAGATTCCCAAGAGCATTGAAAAATCATCGAGAGAGGTCTCGCTATGACATCAGCCAGCTGTTTAAGTACCCTGGGATGAATCCCATCAGGCCCCATCGACTTATAGGGATCCAGCTGGAGCAGCAGATCCCACACAAGTTCGGGGTTGATTGGGAGTTTATCATTCTCACAGTCATGGATCTCTAGCCCAAGGCTCCAGGGGTCCCAGAGCCCATTATCATCGGTGTTGAAGACCGAGACAAAGAAAGCATTAAATTTTTCCACTTTGTCTATGTCCTTGTTTGTGAGGTGACCATGCTCATCACGTAGCGGGCCAATGTTATTTCTGGCCTGCCTTTTGCTATTAACATATTTTAAAAAACCCTTTTTATTGCCCCTCACAGTACTGGCCAGCTTCAGCTCTAACTGAGCTTTGGTCGTGTGAATTTCCTCCCTACAGTGGTCAACAGCTTCCCTGTAGTCCTTCTGTGTCACCTGACCTTGCTTCCACTGGCCATACATTTTCTTTTTTTGCCTTAGTTCTAGAAGAAGATCCCTGCTCAGCAAAACTGGCCTTCTACCTCGCCTGCTTGACTTCCGACATTTTGGGATTGCCTGCTCCCATGCTCTTAGGAGGTGGTACTTAAAAAGCGACCAGCACTGATGGACCCCAGCACCTTCAAAAGCTTCTTCACAGGGGACCTTACTAAGTAGCTCCCTGAGCAGCTTGAAGTTGGCTCTCCTCATATCCAGAGCTGAGGTCTTGCTGGCAGTTTTTCTCCTGTTACCATAAATTTTAAACTTGACTGCTTCGTGGTCTCTGTGGCCAAGGCAGCCACCAATCCCCACTTCACCCACGAGACCCTCTCTAATGAGCAACAAATCAAGGAGGGCGCCTTTCCTGGTTGGTTCCCTTAGTACCTGTACCAAGAAGTTATCATCCAGCTGGTTTAGGAATCTTCTGGACCTGTTTGTACCAGCTGTGTGGTATTCCCAGTTGACACCTGGCAAGTTGAAGTCCCCCATAAGGACAAGGGCAGATGACTTGGAAGCATCCCTTAGTTCCTTAAAGAACTACTCATTAGTGTCGTCATCCTGGCTGGGTGGCCTACAGTAGACTCCCACAACATCTGCTTTATTTGTCTGGCCCTTAATCCTTACCCCGAGGCTCTCAACTGTGCCGTCGCAAGCTGCTAGCTCCGTGCATTCCAGCCCCTCCACTACATACAATGCTACCCCCCGACCTCGCCTGCCCTGCCAGTTCCTCCTGAAGAGCCTGTAACCATCCATCATGGCACACCAGTCGCAGGACTCATCCCACCAGGTTTCACTTATGCCTATGATGTCATACCCCTGTGACTGGGCCAAGGCCTCTAGCTCCTCTTGCTTGTTCCTCATGCTGCGCGCATTCATGTAGAAACACTTCAAGTGCAGTTCATTGTGCCCATCTCCACGTGGAGCAGTCTGAGGAATCTCGCTAGCACGCAGCTCCTCAGACTTTGGCATGCTGTCCCGTTGCTCATCGCTGACTAGTCTGGTGGTGTCCCTTTCCCCCTTCCAATCTAGTTTAAAGCTCTATCAATCAGCCCTGCTAGTTCCTGAGCAAAAACCCTTTTCCCCTTCTGAGAAAGGTGCATCCCATCAGATGTCAGTAGACCCGGTGATGAACAGACTATCCCGTGATTGAATAACCTAAAGTTCTGCTGATGACACCAGCCTCGGAGCCACATGTTGATCAGCTGGGCCTGCCTGTTCCATTCAATATTCTTCCCTGCTACTGAAAGGATTGAAGAAAACACTACCTGAGCACCTGATTCTTCAACCAACTGCCCCAAGGCTCTGCAATCCCTTTTGATTGCCTTAGGACTTCTCTTTGTTATCTCTTTGCTGCCGACATGAAGAACTAATAGTGGGTAATAATCTGAGGACCTTACCAGTCTAGGGAGTTTTCTGGTGACATCTCTTACCCTGGCCCCAGGGAGGCAGCAGCATGCTGCTGCTTTACTAAAAAATGTTAAAACTCCATTCTTCAGAGTTTCTATGATTTTTTTTTTTTATTCTCTCTAGTGGTATAGACTGTATCAGATGAAGCTGGAATTTTAAAACCGCATATTATTTAAGCAATATTTTATAAATTGAAAGGAAAACAGCTCTTTTAAAGGGATTTCTGATCAGTGTATTTCACTGTATTTCAGTGACTCTCTAGATGTATTGATTAAAGAATGTGTTCCTGTCTTCAGGAGTTATTTTAAAGTGTTGATTCTTTTTTATAATGAGTATATAGCACTGCTCATAGAATGTTATTTGAAAAAGTGTCTTGTCTGTCTTGATTCCTGTGCGCTGTTACAGAGACACCCTGTGAGAACTGAAGGAAAAATGCAATTTAACGGTAGGGGGATGGGAGCCTGACTTCTGCGCACGTGGGAACATTGTAATCTTACTGAGTAGCAGTTAGATGAATTAATGCAGGAAGTCACTAACAGTATCTCTGCCCTCCCCACCTTGTTCAGGTTAGCCAACAACTACCTACCCCTTGTAGTCTGTATCAAAGAATAAAGTACTCTCCTTTAAGCCATGATGCAACAAAATATTTCAGTATGAAACCCTATGGGAAAAGTTGTGTGATTGCAATGTCAATGCCTATGGTTACAATTTATTTAGGAAGAATCAAGTTGACTCATAGGAGTGAAAGGGGCATTTTACATTAAAAACAGCATTACCTGTTCCTCAGTCATTAACAAATTGGAAATAAGAGGTCTTGTATCCTTAAGGGGTGTCCAACAGGTGGGAAATCCTCTCCACTCCCCTGAAACAAAACATAATAAGGTACTGACTACAGCCATCCATGAGCCACCACATCATAGAATGACCAGCTCCATCTAATAGGGATCGGAAGAGAGCTGTGATAACGTGGGTGAGTTTGCTCTCAAAGACAAATACAGGAGACTATGCACTGTCAATACTAAAACATCTTAAATATGTCTATTGGGAAAACATCAAACCCTGGCAAGGCAAATTTTACATTAGTAATAATTTCTATTTTGCATTTGGGGAAGAAGCAAAAATGATGAGATTCCCTTCTCCGTACCAGCATTTACTCAGCCTCTAGGGGTAGAATTTTAAAAATCAAGGCTGAACCATTTCCATTTCAGAGTATTGAGACACGGCCAAAGCGCTCTCTAGGTTGTTGGTGTTGATAATTTTTTTTTTTTTTTTCCCCAGAATGTCAGGGAAGTTTCAGAAGACTGGTTGAAAGACAATGCCCTGCCAGTGTTTTAAAAGGTTGAAGAAGATGACTCAAATAATTATAGGCCTGTGAGCTGGATATTTGCCTTGGCCAAAATAATGGCGTGGCTGACATGAGTTTTGATCAATAAAGGTTTGAAGGATGATAATATAGTTGCTTGCAGTGAGTATGTGGCTATGGAAAATATATCTTGTCAAACTAATGTGATACCTATTTTTTATGAGATGAAAATCTGATAAATGTATCAATGTCAAATGCGGATGTAACATACTTAGATTTTCAAATGCTGATGTAATATACTTGGATTTCTGTCAGGCAGTGTATGACATTCTCATCAGGAAGTTAAAGATACAAAATGATGAAAACAACCACTAAAAAATGAAAAAGCCATTAGAAATTACAAACTGGCTGTGAGAGGTCCTAGAAATATCACTGTAAATTGAAGTCTTTGTCAAATATGTGTGTTTCTAGTGGAGTCACTAGTATTAAAAAAAAGAAAATCTGGACTGTGTACTTCAGGAGGGCAGACACTAGGCAGGTCAGCTTTGCTAAGTGTAGGGTCATGCATATTAGGAGCAAGAATGCAGGTCATAGTAACAGGAGGAGGGATTCACCTCTCATCAGGCAGGAGCGTCTTTGAAAGATGTGGGGTCTGGGGTGAACATCATCTGAGTTTGGTTTCTGGTGTTATGGTGTGGCCCAAAAGGGTTAATTCTATTTTCAAGTGTCTGAATGTTAAGGTGAGTGCTTGTTAGGAAGGTGTGCTGGGCATTAGCCTCTGCTGCTTTTATATTGTGTCCAGTATGGGATTGATTTGAACAACCTTGAAACCAACAAAAAAGATTAAAACATTGGAGAAACCCCAAAACCTTAGGCTGAAATATGGAAGGAATGTAATCTAGCCTCAGGAAGATGAGACCTGTCTTGACTTCTATTGATAAGTAATTAAAGGAGGAATAGATACGATGGGCTAACAACATGAGTGAGTGAGAAGATGGAGAAGGGGGAGCTCATATATCCGACAAGAGTAATCAAAATCACGGGAAGTCGTTCTTAAACTTAGGTTGGTTTTTCCCCCTTTTTAAAAAAAAAAAAAAAAGGCTGGAAATATCTAAATCAAAATATCCAGTGTAAAAACAATGTCTCTCCTAGATGAGATAGATGTTTTCTTCACATTAGAAAACCAACAGACCTGCAACTGTCTCCTCTTCATTTGTTGTCCTGCTAGATTTAAAGTTAACATTTCAGTAAGACCCTTAATGCTTTGTATGCAAAGCAAATCACCTCTTGTGTCCTTGCTTTGGCAAAGTAGGATATCTTAACATGAAAGAGGTGAGTTTTGCTTTTTCTTTAAAAAAAAAAAAAAAAAGTGTTATCCCCTTGTTGCTTATTCCACTCCAAAATACTTTTCTTTTGGGAACAGCATTGGTTCAGTCTGTCATAGTGCTGGGGAGCCTTCTTAGCAGAATCTCTTTGGTCCTAGTAGTAAGAAAACAGAATGGGCATGGTGGAATTAGACTGCTAGATAGGGTTGTAGTGAGCTGAACTGAAGTCATCTTCCTGGAATAAAGAGGAGTCATTTTGCTACTACTAGGAGTAGTCATACAAGCTACTCCCAACTAGGATTTCGTATAAGGCTTGACTTTGAAATATTGGTGTTCTGCTATTAGTTTCCTCTGTTTTGAGGAATAAATAATTTGGCTTTCAGCAGGATTGGCGCTCATTTTTACATGTTCCTATTGCTTATGTTAGGCCAAGACATTTGGTTTTTCTTTTTATGGGTACTTGTCCCTTTTTCCTGACAGTATCAGAATGAAACTGTAAGATGTAATTGGTCTGTGTGAAAAGATGACAATACCGTCTCCCTCTCTAAACGGGTCTAACTTCTTGCTTTTTGGGTTGCTGTTACACATTGAACAGATATTTCTGGTGAGTCGTCCACAGTGATGCTAGATCCCCTGAGAGGTTCCAACTAATTTAGAATCCATCGTATATGTGAACAGTTTAAATGATTCTCTTTGGTATCCAGAAAGATTTATTGTGCTGTATCTGACCACAGTAAATTTTATCTGTCTCAGTCTTGCTAACTTATCAAGTTTCATTAGCTGCTTCTGGAGTTTTTATTCATTCGGAACCCCTTAATTTCAAGAACTCTAAATGAATTCACATTGCAGGACCTTCAGTATCCATCCTGTTTCCTTTGTAGGCAGTTTTCAATAATGTGGGTGATGTCTTTAACACAGATGGAGCAAGGGATTCCACTAGGTTGAAAATAAGACCCCTTGCCAAAAAATGAATGAGGATTGCCACATAGTAAATTACATGTATTTGTAGTCAGTGTGCAAGTGCATGTGAGCAATGAAAGCTTTTCAAAATTTGTTCTGTTAAAGCTGTTTGTCGTTTTTATTCCAGAAAGTATAGCTCTATTTGTGGCAGTACTTGGAAATGAAACAGAGAGATAATTATTGAGCATAAATCTCTTGCAGTCAAATGCAATCCATCTATAACTGTAGTAGGGAGACCAGAATAAGATTGTGGTGAGCCATAGTTCACAAATGAAGATACTTACTATGGTTCATGCCAATCTGGCACCATTGTGCAATACTGCTATAATAGGATTATTCACTTAACTTCAAGAACATGTGAAAATATGGATATCGTGGATTTAAACTAAGCTTAAATTTGTAAGAACTTGTTGCCTTGTGAGTTTTGTTAGGGTCCCATACAGAAGAAAAATATTTACTACTTCTTTTTGCCAAAATACCATATTTGAATCTGGCTGTCATAACCACAGTTGTTCTTCAGAAATTGGGCTTCATGTTTCTCAGACTGTTTGTGGGGTTTTATCCCTGTTAGTTCCTTATGTTGTAGTGGAAATCTCCTGACTGGTGGGAGTGGGCTCACTGGAGCAAGTATGTTCTTAATTTGTGATGGTTCCAAGGCTATAGTCTGATTATACTGTAACTGGTTAAAGCCTTTACACTTATAGTTCTATAGCTATGCCAATTCTGCTGGCTTCTTAATCAAGGAATTATTTGCTCCTGAGAAAGACAGACCTGTTTTTCAGCCTAAGGAGGCATCAAAAAATTGCTAGTGAGTGCTTAGTGCTTCTCTGGCATCAACTGCAGATGATTGGTGTTGGATGATATCCATTGGATTACTGAGTAATGGATTACTGAGCAGAGAGTGTTATTGCATGAGATTTTGGGGAGAAAAGGTTGTTTTCTTTTGTTTTCCTGTAGGCACTGGTCACAACATATATAGACAAATTCTGTGGCTAAATTAGTATGCATTTAGCTGGTCTTATGAAACCACTCTTTTCACAATTAGACTTGAATGCTATTGTAGTGGTTATATTATCTGCTTCATTCTCTCAAACTGCAAAAATGCTGTCATGTTTAGAAATGGGTCATAAGTAAAATTGTTCCATAGTATGAATTAAATGACCAGTCAGTGTATCCTTTGGCTTGTGAGGTGGGATACATCTCTCAGCTTACTCTGCCCCTGCAGCATTTGGTCCCCTGGGAGCCTTTGAAGTTGAGCAGGCTGACACGTTCCCTGAGAAAATGAGAAGAAAAGGTTGTTTGAAACTAATGTGCTAGTACTGGTGCGAAAGAATCATGCCTCCAAAGGTAGTGAAGACTGAAAGAGAGAGAAAGGAGTGGATATTGTGTGAGAGAGATGGTTCATAATACAAATGTCTTGTAATTAGGCAGCTGCTAGGTCAAAATAAACTGGAATGAATGTGTGGTTTTAAAGAACAACCCAGCTGAGATGAATGAATGGTTCTCCTGAATGTGAATAGCTGGATGTCTGTTGGTGGGCTGCCTGACTTGCCTGGTGTCGGCCAGCTGCAGCACATTTTCCAGCCCTGGAAAGAGCAGATGTGTTCTGACCTCACTCTGGTGGAGCAACAGCAAGGGTCTGTGACCTTTTTCTTCTGTCTGCTCTTGTCCTACAGCTGTTTTCTTGAGCTAATGGATGGTTTTCGGACAGAATATGCTCTGGCTATAGTCTTACTCAAAAAAGTTCAAGTTAGAACTTTGAAGGCTTTATTTCAGCTTTTTATTAAAAGTGCCTTTTTATCAGCTGTGTAGAGTCACTTCAGACATGTTTTTCTCCTAATTCTCGCTTTGTGACTAGCATTAAGGCTCAGTCTCTATTTGAGTCCTTACTAATGGTATCCTTATTTATCCAGAAGGGCTTTTCTGTTCGTCTTTGCATTGGAGTCTTAGCAAGTTTACATTTTATTTATTTCCAGCAAGCTTGCTGCAGGGAGCTGTACTAAGTGCTGCAGAAACAGAGAATCCAACATTGAAGAGCAGATTTACATGACACCCTAAAGGCATAAGCACCATTTATTTGGAGAAGTAAAGGAGCGGACAGTCAGCAAAATTCATGGCTTGATGTTTTTATACAAGGCTAACCCTTATGGAAGCTGCATGCCTGCAGCTCTGCTGGAAAGTAAATGAACCAAGAAAATTCTGTCCTCAAGTTGAGGTAGTTGGTGTATGAAAAACATGTGTGGTTCCCCCCCACCCCCACTTTTTTTTCCTCTGATGTTTATTTTGTCATATTTTAGGAGGAGTTCTTAACATGCTAGTGGTTTTTTGACTACAAATCAAGTTGATACCATTTTTGGTTTTACGTGCATGTGCATATATGTGGGATCGGGAGAGACAGTGAGCGTTGGGCTGGAAATGAGGCAAAGATTTGCATTCTTGAACAGCTGATAGTTAAATAATATTTCCCAAAGGCATTGGGTCCAATGAGGGACACTTCAAATGATATTACACAGTAGTGCTTCTGTGCTTCCAGTAACCTGCTCGTTTCTTTCAAAGGACATAAAATGTTTCGGAGATTGACTAGGTTTTTTATTCTCTTCAGTGACAGTGTATTTGTGTACTGCCAGTTCATGCAAGCAGCAGTGCTCACTGAGGTCAACAGGGCTAGCAGTGAAATGAAAGGTCAGTCCAATTGTGCATGAGACCTTCCTTGAACATCTAGTAATTTCTCTGAAAACTAGTCTTCCCACATTCCGATGCTGGGTGTTGAAGAACTGAGGCATTCAAAATTCTATCATAAATTTGGATTTATTGCTGGAAGAAGCAAAAAAGCCTCTGCGCTTTAAAATGAGTAGTATTCCTTAATGACATAATTGATAATATTCTTTTGATAATACTGCCAGGTGTTTTGGATGCAATTTTTAATGAAGGATAGTGTAGGTGAAAAGCATGTAAAAGAAGAAAATATTGTAAGAAGGTTCCAGAAAAACACATGCTGGAAAAAGAAGGGTTATAGAGAGTCAGCAAAGTCAGACCTCACATCCATGGGGCCAGCTCCCTCTGGGCAGTATGGTTGGACAGGGCTAATCAAGTGATGGCTTCTGTCTTGAGGCCCTGCCATGGTCACGCTATCAGCACTTATCTCCTTTAAGAGGATCTTTTAGGGACCGTGTCTGCCTGTTCACAATATCCAAATAGAATACCCAGACAGTCAATTGTTTGAGGGTATGAACTTTATAAGAAGTGCTATTTTTCCTTTCAGTTCTAAAAAAAATGCAAGGCTTTGTGCTATTGTGTAATCGCACAGGCTGTGTATGCTGAGTTCTCTGGATTATTATTTTTTTTTATGTAGAAGAATTGTAGTGAGATTGCTTGTAATAACACTACAGTTAGGGGAGAGCTGAGTTCCCATGATATGTTCATTTGATTGCTCTGTGATTCTCTCCAGCCTCACTGAATATTCCACAATATATTTCAAATGGATTAAAAATGATGGACTGTTTTGCCACAAGGAAAGAGATGTGAAGCCCAGATTCTTTTGAAAAACTTAAAACTGCAGTTATATGTCCACAGAAGGACCTTGGAAATGGTTGTTTAACTAGAATTTGATGTTTTGTTGCTAAATAATACTTGCTGTCATGACTTTTATTCTAAGCCTATAAAACATGGGATAATGATATGTACTTTGACAGAATGTTTGCCTGCAATAATTTTTTAATAGAGCCATTCATTTCATCAAGTTCACAGTACCAGAAATTAGCACGTTCAGATAGGTAATGATGACATTTATATGCTATAATGAACATTTTTCTTTTTGCTGTTTGCTTGTAAAATAGCATAGGAAGAAAAGACAGACACCCAAGTTTTTTTGGCATGCTACAAGGTATGATTCTTGACCTGAAAACATCAGAATAATCTAACAGTAAGGATGTGTGTGTTGATGGTACAGTCAGATTAGTGTATAAAGAGGTTTTGAAACTTTTTGTTTCTGTGGTCTTGGTTTCTTTCATGTCTCCTGTCAAAGTGGTGTTTGTGGCCTCAAAGAGCAAACTAGTTGTAGTCCCTAAAGGAAGCCCAAATCAATTGTAAGGTATTCATCTTAGTGCCTCTCATTTAGCTTAGGGGGGAGAGAGGCACTGAGACTGTAAGGAGCTGGGAATTGTGGATGAAACAACAATCTAAACCAAAACCATTTTTCTCAAAATGGTTTTGAAGTTCTCTTGGGTAAAACTGTGCATCTGCTGAAGACCCCGTTCCTCTAGTTCATATTTGGATGTGGATAGAGGTGTCTGTAATGTTAGAGAGGATTTTGGCCTTGTGAGATTTGCGCTGCACAAACATGGGTTTGCGAGTATGTACACATTAAGTCAGGGCTGATGTGATTGATGATTTCTTTATCAATCAGAAGGGATACTTTAGTCTTAATTTTCACAAAATAATGAAGACTGAATGGGGGTCTTGTTACAGGAAACAAACTGGGATTGAATGACCGTGACTTGGTTCATTTTAAAAATGATGAAGGGATAAACAAAAATTGGTTTGTGGCTCAGGTCTTGATTGCAAAAATGGAAAATTTTGACAGACTAGTGAGGCTGAGGGATATGAAAGTGACAGAGCTTGATTTTCCTGGAATGAAAGATGCTAATGCTTTCTGAACCCCAAGGAAGAAAGAGAGCTGCCTGAAGAAGGATACAAGAACTAATTGGAAAATCTTCAGGCAATGGAGAAGAGCCAGCTGACCTTGCTGACTTGTAAAGATTTTTATCATACTTGTCTTGGCTACATTCTTGTCATTCTACTCAAACCTAATCCCACTGGGTGTTCTTACTGGGATCTCAGCAACTTTTGTATTGTCCTAGAGTCATCTGATGATTTTTTTTTTTTTTCGTTGGTGGACATGGATCTTACTTTGTCTTGACATCTCAATCCATCCGTCCTCAATTTGAGGCAAACAGTACATATCTTAAGTTATTCAATATGACCACACTTGCCTTGCAAGTAGACTTTGCGAGTGCACATGCGTTGCAGTGATGTAAACCTTCCATGGAAATGTTGACTGCTTTAACAATTAGCTTTTCTTTCCTTCTTTTATTTTCATCCCCTGTGCCTGATCTCTTTAATGATAGCTTTAGGTGGTTGTGGTGCCTCCTACCTGATATTAAAAGATTGGTTGTTTTTTGGTATGTGTCTTTGGGGGTGTGTTTGTGTGTGGGTGTTTTTTTTTGTTTGTGTGGGATTTTTTTTGTTGGTTTGGTTTTTTTGCTTTGGATTTACAACTGTTTCCATCTCCTGCAAGCACTTGAGACCCAAGCTGTGGCGACTGAATTGGAGAAGTGCAACTGCACCCTGTTATCCACAAGAAGCTATTCCTGGAAGTGTGGTGCTCAGTGAGTCGGTGGATAGCATAGCAGTTTCTCATATATGGTTAGCGTCACAGAGAGGGAATATGTGCAGGGACTTATATATATGTTGCTTATGGCACGACGGGTGTGAAGGCAAGATCCTGGTGTTGCCCAGCTGGCTTTTTGGTGACTGTAAGACAATTGGCAGGGCAGGATATTGAATGATTGGAGATGGGACTCTGAAACAGCAGGCAGAGAAGCAAGGGAAATGCTGCATGGGGAAAAAGCATTTTGTGTCTTGTGCTGCAAGTGTGGCAGGCTTGGGATTAGTTTCACACAGGGAGGGCATAGATCATAACTCTGGAAGCTATAGAGAGCTATAAAATCTTTCTTTTGAAAGTTTACTGCATCCTGCCAATGCCTTAATGCTTTCTCTCTTCCCCCATGCTTGCAAAGGTCCACTTAAATGGCACATTAGCTTTTGGTCAGGTGTGTCTCGGAGGAATGTTTTCTTCCAGACCTTAGTACACAGGCTTCAGTTTAAATTCTGTTGTGAATTTTCTTGCTGTAGTGAAAGTAAAACAACATACAAACTAAAAAGCCAATCACACAACAAAAAAAAAAAATGACCTTAAGTAGAAGATTAGGTTATTAGATTGATGAAAAATGGAAAATGTCTTGTGAGCTATAGGACACTGGGCCTCTCACTTTTCAACTGATACAGCCAACAGCTAGGAACAGATTTAATGTGCTGTTCTTGGTGAGGTTGTGCTGGTTTGCTGCTAACATGTGTCGCATTAAACTGCGCTTAGTCTTGTGCTCACCAAGGAATGTGACTAGGTTAGCAAGCTGCTTTCTTATCAATCAGGAGTCAAATGATCCGGAAGAGGAACACAGAGTTCCTAGTGAAGGATCATTGGAAGCAGGACAGCTTCGCTAATTAGATTCCTTTTATTTTCTTTTATTTTTTCACATCAGTAGAATTCTGCATACAAATGTAGTTGGGCAGAGTGTGTCAAACAGTACAAATCATTGTTATGATACATTAATCAAGGGCATGGAAGAACAGCTCTGGGAGAGAAGATTCTCCTGTCTTGCATAAGCTTTGATCTGCAGTCTCTTGGTCACCTCGTGTCCTTCCCTTAGGACTTCCGATCCCAGAAGGAATAAAATTTGCTGTCTTCTGGCCATGGCAATTTTCTTACAGTGAAATTTGTCAAAAGACATGAGATGCCAAGATGCTATAGCTAAAGGCAGATACAAAGTCCTGGGTAAAAGTACTTATGTGCACACCCTTTTAATGGTTTCCTTCCCTTGCCCTCCCCCCTCCCCCCCCACCCCAAAGAGCTATGAAAAGAGCTATGCTTTTGTGCAATTAAAAAGTTTGAAATGGTAGTGACTAGAATCTGGATGCTACTACTTAAACATCATATTTTTATTCACCCTTAGAAACCTATTTTGTACGTCATGCTGTTATCTCTGAGAAGCGATGGAAGCCTTCATATCCTTGAATGTTTTGGGAAATAATTGTACTGTAGGGAATTAACCTGCACTCATAGGGCAGGGAACCAAAAATAAATGGTGTTGAGGTCCTTTTGTTGTTCTAGCGAAGCACCCTGATGTTCAGATGCTTGTGAATTTTCATCCTGCAATCTCCCTTGTGAGTCCAGCTCCCCGTGCCTCGTCCTTGCAACCCCTCATATGGTCCCTTCCCCTCTGCTGCTGTGCTAGGCTGGCTTTGCATGCAGTTCTGACTCAATCTTTTTCCTGATGGGTTGCACAACAGATCCTCAGTCGGAGCCCTGGGATTACAGAAAGAAAAGATAGAATAGCCTTGTGTTCAAGGTACTAGCCTGAAACGTGGATTTTTATATGCTTTGTCAGACTTGTTTTGTTATAGTGCTCAGAAGTCCTTTAGGGGATGGTTGACAAAAGGTATTTTGTCTCTTAGTTACCTTTTGAAATCAATGGGAGATGGTATGCCTAAATATCCGTATGAGTCTTACCCTGTATATGTTTGTTTACTGTCTACAAAAGAGAGAACAATACTTCCTTACCTCACAGGACTGTGGCGGAGCAAAAGGAGGGACACCTATTCTTCAGAAAGATCTCTATCCTGGGTATAAGGCTGTATTTACCCTAACTTCTCCTCTGAACCTTCTTCCCTGATAACATCTTCTTGAGTAGGTAACCTTCTCTTCCTAATATGCATACATATATTATGTATGCTTACATTTTCTTATATATACACACATATATATGAATGTATATATAATAGATATTAAACATGTTATTATTTTTATACTTCATATAGTATTTTAAATATAGGAAAATATTTTAATCTTAAGTGAAATACTTTATTTTGTGCTAACCACTGCTTTTACATTCAATCAGTTAATTTTTGTTAGGGCTGGGCCATAGGTGTATCTGCAGGCTGCAGAAAGATGTTGGTGTTTTGCCCAGAGTTAGTGGTTGCTGTGCTAGGGTCTTTCCTCACCACCCATGTCTGGACTATTTATGATTAATAAAATGCTGGGCCCTTGGCTGCTTCTCACCACGTGTTAATCTGGATGGATCTGAACTGCAACCATAGATAGAAAACAGCTTGCTAACACACAATTTAAGGGAAGAAACAAACAATTTATGTATGGTTGAAAGGGCACAGATAATAAGGTAAATGAGTTCTGAGTAAAATGGTCCCTAAGCATACTTTTCCTGCCTTACAGGCGATTGTAAAGTGCTTTGAGATTGTTTATATAGAGATCACAATATCCTTGCACAACTCTTCTCAATTTTTCCTCCAAACAGAGAAGAAACTTTAATTGTTTCTGTGTCGGGAGGGGGTCACGTTTCTTTAGGGTCACAGAATGCTTCACGCGCTAGCAGTCACTCCGATTTGTCTTTAGGATGAGTGATTTTTTTTGTTGTTGTTTCAATTAAAACAGAATGTAAAAATATTGCCCAATTAGAAAGCATTATTGTGTGTTTATAAGTACCCTTGAATGTACTTATCCACTGGGAGCATACAGATGTCTGTTGGAATTTAATTTCTCTGCAGCACGTTGGGGGTGGGGACAGAAGAGAAGTAGCCAGAAAATTATGGTTGCTGCAGTAAATGCCAGGCTTTTCCCAGTGACCTGCACTGACTGCAGAGCTTATTACATATAATGTAAGCATAAAACATCTGTTCAGCAATGCTGTTCTCTGGCTGGTCCATATTTGTACTAGCAAATTATGCATTCTTGGCTGATTGTTGCCTGTTGTGGGGAGTTATGAAGACTTGTTGTGGGGTGTCACATTTTAAAGCGTATTGTAAAAAAGATGTTATGCAATACCTGCAAGGCAGCACTGCTCGTTAAGCAGTGGCAACCTTGCTTCACCTCTGATGTGGTCCCTGCTGAGCTCCAGAGTCATAGGTGTGCAGGCCAGCAGGAATCCTGTGGGTGCATGGTGTAGCCTGTAGCGAGCGGCATGGATGGTGAATATGGCTGTTGTTTCAGAAAGCTAACTTTAGAGTCCCTGAAGGGTGTTTTTTTATTTGGGGGTTCCTACAAAGTCAGTCTGTGTTGTCAGGTGGTGACACCCTGTGTTAAGGCAGAAGTGGTGAACCTTGTGCTCTCAATTGAGCAAGAAGTTCTTTGGAGCACAGTACTGTTGCTGGTGCATGGCGTGTGCTGTCCTTGCTCTGGGCCATTGAAGGTGAATCTAGGGCACTGCCTTCAGCAGCTTGTGATTGTGCTTGATTTCAGTCATTGTCAGCAAAGCTGGCACTTCCACTGAGGTGGCTTTTACCTGACCGAAAGGGGTGCAGCAGCACTTGTCATTTGTGCTTTGCAGTAGCTTTTACCCCATCAGGCTATGAAGCTGCAGTGAGTGCATCTGCACATGTTGGCCGTGAGTGGCTGTCATGGGGACAGCTCTCTAGAGCTGGCAAGTCTGTATAATGTAGCAGTTCCTGGTCTGGTTGTACCCAGTGCGGTTTGAATGACTCCCTTACAACCTGATAAGCTGGCTAGCGGGTGGCTCTGAATGGTGAGCAGAGTAACAGCTATATGAGTAGAGTACAAGGCTTTATGGGGTCACCAGCATTCTTTTATCTGGTTTGCAGGCTCTGTACCTGCTGCTATTAGATATAGGAAGAAAATGCTTCTTTGTCAGGGGATGTTTTACATTCTAAATGACACTTCGGGTGGGTTTTTTTTGTTGATGGTGGTGGTGGTTGGGTGGTGGGTTTTTTTTTTGTTTTGGTTTCTTTTTCGTTTGTTTGTTTGTTTTTTAATGTAGTGTTTCTGAAAGGAATCCTGGCAGTAAGTATGAGACACCAGCCTGAGTAGTTCTTTTGTACTGATGCTTTTGAATCAGTGCCTGTGTTAGCCTGTTTCCTAGGGAAGTAGCCGAGATAGGATCATTCACACCTCAGATAAAATTTATTTTATTAGCAGCAGCTTCAGTATGTCCAATTTTTAGTACTTGGTGAAGATGCAGAATTTGCTTTTTGCTAGAAAGCCTTCATGTGTGTCTCCATGTGTGGATCTTGTTTCCATGGCGTCAACCTTTAAGCTCCGGAAGCATTTGTGGGAGCATTAGCCAGTGAATAGAGATTAGGAACCAGCCCTGCTCCCGTGTAGGGCTGTGATGTGTGGTGAGGCTAACGATGTGGGCTATGGCGATGATTTATGCATTTTAACAGTCAGGGCTTAAGGCTTTGCCTGCCTGCAGTATTGTGGACTAGAAGAGTCGATGCAGTGCTGCTAGTGCTCTTGCAAAGGCATTGCTTTTCCTGCTGCTTTGTCTTGATTTTTCTGAAGATGAGTCCATCCTGGAGCGTGCTGTGACTTGAATTATTTTTCTTGCCCCATTTTCCCAAATGCTTTAATGTCTTGGCTAAGTACCTCTATCCTAAAGAGTCTGTTTTGTCTTCCTTGCCATTGTTGTGTTAGAATGCCATTGACCGAGTGTTTTTATGTCACAGCTGTGGTGTGGGTACGTTGTGAGTAGTAGTGATCGCAGTGTTTATGTGTAACACAATCGCTCCAGCTAGTCTGTGCGTCAGTCTTGGGTATCTCTTTTCCCTTAAATGCTCAAGCACACTGGGCTGAGTTACAAGGACTATTTTAACTTCTGTGGCTTTATGTTATGCAGACATTGAGGTGATTGCAGCGGTTTCTCTGGCTGTAAAAACTATAAAGTTATGCATGCACAAAAGCATGTAAAATTTTGATGGTATGGACTTCTATTTTTTAATATACTTCTGTTTTATATTTTATCATTGCAAATGTACTTTTAAGTAGTAGAAGAATGTGCTTATTAACTTTCTCCAGCTCAGGAGTACATGTAATTGGCAGCTAGGTGTAAGACAGTGAACTGGATACAGGATTTTGAGGGGATTGCTCGTGTTTTAAATTAAAACTTGAGGGCACTCAGCAGGGTAACCTTGTGTAAGATGGTGTCTGTATTACATCAGACAATTATGCCAGCACTGACATTGCAGAAGAATTCAATGGGAGAGACAAGCCCTTGCAGTAGGGCAGTGGGCTGCTGGTGGTGCTTGTGTTACCACCACTTGTGAAGAACTTATGAAAGCTTAGTGAGTGATACTACATGATATATGATAAAGCAACTTAAACATCTGACATATTCACAGCAGCTGCAAAGAAGAAAGAAAAATACACTGAACTATGAGCTTGCTTTGAAAAGAAATTTATAACTGATTTCCATCACTAATGAGCTTGGGAGAAAATGTTTGCATTGGTTTCTTTGGTTTTTTCCTGCACCTCTTAAAAATTAAAGCAGCCTGCTGCTAATAGAAGAGTTGAGTTCTATGGTATTTTTTTCTCCATTCTAGACAAATGACCATAGTGGTCATATCACTTCAGGTTTATCACACTGAGCCTGTATACTTTGTGCAGTTCTACAGGGATCATCTGGAAAAAACAGTATAGATAAGAGAAATTGAGATCTTCATTGCTCTTTGATTCCCAGCTGTCTCTGTATGGCTCTGATTTTACAAAGGCTTAATCTGTGTTTGCTCTATGCCCATGAATAGTCTTGTTGGATCCAGTGGGTGTTGTCAAGGGTGTGATATTTTTGCAGAATTGTGGCCAGTCTTGCTCCTAAGGATTGAAATGTCAGTGGTGACTACCTTTTGAAAAGAAAATGCCCGTTTATTAACAAAACAAACAAACATACCCCCCTGCTACCAAGCCCCTAAGTGAGACTACAAATGAAATTTCGTTTAAAAGTGAGAGCACTTCAACCTTGATTTTGCATCCTACAAACTGTAGTTTGTTTCAGGTTAATTTTAAATTTCCTGTCATAACTGTGGTTGTCTTCCTACTGGTAAGTGGGTTCTCTTTTATTCATTCATACTTCTTTTTCAGATCGCATGTGGCTCAGAGCATAATCTGGCAGTAGTTGGTAAGTAGCTTAATTTTATATCAAATCCTCTCACCTTTTTTCATTTTTAAGTAGCACAAGATGAAAGAAAAACATGCATATCAAACATACTGAGTGATTAAGGGCATTATGTGCAGGTGAAAGGAGGAAAGTAACATATAGATGTGGAGGAAAGAAGAAAAGAAACAGGTAGCATAAGTGGTGATGATGAAAAGGTGCCCTTGTTGACCAGCCCCTGTAAAGAGAGAGGGGTTGATGGATGTAACAGCAAAATACATTTGCAGAGTGCTACAGCCTGTTTTAGAATGGAGCCATTACAACAATTCAAGCTGCAGATTCAGAGTAGCATCTAAGCTTGGAGCTGGTCAAAAGTATCTTTGTTTAACAGGGAAATTTTCAATGAAAAAAAAGTTCTGGGTCTTTTGTTGTTCCAAGCTTGCAAAATCTTCAAAATATCAGTCAATGGTAGTCAGGCTCTTTAGTGCATCTTAGTATATGCAGCTGTTGTAATAATGATGAAAGTACTATGAAGCTAATGTTGGTGGAAAAATTGAATTTTGTGTACTAATTCCAGGAACAATCAGATTCTTGCTTTCATGTGATGAGTTGATAACTGAAGTTTGATATGTGATTGCTATTATTTATAAATACATGTTTAAGAACATTTTTAACTGTAGATTTTCAGGTGCTTTATAAAGGAGGTCAGCATAATTATCCCCATTAATAGACAGGGTAAGAGAGATGAAGAAAGGAATTCTCAGAGCTGGAAATGAAAGTGTCTTCTAAGTTTCAGTCCAGCATTCTGTCCACATAAGACATTTTTGATTGCCCTGATGTGTTGAGATATTACGTGAAGAATTTCCTTGATTTTTCTTGTGTGGTACGACGAGTGTGGAGAAACCAGCTATTTGGTATCCAGCCCGCATTCCATGTCCTAATTTTTAAGGTATTTATTTTATCTTGGTGTCTTATCAGTTTCACTAAGTGGCTACAGAGGTGGTGTTCTGTATATGTAGTATATATTTCCATATATACTGTAGTATATTTTGTAATTATCCTTCTACAATTAAACCTTGTAGCAAACTTGTTAAGTTCCACTTAGTTTATGGCTGGCTTTAAGAAAAGATTTTCCCTTTACCTTCTCCCTATTTGTTCGGTGTCACATGCCTGTATTAATTGTCAGGCTGGTGCTTCTGAATGTTGACTGAAGAGCAATCTGAAGAATCACATTGTGTTTCTTGCTGAATTGATGAAGTGTACTGCTAGCAGATTTCTCCAGTGTGCCTGAAAGCAAAGCATTGAGTTTGAACAACCTTCTCTCTCCTTATGTCCTTTTAAGCTTTCTGCCTTTTAGGCAGAAATCTCTGGAAAAAATGGGTAGGGGAAAGAAATTCTAGAAGTAAGTTACAATAAACTAAGAACTTTGCGTATGTAAAGAACATCCTATACCTGTCTAAGGTGTGTGCTACACTCATTGAATCAAATGGGAAAATTATCAATGCTGGAAGCTAGTTGATTATTTTAAGGACAACAGAGATGTGATGTTACTTTTTTTTTTTTTTTTAACTAAAGAACTATGATACATTTTATTCCTGAAATGAATTTTTACATGTGCTTTTAAAAGGTTGACTTTTTAGAACGTTCTGTGGTAGGATTTCTCTGATCACTTGTCACTCTTAGTTCAAAGCCGTCAACTGTTACATTCCTTAAAGACACCACACAGATTTCCGTAAATATGTCTACTTGATTGTCGAATTTTCTTATAACTTATCATTCAAGCAGAGTTTATTTAGGACACCTATATCATCAGTTTCTTTCTCAATTAGGAAATGCTTGAATGATTGACTTTTAGACTGAAATAACTCAAGTTTGATATGAAAGGTAAACTGAAAAGCAAGCCTTTAACAGTATAATATTCAAATCACTCTTTTTGGTTGTATATGCAAGTGTGTTTGTGCTTTTTTTGTTGCATCATCTTTTAAATAGAAACATCTTTAAGACAGAGAGGCTAGATTTATGATTCATTTCACAAATGATGAAGTTGTATTCCAATCATCTTGCTGATGATACAAACTGATTTGTAGGACTAGCAAGCAGTTAGTTTTTTCATGTTCCTTTATATAGTCTACATCCATTTGTACGGTTCAGTTATTTGAATTTTCTTTTCTTGCTTTCTTCTGCTGAAGTCAGTGCAAAATTTGGCTGTTCTTTGCACTGTGATGGCACGGACTCCTTTTTCATGGGTAAATTGGAAGAAATTCAGTTTTCATTTGATCATGAGCTAAATGTTTGATATAAAAGAAAGAGGTGTTGGATGTCTCCAAATATACCTACATGTCTAAACTTAATGAGTTAAAAGTAATAATTAGTACATGAAAAAGTGTAAACATCTTCACTTCTAGCTCTTGGTGAAAACACATTTTTGTTTTGGTTCGCGGTTTTCTGTGATACTAATTTTAAAATTTGCAAGTATTGTAGTATATTTCATGTTTGTAGGACCTTTTGCTTGAAAATGAAAATCCCTGCCTAATAAGAAAAAACCTTGCACTTTTCACCTCAATCAAGGATTAATCATCATGGGAGCCAGCTTATTTTTGATTGAAAAAAAAATGAAGTTATTTAATAAATGTTGTATAACATCTCACATCTGAAAAACATCTTCCAACACTGAAAACTGTGTATGTACTTACTGAGCACAACAAAGGCTGGCTTTTCAACCCGAGTACGATAACTGCACTGTGTAGCACTGAACTTCATGGTATTAAGACAGAATCTTTGAACAATTGAAATACATAATGAAACTAAATCACTGTGACAAATTTGAGCTTTTCCAGGTTTGGGAGTCTATGGTGTTTTCAACACTGAAAAAGTAAGGACGTTTGATTCTTACCCTAAAAAGCATGTGATTAAATATGGTATTTATGGAGAAGGCTCTTATCAGGTTCCTACCTGCTCCCCACTAAGACTTTGATCCTCCTTTTTTTTTTCTTTTTTTTTTTTTTTAAAAAGAGGATAGTTGTCCTTTAAGAGAACACTTAGCATGCCACATGTGGCTCATACAATGCTACAACTTAAATAATCAAGCAATATTAACTATGCAAAAGTAGAGTTGCTATAAAACATGCATGTCTTGACTGTACTGCAACCACAGGGCACAGGACACAATGCCTTGAAGAGCCTCCAAATGCAAATGTGCTATTTTAATAAAAATTAAGCACAGAAATTTTATTCAAGCCTCCTTGAAGTAGTTAAAAAAAAAAAAAAATTACAAAGATGACATTTCTATAATCTGGCTCCCCAAAACCTTGGTAAAGCATAATATCCCTTTTTGGTCTTGCTTTTTGTCATTTTCTCAACCTGTATAAACCAATAAAAATCTTCTAAAAGAAAGATACTGGAGGATATGTAGGGAGAAGTGCTTGTTTTAAGAAGTTTTAAAAGCTCATTAGCTTCAGTTGAAGTTCATCTTTAAAGCAGCCTTCAAAGGGGAATTTGGGTCCCCTTGACTGTACGTTTATATGCAGCTATTTCTTACCTGGTCTGTGCATGCCTACAGTAGTGCAGTGACTCATACCAAATCTAATTTGTGATTTTTCTGCTAATGTAACTGATAACTTGGACAGTTTAAATATCCGTGTGTGTTTGAAAGAGAAAGACATGGACCCTTCAAGTAAACATTTTCTGGTATGGTGGTTTGAAGGGGAAAAGTGTTTGGATGTATGGCTACTTCAAACTGTGCAAATGGCTTTTCCTTGCACTTTCATAGTCAGTGTGGTCAATTCTGACTTCTGCTCAGGGCTATGTTATTTTCTTACATGGATGATTTAAAACCTCCTTCAGTGAGGTAGTCCACAAATCCCAGCTTTGATACTGCTGTGTAGCGACCCACACTGCAGGGGCACTGTCAGTGCAGGTGACGATAGTGCAGCAGTGTTCACAAGAAGAAATTGGGCTTTTTGATTACTGTCTTTGTGCAGTTACTCCCTTGATACTTGTCTCTGTTCTGGACTTTTTTCTTTTCAGGTTAGCTACTTAGCACTGCTTTTTCCCTGCGAGTAATGGTAGTAGAGAGGGCACTGTGTAAGTAATGTTACAACAACAAAACCTCAAAATGCCCAAGCTGGCCACCCAACCATAAGCGTGTTTTGCACACGGAAGCAGAAGTGACATACGAGGAGACAAGTCCCTGTTTGATCACATTGAGCCCCATTTCAGTGTGTTCAATGCAACGGCATTTTCGTACATCATTTTTAAAAACCACGTTTCAACTTTCCACTAAATAATAGGCCGCTCCAGAAAAGGGACAGATTTGTCTCACATAGCCTTTTTTGTTTGCTGTATTTTAGAATGTGTGATCTATTTCAAGATTCTGTCTTCTCTGTGGCTCGTTTGCAACTCCTGCTGTAAATACCATGACATGAGCATTCATGTCCCTCTGAAGCTGCAATTCATCCAGTTGGAGAGTAAACAGTAATACTATATTTAATGGAAGAATAGCCTCTGTAGAGGAAATTAGGATAACACATCCCTCCACTCAAATGGCAGGTCATGCTTCAAATGCTCTGAACTAAATCGTGCAGTAGTGTTACAGGGGCAGTAAAAGAATTATTATTCCATGATCTGTTAAAATTTACTCTTTATGTTCTTATGCTGGAAGAACATAGCAATTATGAGCTGGAAAACAAATGTGATCAAAGTGATCCCAACCTTAGGGAGCTGGTGATACAATTCTAAAATGGTGGTGGTGTTAATGGCGTCCCAAACACTTTGGTTCCACTTTTGTAATAAGGAAGCTGAAGGATTCTTACATGGGAGCCACTACCTCTTAATTAATGAGGTCACATTCTTTTAGTGAAGTTCCATGATTCCAACTAAATTATTGTATAAAGCATCAGTTGTGGAAGTATTGTAAC
>WAAD01041866.1:14898-57456 GCA_013389945.1 Fregata magnificens | reverse complement strand
CATAAAGAATAAATCATAAATTGTCTCTCTTGCTTTTCATATTGTTGTAGTATTTGGAGGAATCTTCAGCATACGCAGTGGAGGGCACTGGTGTTCAGCAAGGAGCCTCAGTCTGCTAGTCTATTGCTTTATTTATTATGCATGAAAAATCCCAGTGCAGCCAGGGTCTCTATTGTAAAGGCTTCCTGGCAGACCAGCATGGAGTCATGTTGCAGCACGCTGTCTCTTTGCATTGCAGCACTAATCACATTCCCTGCTTATTAAAGGGCACCTGGCAGGACTTCGAGTAACCATCACTGTTGTCATTTTCATGGGGGTTATATGTCGGCCTTCCAAATTTGTTCTCTGGCACAGCTATTTTGTATGTCATTTAGCTCTTAACGTGGCTTTGACTGCTAAAATAGCTCTTAGAAATATAAACTGCTTTGGTTATATTCATTATAAAAAAGCAGCCTTGCTGATATCATTAACTCGAGCACCTGTCTGAGCACTTTCTACAGAGCTAGATACAGATCTGACATCACAGTTTTCCTGTCACGTTTAGATACTGTGAGCCCTAACAGTGCTGTTCAAATGTCTTTTTGCTTTGTGTTACTTTTCCGTAGACTGTTTCATGCTCCAGGCAAGCTAATTGTTCCTCTGGTAAGATAGAAGCTGAAAATGAATTTCAAATGTCTGATTTTTTGTTATTTTCAGCAAGTTACCCTCACAAAATCTGATCCTCTGATCTCTTTGAGCTTCTTTTCCAAGGGCCAATGGAAAGCCAAGCTGCCAACTATTTTATGAATTTGTGGGTGTAAGGTGATGAGGAGAGAAATGAGGAAATGCTAATTTGAGCATTTGGAAAAGCCTTCTGATGGGGCTAAAAAAAGTTTTGTATCAACCAAATTGTTTAAAGTCAGTGGCTGCTGGTTATAGGAAAGGGAGGATATTTTGCTGTGAAAAGCTAATTAGATCCACAAGAAAAAATGGGCTGACATTGACCCCCTAGAAAGAAACTCCAGAGTTTAGGATAAGATCTGGCTGTACTGCATCTTCTATGACTGAAATGAAGTCTAGATTTTACAGCTACCTTCTCTTCCAGGCTTTGTCACTGTATTGATGCATGTTTTGGGCGATTTGACTCTGCAGAATGCTTTGTGCATCTTCCTCTCTTCTCTGTGTGGCTTGTCAATTTAGAATTGTGAAATCTTTGGAATAAAAACTGCCTCTTAGTGTATTTTAGCACTGCTTAGCATAATGGGACCTGATTTTTTTAATACTGCATTACAACTAGTAATAGTTGCAATCACTTTCCTTCCCCTCAGAGAGGCAATTTTAAAATATAATTAATCTTGGTGTGTGTGTCTCTATCTTAATTGATATCATTTGGCATATAAACAGGTAATAATGCAGTGCTTGTCATATTGTTTACAATGTGGTTTCCTGTTGTTACCAGATACAGAGCTGCTTAGGCTCTGAAGATAAAAGCTGTTATTTTTCTGTATAAAAAGCTCACAGTTCTTCTAAAATTTTTAATTGAACTTTATGTATCACCGTGATGTCAGCTTATGGTTTGTCTAGAGTTGAGCTCTTGTGCACTGTCATTATGTTTCCTGCAAGATGCCATATCACATCTACAGGGATAATTCTGCTGTGTCAAGAATCCTACAAAAGATGGGTAAGAGGCAAGCATGCAATATTAACCTCTGGTGACAGCTAGAACCATAAAGCTGGAACTATGAGTGGCAGTTAGAGGAGATAATTGTCATAGGAAGCTAGCAAACAACCAGCAAATGCTTCCAAGCAAGAATTTCACTTGGAGCAGAATGAGTAGAGAGCTCTTGCTTGCAGGTATTGGTGAAAAGGAAAAGTCGTTCCACCTGGTTTTAGAAAACTATGGAGGATGGGAAGACTCTAAAAGCAGGAACTGCAGTATAGATGCATGCAATCCTTTGTCAGAGGGTTCGCTGGATGGATACTAAGTATTTAGAAAACAAATTAGGTTTTATCGTATTTGTTTACTCTCAGGCTTTAAGTGGAGCAATTACTTTAAAGTAAAAGAAAAATATATCCGATATATCTACAGCGTGTTTATCTTAATTTTCAAGGGAGCAAACAGGAGTAACAAAAATAGTCACCCTTGCTCACCAAAGAAAGATTAAGCATTTGTTGGCTATAAAATGAAATAAAAGGAAGGACAACTGTCTGGCTTTAGGGAGTCATCTGGAGCACGTTGGAGAGATGCTCGCCGAAGTAAAAGCACAAGGCCAGCAAAGCAGCTCAAAGCACTTGGAAGTGCAACAAATTAAGGCTTCAGTACTATCCTACTGAGCAACGCCTAAGTAAGCTGTGCTGATAATTCTGGGTTCTGCAGATGTAACAACCTCGACGCTTAAACTTCTAGGTGTATCGTTGAGTAGAAATTTTGCAACTTAAGGGTTGACAGGAAGGAAAGGAGGTTTATATTTGGAAAGCAGGCTTAAGGAGTGCCCTTACTGTGCTGGGGGATTTGTGGCTCTCCAGGAGTGAATATCTTGCTGTACAGCCTTGGGTTGACACCCATATGTTTGCATGTACTCACTATCCAGCTCCTCTATGGAGCACCAAGAAATTCATCTGTGAGTGCACAAATATGTGTGACCTAGCTTAGTTAGTTACATGCTATAAGTGAATAATCTCTGAAGCTTTTTTCTTCTGATATTTTGTGTGTCTTAGTAACACCATCTTAAATACTCTAGGTAGCTTTCTGCTTAATAAAAACATCTGAAGTAGGGATTTTTTTTTTAACTTTTGAGATTGGCTTGACCATGAGTTGGGGTTTTTCACAAATGCACATTTCAAAGTCATCTTTGTTGCCCAGTTTTTGGCTTTTACAATGCATTTTGGTCACATTCTCCAACTGCTCTCTTAGTTATGAAGGTCGGAAAAATCTTTTAAAAACTAAAGCTGAAGGCAGAGATGCTGACAGTGACTTAGGTCTGAGAGATGATGCTGTAAGGATACGTATGAAATATTGCAAGGCTGGTGATGAAAAAGATACGCTTCTGGGACAATACACCTATCCCTCGCGTGGCTGTAATTGCGCAGGACTAAATGCATGCATCAAAGCAGGCTTCTTGAAGCTTTTGTAAACCAAGGTGGATGGGGAATTGTTCCTCCAGCTTTCCATAAGGGCAGATCCTCTTTCCGCACTTTAGGAATGAGGACTTTGAACTTGAAGGTAGTGGAAATTGTAATGGAGAAAATCCAGAGGTATTAGCTGGCAAGCAAGATTGTTTTACTTACTAATAACAAAGAATAAGCCATTCAAGCTTGCAAGCCTAGACCAAGCTTTCAGGGTAAAAATAAAGCATTTTTATTAAAAACCATTGGCTTTAGAGAGATGAGTATTTAAAAAAATATTAGGGCAATAAAGTCAAACCAGAGATGAAAAGTTGGCACATTTGTAGAAATTACCCTTTCCTTGTCTTTGCTTTTTGAACTTGTTTCACTCGAACACTTCTTTATGGAAGGGAGGTAACAAGTAATTAAATGCTTTTGAGACTCGTTTGTGCTTTTTGCAGAGTGTCTGAGGAGCAGCCAGGCTAAACTGGGACCGTTATTTCTGAGAAATGTCTTTGCCTCATTTTATTTTTAGATTGTTGGGCTTATTCGAACAGTGAGAAAGTGAGAAGGACTGAAAGCTATACTGAACAGGGCTTTAAGAGACATTTGACACAGCACATTTAACATTTCTTGTGGAGCAGCGAGAAGGGTTGATACATTCATGCTGATCAAGTAAATCAAACAGGAATCAGGTCAAGCATGTTATAGTTGTTTATGGCACAGTTTCAAACATAACTGTAGTTAGCAGGAAGCTGAATGAAGTGAGAGACTACTGCTACATATAAACGTCTCAGTGCCCATCAGTCTTTGAGGAGCAAAATTGCCTGTATTACCTATGTAGTTGATTGTGATAGCTCTGAACTTGCTAAAGATGATAGTATACCTGTCAGTGTCCTTAAAAACAAAGAAACCCAACCAACAACCACCACAACAAAACCTCCCAAAACTGTAGTGATTTTAAAAAACAGTATGGTAAGTCCTTCTTGATACATTTTTCTTTTTTTTTCTTTTTTTTTTTTTTTCCCCAGACAAGATAGTGACATTTTCCCTAGCTTAATAAGTGTTCTGGCCTAAATATTCCATTAGATTTGTAGAGGGGAGGAGTAATTACCTTGAGAAGATAATGTATGATGTATTGATTCTGGCTTAAACATTGTCTATATATATTATAGCACTGATTTGCTAAATTAAATGTTTTCTAGAAAGGCCTTCACATGATGCCAAGAATTCATGTTATAGGCTTAGCTCCCTTCTCTCTCCCTTTTGTGCAGATTTAACATCTTACTACATCCCTGCTCTGTAGCCTTGTATTGGAACAAATTACTAGATTACTATAAAGTGATTATGATGGGGAGCACTAGCCCAAGGCAGTAGGTGGAAGAGGTGAAACTGTTGGGCTGTTCTGCGAGTGTGAGGTTACAGCTATTGTACACCTTTTTTTGAAATACCTTCAGCCAGCTCATGTGATGCTGTACCACAGTGAAATTTCCGATGCTTATACCAGCTGTGAGAGTGACAGCCAGTGTTCTCTATGGCCCTTCCTTTGGCCTTCCCAGACCTGTGTTCCTCTGGGGAACTTTGCAAAATGTAGCAGATTCTCAGAGTTTTGATATTATGTGACCTGCAGTGCTAGTGACTTAAAAAAATCTATAAGCTGTTGTAAAATTTTCTCTTACCTTGTAAAAGACAATCAGGCCATTCTGTATCCCCCAGAGTACCGCTGCCAGTGAGATGTTCTGTAATGGAAGATGCAATCCTTTTCTGATGAGTGAAGGACGTACATGGCTAGAAGATTTCAGTTCCATTTTTCTCTGTAGGAAAGAATTTCATCACTCAAGAACTTTGAATACAAAGGATTCTGAACCTGATGAGCTTTCTTTTTTTTCCTTGTGGATGATGCTCAGAACAACAACTTAATAAAACATGGGGAAATTATTCTGTTAGGATACATCATTAATCATCTCCCCTTACCCTTCTTCAGACATTTTGCTATTAATTTTTTAAAGATATTTAACCCATCGTGACCTTGGTGACAGATCTGAGTTGCCAAGAGATTGAACAAGTAAGCAGATGCTTTGCTGTAAATGTCGAAGATATTAAATTGGAGGTTGTTTTCTCTATGCCTTTGATTTTCAGTGACACCAGCTGCTATCTTGCTGAGTTGGGACATCTCAGATAATGAGCAGGATGACAAACAACACAAATCCCTATAATAGTTTAATTCTGAGTAGGGAGCTCACTTGGCTTGAAAAGGTATGTTTGCTTTGGCTTACAAACTTCCTATTTGTTTCCCCTAAACTCTTTCCTCCCACGTGCTTTCTCTTGTTCTATTTTTTTCAGTTCTGAACATTTCAAGGTCTTTTTAAATTGAATGAGATGAAAGGTGTATCTCTTCAAGCCCTGCAACACGTTGTACTTCTAAATGAACACATGGGACACTTGGTGTGTGATGTGTCAATGGTGAAAGATGTATGTATGCTGAAGGGGTAAGGAGTGTTTTGCAGTGTAGCCTGCTGCATTTCGCTGTATTAACAGAATCTTGGTAGCTGTTACATTTGCCAACGTATATTTTTTGTGATATTGATTTAATAAATGCTTACTTGCAACTCCTGTAAAATAAATTGCTTCCTAGTTTTGATAGGAATAATTCACAATTTGTTACTGTTCCCTGCTGATGTAATATAGTAGACCAAATCTGTGACCTTTACTTCAAGGGGAGTTCTGTAACTGATCCCTCCAAATGGGATTATTTCAGAAATTATAGTTGCATATGAATTCATCATGTTAACGTGTGCTTCACATTGGACATGCAGGATGATGTGTTATGTGTGACAAATTTGTAGCAGTCACTGGTTCTCTATGATGTAGACCCAGTGCATGGGTAGTTCTGGCCTTTTCCTAGAAGCAGATGTTTGCTTAGGCAAGAAAAGTAAGGACTTCATGTTACTTTTGTACAGAGGAGGGGAAAAGTCTCACGAGTCTGTGCCCTACCATGACTTGTTGGACAGCCCTCTCACTGTCTGATTTGTGGTCACTGAACATGACTTCAGTCTCCTCTGTTACAGGACTTTTTGGTGGGTAATGAAAGGATCCATAATGCAGGCAACTTTTAGACGTGCTTATTTAACCTGGAATCTTCCCTTGGTCCCAGTAGTGCATTTCTCGTGTTCCTCTCCTATAGAGGAATGCCAGGCAGGAAGAAGGCAGCTGCAAGTCTCCCTCCTGTCTCCCTGTGCCAGAATGGAGACATAATCAGGGTTGTTAGTCCGTGCTGCTTTTTTGGGTGCATCTAGCCAGTCATAACCTTAATGGTCAAGTGGATTTTTTTCTGTAGGCCTAAAAGAGAAAAAATGTTAAAGGTATGAGGATTTGATATCCTTGCTGTTCTAAGACCACTCACCNTTTTTTTTTTTGGCACTGAGACTTATTTTGCCACCTACTAATGAAAGGAGGCAGGAATCTGAATGTATTCTGCTTACATCCAAGCCTTGTGTTGCCTGCCATTTACAGCAGGAGCAGTATGATGGTTTGCTGTCACTTAGATGTCACTCAGATTCCTTCAGTCTTGATAGTACACTGTTGATCGAGTTGCAAGGCAAGATTTTTCCTAGGTAAATTCTGGATGCCCTAAAATAAAAAAGCCTGAATGCTACTGTATAGCTCTGTATAGTAGATTTGTTGAATAAAGAAGCAGCCACTTTAATTTTTTTTAAGCACTGTAGTAAAGAAATCTTGTTCTGTTGACAAGTTCAACATGAGTCTTGTGCAATACTTCTCTGTTTGCTTGGATCCTCCTCCTTCTCCCATCTGCCACCTTCTCACTCTAAGGAAAGGAAACTCCATTCTGTTCAAAGCAAAGTGCCAATGAAAAATGGGGAAAGACTTCTAAGAGCAGCTTTTGGATGAGACCGTTCCCTGAAATCAAAACAAATATAATCACAGCTCACTCTAGTTTTGCCCTGAACACATAGCAAAAGGTTAAGGCTAACATTTAGTAAGATCCAGTCCCTCCAGTGAAGGATGTGCAGTTCAAAAAGGCAGAAGAAAAAGAGGGAAGCAGAAAGGCAGAATCACTTACTAATGCCCATGATCGGTGCTCCATGGCAACATGTTCCTTGCAAGGAAAATAGCATAAATACCTATTAAGCAAAGGGATTCCACAGCAAGCAAATTAAATGCCAGAAATCAAACAAAAGTTTGGGGTTTTTTTTTCCCATAGGTAATTAGGGTAGCGACCATTAAAGTATCATAGTTGAAACAGATGCTGTATAACTTTTTTGAAGTATGAGATGTACCTCATTTTGAAGTATCCTGCTTCAGAGGCTGTGCATTTCTGTATGTTTATAGTTATTAGCTTTCTTATGCTTTGTGAAGCTGCTGCTTTCTAACTTTAAGGATTGTTTCCCTCTGCAAAGACCTTTTGGTTGCTTCTGCCTGATGCTGACTTGCAAATTCAGTGTGAGCAGTTAAAGCCTAAGAAAGATGAACTTGTATTATTATAGGGACTTGGTGTGTTTGTTTAAGTCCCCAGGGCTGGAGCTCAAACCTGGTAATTGTCTTGACTAGAAACGAATGTGCTGAGTTTCACCCTAATCCTTAGGAACCATATGCCCACAACGGGCGATCTCTGCCCGTAAGAATTAAGGATTAGAGAATTTCAGGACTGTTTTTGATAGTTCAGCTTGAGATATCAAAGTACAGCAGTGTAGTTGCCTACAAAATAATGACAGTAAATGTGCTTATGCTTTCTTTATGCCTGGAATTCAGTTGGAAGATACTCAGTTGGATATTTGGGGCAAGGACAGCAGAAATCAACAGGACTTTGTCTGCTGGAGATGCTGAGCCTGCAGGCTCTACAGCTGAGAGCGCTGAACAAACTGTGTGGGAGGTGGGGTCTGAGGGAGCTAAAACTGTGAGGTCCTGCTTGAGTCACCGTGCCACACTCCCCGCTGCTGTGGGCACTCCATCTTACCTTCATCACACATTTGTTGGGGTCTGTGTGGCCATGAATTAGATGGCTTTTTCATTTCCTCTGTTAACAGGGTGTTCTAGATCCACACTCCTTGGCTGGCTGAAAGCTTGTTTTACTGTCCAGTGTAAAGTCTTAGGATATGTGCTCCTCCCCCCACCCCTTAAACCAAAGCAAAAATTCTAAGTCAAAATTTTGTGATCTCCTTACAGAAGTGTAGGACAGGTATGGGAGGGATTATGTAGGTGAGAACTCTGTAGATATAACTTGTCTGAAGTCCAGTTTCTCTGCTTTATCCAGTGGGATGACTTGTTTTCTCGTGTACTGGCTCTACAGAAGAAAAGCCAGGCACAAAGCAAGTATTTTATCCTGTGAAGAGCTAGTTTCCAGTCTGTTATGTAGCACTGTAAAATAGTCTACTGAGCTGCAGTAGTGTTGGGTAGAATAATCAAGCTTGTAGTCAAGTTTGAATCATGTCGTAAGCTGTTAAATGCTTGGCCAAGACAGTAAAATGTTGATGATGCTGCAGTACTACAAAGCTGTAGCTTGATGAATAAATGCCTTCTACAGTATAACACGTCTCCATTTGGTATCCTGTACATGATGTGCAAAAATGAAAGGCATTTCTAGATGCAGAAGTTAAAAAATGTTTTTGTTCACTTAATTTAAGCAAGCAAATGTTAAGCAGAAATTGCTTTCATCTAATTAAATTTTGTCCCCTCAGCTTGAGGTAGATCTAATAGGTACATTCTCTATCCCTAAATACAGAGAAACTACACCGAAGGAAATTGCTGACAAAACAGTGCAAAAAATTGTGATACATTAGTGTACAGTGGGAAAGTTAAGTTTGGATTGCATGGTACAATGATCTGTCTGTCTGTGTATTTTTTTTTTTTTTTTTTAAAGCTGTTCCATGGCTCAGAAGAGCTGGGTTTCAGCTATTAGGCTGTCCCTAGCAAGAGCAATAGCTAAAAAGCCCCCGTGGAACTGTGCCAAATAAGTCTCTCTGGAAATTAACTTCACTCACTTCTAGTCAGCTGCTGTTAACAATTTGTAACTGTAAGTATAACTTTAAGGCTTGATCTCTTTCAGAAATAGTGGACCTGTGTCTGGCAGCTTTAACACATGGATGGTGTGTGTTAGTTGTCTTACTGCTCTGGAATGTTTCTGGTGTACGCTTTCATGGCAAACGAGATGCGTGAAACTTGCATGGAATCCACGTGATTTCAGCCAAGATTTTTAGAGTTATTCTAAGATTATTCATTTTTTGTAGATACATGTCTTTGGGGGCCCAACTTTTTGAGTTCTTAAGGCAGTCTGAATTCCATCACAGTGGATAATAATCAGGCTCCTTATGGTGTATCAATGGATCGCTGGCTTTGGGTATTCCTTTTCAAATTTTTACTGTTTTCATATTCTGGCGGTGCAGGATGATTATATGGTAATATTCCTCAATTGCTTCTTACTTTCTGTCCAGATTGCAGCCCCTTCATTATATAATTGTAAACTATTTATGCTAATTCTACTGTTAGAGCCAGTCATACCCAGGCAGTTGCTTTATTACTTTAACCCTTAGCGGAAGCAACTGGATCATTTCGTAGATGTGTGTGACGTATTGACCCAGATTTGTGGACCACTTACGTATGTATCTGTATGTGTACAAAGATGTGAAAACAGATGTACAGTAATAACTTTTGGATGTAATTTGTCTCTTTTTCATTCATGTTCCAGGATTACAGTGCAATAACGTAGGGGTTTTTTTGCTTTGTATTACAATAATTTAACATATTAATACTTAAATTAAAATAATGTTAATTCCCCTTTTAATAGAAGGCCAAGCAGTGGCTGCTGGTCTCAAATATAGTAGAAGGTATTTTAAAGTATTTCTGGGTCTGGTTCTGAGATTCCACCAATTTGTAGCTATTTTAAGGAAGGGGTAAAATAGCTTTTATTTGTCTCACTCCCTATTGCTCTTTATCAGAAGGGTCTGAGTGATCCTCAAAGTAAGATAGATTCTCAAGGCCTTTCTTAATGTTGGGTTCCAAGGGAACTGCTAAATAACTTCAACCTCCCTGCACTCTTTAATCTCAGCACTACTTACCCACCCTGCTCCCCAAAAAGTCTTGAGTGTAGCTGTATTTGGTGATCTTCCAAGTTGTATCAGTTGTGATTCACTGTTGAAAAGTTCAGGTGTGTTATTCTGTGTATTTTGGACAGTCAGAGCGACAGAAGTGACAGGGAAGTTCATAATGGTATCTCTAAGAAACCATTCAGTGACAAACGAGCTGCAGTAAGATGGATCACTTCCAAACAGAGGGGGAGCAGATTTCTCTGCGGGGCACTACAGAATAAACTGAGGTTCTGATTAAGGTGGGTGACTGCCTTTACAGAGGCCATAAGATGGCCTGTTTAAATTGTTTCAGTAAAAATACAGCTGAGCTTTTGAACTGGACATTAAGCTATTAATTTCTCTAATATTTTTGTGAGGGTAATAGTAATCAGGCATTCCTTTAAAACTCATCTGGTCTGACCCTTGTGAATTTGGTGTCTTCTTCTCGGTGTCCTTATTTGTGTTTTCCCAAAACTGCTTTAGTTTTATATTAGCATTGCCTGGGTGCCGCCTTAAAGCTGAGCATCTTCTGTTGTTCAGGATCATTTCTGGTTTCTCTTCCAGACTTAGACTGGCACTTTGCATAGAATATTTAGCCATGTTATCATCTTGATTAAACAAAGTAATCTTAAGGATAGTGTCAGCTTTCCTGTCATGCATTGGTGATGCTGTTCTTCATGGTAATCAAACTGGAACAACTGGCCGTCTTGTGCAAGTCAATGCCCAACAGAAAGAGTATGGAGTCTGTTATTATTCAGAGTAGTGGATGTTTCTTCAGAGTACCGCAAACTGCATTGCACAAAGGGAGCAGTGGTCTGTAAAGAAGTAAAAGACTTCAGCCTCCAGCATGCGCAAATCCTCCGTCTTCATCAGTGGGTTGGTTCAGAACAGTAGCAACAAAGGAGAAGGGGGGAAATAGGTTTGTAAAAAAGCACAAAAGGTGCTTCATTTGCCTGATAAACCAGCAAGGCATTTCTCCTCTGAGACTCATTCTGCCAAATTTGTTCTGCCTTCTGTCTTTATCACATGAGGTTGAAATAGGCATCATAAAAATGACCAAGAAGGAAATATACTGGCTTTGTGTCTGAAACATGTAAAAACTTTGTGTAAATGTGATAGTTGAAAACACAGCACTTTCTTTTTGGTAGAGAGGCAGAATAAGTGATTTTCAAGAGGTAGATACTTTGTGTATCTTTGCCAGATTCAAGACAAATAGCTGAAGTGACATAGCAAGGCTTCCAGCATGCATGTTATGATCCTGAGAATGAGGAACATTTGCATGAGCACTTAAGCAGTGTATGCAAATCTTGGTTATTCTCCATAAAGCTCTTAAAATTCATTTCTATAGCTTCTTGCTTCTGGGACAGTCATACCCAAATGTAACTAACAAATGAGCAACACAAACTTGACCAAAAGTCTAGTACCTTAAAGGACTTGTCATCTTAAACCAAGGTTCTCCTTTAACTCTGAATGCATAGTTAGTGGATCTCAGTGATGGTCCTGATTATTTCTGACCTGTTTTAGGAGTATTTCTACTCTTCAAATGCAATATTTAAGTGCAGTGACGAAACTAAAAAGGCGAAATATGTTGCAGTGGTCAGAACACCCTCTCAGAAGTGACTGTGAAAAACAGCTTCAGTGGCAAGTTTTTATTTCATTGTCTGTGTTATGCTGTGGTCCAAATGCCAGTTCCTGTGTTATCCTGGCATGTAGCAATGTCCAAAAAACAGTGTAGTCCCATGTAATCCCAGTGTTGAGCTGTGTTTATATTAATATGATTTCATATTTAGGATTTATATTTATGGTTTCGGTTTAGACTGAGACTGAGTGTAAACCTTGCACTAGGTTTGCTCCCTGAGCAGAGGGCATAGCTTCAGGGGTTAGTGCAACCCTGGGGGTTATCATCGTTGGCTGCAGGGCAGCAGGAAAATTTCCCCTCTGCAATCCACAGCCATATCTGGGCTCTTTACAGACCTGGCAGGGATCCAGTTTGAAGGGGCTCGTTGTCAATGGCTGCTCCTCAGCTGTGTCTGAACATGTGAGCCTTTGCTAGGGTGTAATGCCTCATAAGATCGTTAAATGTACCTGTGAGTGTGTAGATCAACTTAAACTATGCCTGATGCTTTTCTGTTTAGCAGCATTTAATTCTGTATATTTTAGAAGCATGTTTATCCAAAGGCCTCTGGAGATGCCTTTCATGGTTGGATGCAGATAATTGAAAGTTGGCTGTTTTCCTGCTCCTGGATGTCAGGTAGCCTTTCAGTGAACCTGGCCCTTTCAGAGTTATCTCTTCCCTGTGGCACAGTGGTGGGAAGCTGTAGCTCAGAAATGATTTGGAAATATTGGTTGCACTGATGGCTCTTTACCATGCCAAGGATTTAAGAAACCTGGCTTGCAGCCCCAAGAGGCAGGACTGACCTTGGGTTACCCAAGGTTCCACTACATGGCTAATTAGTAATAGAGGAAATCTGACAAATATGTGACTAATGCACAGGGACTCACCTAATGAAAATAACACCTTCTCCCTCCCAAATAGCTCCCTTGCAACCTTTAGCTACACAGCAACTACTGCTGTTTTATGAATGAAGCAAGCGGATTCCACAGCAGTCTTTGTGCATGCTCTCCACCCCGTGTTTGGCTCACAAAATGAGAATTATATTTTAGTGGTTTTATAGACAACATAACAGCAAAAATACACATGGTACATAGGTAATACTGCTGCCACACTAGCTAAAATGTAATTTCTCATTCCTGCAGAAGGCTCCTTTTCTGTGAACTTGAAAGTATCTTGTAAATGTCAGGGTTTGCCAGGACGTGACCAAAAGCGGGGGAGTAAATTCTACAGTAATGCTATTCCATTCCTTATTCACCATGTCTTTTTCAAGTCATGAGAAGGCAATGATGGCATATAATTTTGATACCTGATAAAATAGTCTAATTTGGTCAGGGTGAGAAACAATTTTTAAGAGCTGAAAATGCTACTTTAAATGATTGCTCTGCTTGTAGTTAACAGGAATTCATCCCAAAGAGCCAAATCAGCATATTATTTTGTCATGGCTAGTCAGATTTTTCCATGTAAATTTAAAAGGAGGGTAATTTTCCCCATTCCTATTTTAGAATGTTCCTCATTCTGCCTTTATAATTTTGTCCATTTCCTCATTAGTGCTCCTTTCAGAGCCCAAACATGTCGACAGTGAGACCATTATCAGCCTGAAATAAATGAACAAGCATTCTCATCTTCAGTCATGGTTTGCCTATGACAGCTATTTTTAATTTTGCAGCTGCTGGAGACTAAGGCAGATGAGACGGATTTGCAATTGATGATTTGGCACCTATATTGTGCAGCTACTTTACAAGTGTTCTCATAGATGTTGGGAAACGTGGGGGTTTCCAAGGGGTCTCTTCACTGAAGTTGCACTTCTGGAGAAAGAGAGAGAGCGAGCATAAGGCAACACACTGATAGCAGAAGGAGGTGTCCTGCTGGTTTAGCATTTGTTTGCAGGTGTTCAAAATGGAGTGTGAGATGGCAGCAAATTCTTTTTTCACCAAATGTGAATATGAGCTGACAGCCTTGTGCACTCTTCTGTATATTCTGAGCAGTGCTAGTTCCAGGGGGTCCTCAACCTCGAGCATTTTTCTTTCATGGAAGAGAAGGTGGAGTGACTTTTTGGCCACAAGGAGCAACTTCTGTTCTTCCCAGCCTTGACCCCTGTTTCAAAACCAGCTTCATAACTCCATTGTTGATCAAACTGCAGAATACCCAAGTGCTGCAGTGACCTGTGCCTGGCTTTACATGGGCATTCAGGCAGGTGAACTTAGGTGCCCACCAATTGCAAAAGTGACCAAGCATGGAAGGCAGCGTGGGGTGTGGGTGTAAAAATGTCTTATTGAGTTAAATACCCACATGCCACTTCACCTAACCTGAGTGCTTGTTCAGGTCTCGAAGTACCTCTTTTGTCTTTGTGCCAATATTTCTGTCATTTATAGTTTGCTGTCATAGAAGTTAAGATATGGTGGTTCATTTAATTAGTACCTCTGTGTGGTGTGGGCTTAACAGATGGTTGGTAACTGTCTAAATTTTCTTAGATGCTGAAACACAAAAGACTTGATTCTGCAGCTCCCCACAGTCAGAAGATAGTGACGTGCATAACCCTGAATGATGAACTGGTTGAAGTTTTAAATGGTAAACTGCATGGTTGGGGAGTGAAACATATTTTGAAAAATCTTATTTAGTTTCATTTTGTCTTTGACCTTTAGCCCAAATTGGATTACATATTTCCTACTCTTTCCCCAAAAATTCAGTAGCAGTGGTGCATGTGTGTTTCCACTGTGCTTTTAAATCTATGTTAGTAGATCCAGGCACTTGGAAAGCCACACAGATTTTATCTTAATGATCCATAAAGAACAGTTTAGCTAGGTCTTAGAAGACTTTAGAGCATCATAAACCATCATTCTGGGGTTTGTTTTGGCAAGTACTCGGTTTGCAAACTTACACTAAATTTTGGCTTGCAAAGTATGATATTAACTATAGTCAAGAAGGTTGAGATACTTCCACACTGCTGACCATACTGTTAATTAGGTAGTTAAATACTTATGCAAATGATCTTTTAGTTTCATGTGTTATGATTGTAGAAGAGCGGCCCAAGTTGTTTTCACTTGTACTGAGCATCATTGCTTGAGTACTGTTATTTATCTTGCTAATACTAACTAAGCTGACATTTTTGTTAGTTATCTGACCTGTTGAATAATCTATCCTATGACCTCAGAGTATTTTGATTGTATCTCGCTGAGAATAGTCTTCTTTCTATAAATGGGATTTCTAATAGAGGAAGGTGCTATACAGCAGAAGTATTACTGGGAGAGTTCAAAAAGAGAATGAAGTAATGTATCTTTGAAGTGCAGTGACTCCATTACAAGTGTTCCAACTTAAGTCTCTCTTTCGATCTCATAAGAACTAAAAAGGCAGTTACTGCTATAGCATCTCAGAGAAACTAAAGGTCTAAAAGAACATCCTGTTGAGAGGACTCAGTAGTTATGCTGTTAGTTAGGCTAAAACTGTGAAACATGCTTATTCTCATAAAAGTAATGAGGACTCCATGTCCTGATTCTGTAAATAACCTAGTGCCCATCTCTCTTGCATTCTGGTGACGAACAGGCCTTTCAGAAAAGAACATGTTCATTTAAGAACAACTGTCCACATATGCCAGGCATCTCTGGTGTGTCACCTGTACTCTATGACTTGATGATACTGAAGTGGGTAATATACCTTTGAAAATATGTATCAACAGACCAACTTCACCTTGACCCATTAGCTAGAAATAAGAAAATAGTATCTTTTTTGTTTGTTTGTTTTAATCCATAGTCAAGCCCTAGCAAGATGTTGAAAATCTGGAGTTCAGGATTGTCGGAGACGCAGACCCAGGCTGCTTTGCAGTGTGTATTCTGTGACTCTTCAAACAATGGGAAATTGCACTTTGGCTGGCAAGGCTGGTTCCCTGTTTCTTGTGTGAGCACACTTCATGTATCCTTGACAAGAGGCTGTGTGCTTCTCCATGCAGTGATGGGCTGCATGTATTTCAGGTCATCTTTATCAGCTGGGGAGGACATGGATTTCTCACACAGGTTGTGATCCACAGTGCCTCCGGCATCTCATAAATGACACCACCTGAAACTCAGGCAGAGCTGAGACTGTTTTGTCCCCTGAAGACACTGGATTTTCTCTCTGACAAGAAAGCCCAGATTTGGCAGATGTTATCTTTAGAATAGCAGGAAGTGAGAAACTTGGTTTCATAACTAAATAGCAATAAAGTTAGGTTAATGAGGCCATGAATCATTTGAACAGTTCAACTTTGTGTGCATCTGCTGTATACTAAGAATTTCCCAACAGAATTTGCAGTGGTTTAAGCAAAAAGCTGACATGAAATAAGTTGCCTTTGATCTTTGAGTTTGGTTTTTGGGTCTGTTTGTTTAAGATTGGGAAGCTATTGAAGTAATGAAATGAAGATGCGATAATAGCCCAGGGAAACATGCTTATACTAATCTTATTCTGTCTAGCTCAAATAAAATAGCAAGGACATAACATATTCTATATGTTTGTTCAGTATTAAGTGTGAAGTGGTTGATAATACCTATTTCAGTCTCCTGCTTAGGATCCTGTAATAAGTTCTTGCTCTGTCCAAATTCATGCCTTCCTCTTCCTCTCTCTTTTGTGTTGTGTCTGTTGGGTCAAAACTTGCCAGCTCGCTTCATGCTGTGATAAGCATGAAATGCTTTGGATTGAGAATTACAAATACAGAGTCTTGACCTTTTGAAAGAAGGTGTTTTCTTTTTAACTCAGAACATTTTGACTTATTCCCTCTTGGTTTGTGCCTTCTTAGACTTATCTTAGTGAGTGGGCTTAATGAGGAAGACTTGGCTGTTGTTCCTGTTAGGGTTTTTGGTCATTAGAGGTCATTGGGGTTGCTATTCCATCACTGGTAATGTTGAATGCCTTTGAAAACATATTTTGCAAGAAAAATATTGGAAAACAGATTGTAAACATGGGCAAATGGGAAGTGAAGCCAAGCATTTATATGTTTATATTCACAATGCAATATAAATAATTGGGTTTGGGCTTAAACTGCATTGCAGAAAACATTTCAAACATTTTAGGCAAAATGATTTTTGTCTATCTTTTTACCCATATGAGAAGACTGGCTGCATCCCTGGCAGTGAATAAGTTAAACTACTTTGTGTTTTGTGTGTAGGCAGCATGCAGTTCTGTGAGATTGCAGTGGGCAATGAAGCAGCAGAATTCAATTTGCAGCAGTGACCTAAGAGGGGCTATTTTTAGTAATAAAATAGGTCAGGGGATGTGGTAGTGCAGACTGATAAATGAACGGTCTTCCCCTTCACTTGTGGGGCTTGTTTTTGTCCTCCAATATAGAAGCTCTGTGATGGGGGAAATCTGTCACGTGATTAGTGTTAAAATTTTTTTTTATTGTGAAGCAATCGCAGGAAAAGTGCTAAGTTTTATTTTAGTGAAGAAAAAAATATAAGTAACTGCTTTGGGATTCATGGAAGGCAAAACCAACTAGGGAGCAGGGTGTTTTGAAGCCATTGTTCAAAGCTGGTTTTAGCACTGCTGGAGATCTTATAGTTGCAGTGGTGTCCATCTGACAAGTAGTTCTTGCTCTTTTTCTTTCCACTCTACTAGCTGTTCTTACATGCTTTTTTAGCTTGCTTCTGTTATCAGTTTGCTTTCTCAGTGATTTATGCAGATGAGTGCTAGGGTCATCTTGCCGGGGTGTTAAAGATGAAGCACGGCTTTATTCTGTTCGAGTCCATGGGCATTTGGAGGAAGCTTGCGAAGGATCTATTCAGCCAATTCTTGTGACATAGAGCAGTCCAAGTCTCTCTTTAGTATAATGCTACTTGGCCTTTGCATTTCTACACTCCTTCGGTTTCTCTGAAATTATATTTCAGAGCAAACTTGGAAAGCACCTCTTGCCAGTTTGTGTGCTGATATAAACTATCCTGTTGTAATTAGCAGTGTGGCAAAGTCCCTATAAGCTCTAGTCACAGAGCAGTGCATGTTGATGCCATATAAACAGCAGAAAAACAATAGCTTTGGCCCTAAAGCCTTTTTTTTACCCTGGAAAAAGAATGCTTAGCGGGAAGCAAGCAGTCTCCACACCTGGCTGTAGCTGAATCGGTATCAGTGTGTCACACCATGTAACGAAGTACAGTTGCGGGATGCTCGGGTTGTTGCTGAAGCTATCTCCAGGAGTTAATGAGCCCTGGTGAGATGCACCAGGATGCCCAATTCTCCTGCTTTGGAGCTAAGGAGGTATCTCCCTGGGGACTGCTTAATGTTGTGTGAATGTACAGCCTGTGCTGGTGCTCGTTTGTCCATTCCTGCCTTACACTGCGCTGTGAAGCACAGATATGGTTGTATGACATGGGGGAGAGATGCCCTAAAACTTTCCCTCATTTTCATCTTCCATCCTAGCAAAATGTGTTTAATATTCTGACCTGTCTAGTTAGGACTATGATGAAGTACCATCTAGCAGAGTTTTTATAGTGCTTAAAAATCCTTGGATAATATCATGTTGATATCATATTTATAAGGAAAGTAAGCTAAACATTGGTCACTGGCATAAAAATTGTAAGCTCAGACTGTCCTTGGCCCCTTTTTTTAAGATTGCAAGTTAGTTGTGTGTCATCCTCTAGAATAAAAAACAGCTAAGTAATTTGAATTTCTAATTTCTGTATTTTTCTGCAGAGAAGATCTGTTTCTGTATTGTAAATAAGTACTGCATACCTCAGATAACCAATGAAGAGCCATGTCACTTGATATTTGAAATTCATGTTTAAAAACAAAAAGACTTCCAGTGGGATCAGTGCAGCGGAGATATTCTCAGCAACACTCTAAGAAACTTGAGGGGGCTTTTGATTACGTTCCATAATCAGTGTAATTTAATGTGTTTCTAAGGGACATCTTTTAGTAAGAATACACTATCCTGCACTTTTTACAGAAAACGCCAGTGATTTTTTTTTTTCTTTTTCCTTGTTAACCTTGTTTTGCAAAAGAAAGCTTGACAATATCATTGAATATAAACTCAGTCGTTTGATCTTTCTGTCCACCTTACTCATCATGGGAGCTGGGATTTCGTGACAATTCACAGTCTGTTCACTGCACCCATGTGAGTCAACTCAGGTGAGCAGAGCACACTGAACCAGGAGCTCATTTATTAGGCATGCAAGGGGAGAAATCCACAAATAATCGCAGCTCCTCTTCTTAAGCGTTTACAACTCTACAGTGCACCCTCCCCATCTCCTCTCACCCTATAGATTACTAGCCTGTCCAGTATCTGATGTGCTATGCTATGTTCCTTAAAGTGAATACCATAAAATGGAAAGCTTGCACTCAAAAGGTAACTGGGTCCATCTTTTTGTTATTACCATTTAATGGTGGTTTTAAATTTAGAGGAAGACTTTTGTTCTCCATTAGGAGCGAATTTATTTTAATTAATTTTTGAGAACTCTTGCTTTTCTTTATTTCCTTGTGTTTTCTCAGCATGACTGAATCAAAAACCAATTTGTGCCAAAATAATGAGCTGGGAAGATGGCTTGCTTTCTCTAGTGTGAAATCGTGTTTAGTGTAGGTATCACTAGTCTGATTGTGTGCAGTGTATTACAGTGTCTTGCCCTGGAATTTATTTTCTGCTTATTGAGGGGGTATGGAGGCTGGTGGGGAGAAATGAACTGCAGTATCTGACAATGACAGTGGGAAGTCAGTGATTCTGTGACAATGCTCAGTGTCTCTTCAGATTATGAGTAATTCCAGCTTCTTCC
Organism: Fregata magnificens; assembly: GCA_013389945.1. Taxonomy (NCBI): domain Eukaryota; kingdom Metazoa; phylum Chordata; class Aves; order Suliformes; family Fregatidae; genus Fregata; species Fregata magnificens. The sequence continues at coordinate 37,954 of WAAD01041866.1, read as the reverse complement.
TGCTTTACAGACAGGTGTAAGTAGAGCTTTAAATTTAAGATTGTCTCCTTGGGCTTGCAGTTCCTGTATACAGGAAACAAAACTGGCCATGCGGTGGGCTTTTTGTGCCCAGTATAAAAAGGGACTGCCTTTGACAGAGGTGGATTTTTTTTTTTCATGGTTTTCTTTAATCTTGACACGCATGCCTGCAAACCAGGCTAACTTGATGTGGTGGGTTGACCCTGGCTGGCTGCCAGCTGCCCACCCATCCGATCTCTGCCTCCCCCTCCTCAACAGAATGAGATAAAAACTTGGCAATTACTGTCATGGGCAAAACAGACTCAGCTTAGGGAAAATTAATGTAATTTATTGCCAATTAAAATAGAGTTGGATGGTGAGAAACAAAGGCAAAACCAAAAACTAAACCACCTCCCCCCACCCCTTTTTACCCCAGTCTCAACTTTGCTCCTTCATTCCGGACTCCTCCGCCCGGGGAGGTGCAGGGTGATGGTGAGTGGGGCTGCAGCCAGCCATAACGGTCCCTCTCTGCCCTCCCTCCTCCTCACACCGTCCCGGGCAGCGGGAGGGGGGATCCCTGCTCTGGCAGCCCGAGCTCCCCCCGCACCACCTCCCCCTCCGGCCTGGCTGCCGGCAGGGCTGTTCCTCACCCGTTGTCCCTCGCTCCTCGCTGCCTGTGTGGCCTTGTGCCCCTTCTGGAGAACGTTTGCCCAGAGGTGCCACCAGCTCCGCTGACAGGCTGGGTGGGGCCGTAGAGATACCAGCTGGGTCCTGCACAGGGCAGCCCCCGGCCGCCTTTCCTCACAGTGGTCACCCCACAGCCCCGCTGTCGCCAAAACCTGGGCACACGTGGCAGCTCTGTTAAGCTCTGAGGCACCAGCAACCAAAAGAGGTAAGAGAGACGGTGCCTGAAGCATGAGTGGAGTTATGTGGATCTTTAGAATGGTATTTTTTTTAAAACAAAACAAAACAAACCCCAAAACAACAACAAAAACCCCCCAAACCAACCAAAAAACCCAAACAAACTACTCGGACAAACACTAGGCTGAGATACCAGCGAAGTAGATCTTGTTCCTGGTGCTGTTGCTAGTGTTTTAGTTGACATGAGGCAAGTGACCTCCATCATGTGTCCCTCCCTTTTCCATTTGAAAAATGGAGATAATGATACATGATCTCCTTTGGGGGCTCCAGGGGGAAGGATATATATTCATCAACTCCAAACTTTTAATCTAATCTTTCCCAAGTAAGGTTTTCATGGGAAATTTCTGGACTGGCCTTGGCCTGGAGGTGTGCAAAAGGAGCCATGGGGTTTGGTCTGACTGTGCACTGTTCAAAAAGGAAAATCCTGGCTTTCTGTATTCTAGATGTCTTTTCAGTCAAAAAGCTAAGAGTGAAAAAATAGGACTTTTGTCATCACTCTGAAAATCCCAGGCCTCCTGCAGCTCAAAGACTTCCCAGAACAAGTAGCTCCAAAGTTTACTTGAACAATGTGATTGTAATCCAGAGGTGGAAAACATAAGATTTTTGCACTAGGTGTGTCCAAAGCCAGTTTATACTTAAACAGCCTTTTTTTCCCTCTTGCTTGATGTGCATGCACATGCATTTGAGGAATGGGGAAACTGAGGCATGGAAAGAGGATGAGATCTGCCCATGTTACCTACTAGTAGTTCAGCAGGAATGCCAGGAATAGAAACCATGTCTCTGAGTTTCAGGTCAAGTCACAGATAAAACTTGTCCCTCTGTCTCTCCCTTGATTGCTGCTTTTTCAGCTCGTTTGTGTAGTGACTGCCTGTATTCACTGAGATGCCCATGTCCCAGCCCTCTCCATCACAATACAGTCACAGCAGGGCAGATTGTCGGAAGAGGGTGGAAGCATAGCTCCACCATGTGCTATAAGCAATGGCTTCTGAGCATTGCTGGTAGTGTGACAGGACCTGCAAAATTAATACGCTAGCTGGAAAATACAAAACGTAACTCCGTTCTTCCTTTAGGCTCTGATTGTTCTCAGGGCAAAGTGGTACCTGCAGATAAGTGTTCCTGGTGTTGCATGTCACTCCTAAGTGTATTGCCTAAAGGAGGCAGCTTGTCTAAGAAACAGATGAGCTGCATTGTGTAACTGCAAGGGGTAGCAGACTGTGTCCTCCCAGCAAAGTCACGGTGTCCTGAGGAGACCCTTATGACTGACTTTTTTTTGCTGTGCCTAGGCTAAGAAATTCTGTGGTGAACTCCAAGGCAGATGTAGGTGGATTTGCTTATACTTAAGTCATTTTGTGGAACAGCTGCACCCAGGATAAGGGCAGGTCATTGTCTCTACTTGCTACCTGGGGAGCAGACAGTTTGCAACTGTGCAGCCGTTGCTAGGGTCAAAATATACAGGGCAAATCCTACCGGAGCAACAAGCTTATTGACTTGCCTAACATAAAGTGTTTTAAAAAATGATCATTGTTGGGGGTTTCCCTCCCTCCCCCCACCCCCAATTATATTTCATCACTTCTAATTCCTACTATTCTGGTACGGAGCCAGATGAATTGTGGATGTTATGGCTTTTTTTGAGCAAAAGCAGTACTTTGTGCTTTATTGGACTCTTTCTGCTCTCCTGCCTACTGCTCTGCTCATTTGCAGGGCCAAACAGAGCTGGCAGCAGCCAGGCACAGTGCTCCAAGCTGCCATTCACCATCCTCCCAGGAGAACTTTGAATTAGAAAAGGGAGAAGCTATTTTTGTGCTTCATATTAATTGATGAGTATCACGATTTTGTCCAGCATATGCAAAGTTGCCTTGCTGCTATTTAATGTGTGTAGTTAACTTCTGGGTTTTGTTGTGGGTCTTGTTGACTTGCCTGTTTTAAAACAACTGGAAAATTTTTTTATTTCAAAATCTGTATGTATGTCTTAGGCCAAAATCCATGTCAGTAATATCACAGGCAGGATCTTTAAAGAAGCACCAGGGTGCTATGTTTGCATTTAGATCCTATTTTGCTCTCTTAGTGCTCAGATTTGCATACCCAAGTGTACTTGCTACACATGATTTTATGCTCAGGTACAGATATGTCCCCTTTCTAGTTGAATTCTTATTTGTGGGCTTCTTAGGGCAGAGAGCATGCATTTATTTTACTGTATTTGTACAGGGCCTAATGTGGTAGGGTCCTGGTTCATGTCTGGATTTGTAGGTGCTGGCATGCAGTGCTGATAAATGCTGGGGAAGTGTGGACTAAAGACTTGATTGCAGCAGTGTATGCATGCAGGTGGAAACTACCTTTTGAAAATTTGGCACAGAAATGGTATATCAATTAGGAATGAGGGTACATGTGCATTTTGTTGCATGCAGGGAAGGTTTTGGCTATTGTTGAAACTGTTTGGGAGGAGGAAAATTGGTTTTATTCCCAGGTTTGGAGGTGACTTGAAAGGATTTATGTCAAATTAAAGATCTTGCTGTGCAGAGACTTTGATTAATAAGTTCACTCAGGAATTATAGCTGCAATAATTGTAATTGGAGGCAGGGTTTTGATCATGAGTCACCTTGTAGGGGCTCTCCTTACTGCCCTCCTTGAGAAAGTGGAAATCTGGAAGAGAGGAATTTGTGTGACCTTTCATTATCAAGCTGGCACTAGAAATTGGCACTAGGTAGACCCTGCTGTTGGAAAAGGCCTGGAGAATCAGCACAGTTCTTTGTGCTCAGATGGTACTAGTTTAGGTCACAGGTGTATAGAAGCTGTATCCAAAGGGAAAAAAGTGAAACAATAAACATGATTCCAGCACGAAGGAGTGTGGTAGAAACGAGAAGGCCAGGGAGTGTTGGGCAGCTGTGTCCTTCAGTGACCCTCTAGATTTCGAAAGTTTTGAGTGGGAGCATCGTTTGGAGCTTGCAGAGAATCCAATTTTTGCTAGGAGAACAGTCTTGGCTTTTGCCTCTTCTACCTAAATTTGATGATGGGTTTCTACAAAGAGCACACGTAGCTCCTGCATTGAAGCGTGCGGTTGCAGAGTTCAACAGAAGCAGTATCTGGATGTTCCTAATTTATTTGTCAAAACTGGAGAAAGATGAGGGAACTGTTGGGGGATAGTAGATGAGCTTTGAGGGAAAAGACACTTGCAACTGAAAGGCAAAGGAAGTTTGGCTCAGTTTTTCAGCCTTCAGTCAAGGTGCTGTTTCTTTTCTCAATAGTGTCTTGCTTTGAGCTTTTCCAGAGTTACTGTTTCTTTTAATTTAGTCCATTGTTGCACACAATATTGAATAGTAAGTGAAAATTTTCAAAATGTCTTTGACAAAATTTTAAGAAGTTATCCTTGAGTCTGTGAACCCAAGGGCCCCATGGGTCCCTGATGGAAAGAAAGTGTGAGCGCTTCAGGCAGTGATAACTTTCTGAATGTCTGATATCTGTTTGTACCAAGTTTGACCCACAAAGGGAAGAGCTAGGGCCCTTTCTGGAAAGTTAAAGTTACGCATGCACTAATAACTTGCTGAATACTCACAGGCTTTTTTGATGCATAAAGTAATCTTTTTATATTAATTTCATTCAGAATTAGAAAGCTTAGTTTCATTAGTATTCAATTAGTATTCTTGAATGACACTTTGTCCTGGTTTCAGCTGGGATAGAGTTAATTTTCTTACTAGTAGCTGGTATAGTGCTGTGTTTTGGATTTAGGATGAGAACAGTGTTGATAACACACTGATGTTTTAGTTGTTAAGTAGTGTTTACACTAAGTCAAGGACTTTTCAGCTTCTCATGCTCTGCCAGGTGCACAAGAAGCTGGGAGGGAGCACAGCCAGGACAGGTGACCCAAACTGGCCAAAGGGATATTCCATACCATATGATGTCAGGCTCAGGATATAAGCTGGTGGAAGTTGGCTGGGGGCAGTGACTGCTGCTTGGGGACAGGCTGGGGTTGGTCAGCGGGTGGTGAGCAATTGCATCGTGCATAACTTGCTTTGTATATTATATTATATAATAATTATTATTATTATACTTTATTTCAATTATTAAACTGTTCTTATCTCAACCCATGAGTTTTCTCACTTTTCTGATTCTCTCCCCCATCCCACCAGGGCAGGGGGGAGTGAGCGAGCGGCTGTGTGGTGCTTAGTTGCTGGCTAGGGTTAAACCACGACACACTTAAATTTTAAGTAACATTAAACTATATTGTAAATGGTTAAGAATTAAAGAAACAACCAATTGGTAATGTAGGCCTTGAGCAAAGTACAATATAAGAAGCACTGAAAAATGTTTCTCTGCATGATTAAGAGTGTCTGGTTTGCTGGTTTGATTTATTAGCTGGCTGAATGATTTCATTAATTCTGTATGACTACTTTTACTTCTTAGTGGTCATTTTTCATTTTGGATTTCATTACTGGATGAGCTTTTCCTAGGGATGTTCTTATCATCCAAAATTAAATACATGAAAATGTTAGGGAGGCTCAGCCCTCCCTTTTTATATCGATATTTTTCATACTATGGTTTTACAAACTGCAGAAAAATTCACTTAGGCTGCGATAACCTAGGTTTTGTCTGCATGTCCTCATTACTTGGACACAAAAAGATTTCTTGTTATTGCAATATATGCCATGTTCCCTGTTATGTTTTTCAAAATAGTGGTGTGGACCTAGAAAACCTTTTTTTTTTTTTTTAATTAGATGATGAAGAATGAGGCAGAGACTTGTTTCTGGAACACTTTAGATGTATATAAAGCATTCAGCATTCAAACACCGTTGTAGCTACATTTGTAGAATGAGAGGTCTAGATATGCAGATCAGTGAGAGGTGAGGATAGATAACATTTGTAAGAAATCAAATGACTTAGGAGAGATCCTGAACATCTTGGCTTGTAGTTTGAACACTGTTTTTTATAGGGAAGACTCATTTCCTGGACAGCTTGCAAACAGTATGGTCTGCTGCAAACACTCCTCTCTTCAAAGATCTTCATGCTTTCAGCTGCATGGAGAAGAAGCACTTAAAAGAAGCATTTAATACCACTGCTGTCTACAGCTGAAGATGCTGTTCCAGGGTATGGTCCATCTCCTGGAAGGCAGCGGAGCAGAACCTCTGTGGCCTTGCTGCTCCTTCTAGCCAGAGGGCAGCAGTCCCTGTATGGGCACTGGGTCCATAAGAACAGTGGTGTGGATATAGCTATTAAGAATTTATTTCAATCTAAAGTATGCTTCTAAAAGTGAGAAGAAAAGAGAGCGTGGGGAAATTCTCATGTGCTTCCTTTTCTTTCTTAGCCCACATCTTCGGGTTGTGCATCTGCAAGTAGAAGGCAGAGCTGTTAAAGACTACAGAGCAAGGACTATGTCATCCCTTCTCTCCCACTCAGTTTTGGCTTATGCTGACCCCTGATCCTGTAATTGTGTAGCAGATGGGGTGGGTGAATCCCCAAGTCAGCTTTGTGGTGGAAGAGGCTACTGTGATATGTTGACAAATCTGTTCTTGCCTGTGGGCTCTGACACTTCCAATCTTACTTCATGTGTTTTCTGTGAGAACAATCTCTGCCTATGTAATACAAAAAAAAGGCCTTGTGAGGAAAGAAGGTGAACGAGGTAACTCTTACCCTCCCATAAACATATGGATATGATGGGCAGGAGCGTGGGTAGGAAGCATTGGTCCTGCTGGCTGGCCTAGTTCCATTCAATGTCAGCAAGTTGTAATTACTAATCTCTCGTGATCCCTCTTACACTGTTTATTTTTTCTCTGCTTTCACCCTACTAATACCTATCTGCAATGTCAAACTCTCATTTACACCAACTGTCCAAAATTGGAATAATGCTCCATGCTCCTCTTTGTCAGTCACTCTATGGGTACTGACTGTAGAGAGAGCTCTCTAGTGAAATATGTTTATTGCTGTATATATGTGTGTCTGTGGACAGTTTATTTTGCAGAAGAATAAACTGTGTAGCAGAAAAGGTGAGATTTGTATATTGCTTTGTTTCTAACGCCTTCATCTGATGATTTGTAGTATTTATAAACTTTTTCAGGTAGATTAAATAAGCTTTATCTTGGTAATCATATACTTGGATAGCAAAACAGCAAAGACATAAAGGATGAAACTGATCTCAACTTAGCTGATAAATACAGTGACAGTGCCATCTTATTTTTATCCAGAGTTTCATCCTGCTCCAGGTTCTGTTAAGTGACCTTCACTCCATAATTTAAGAGGCATACTAATTTGGACAAAGGCAGGAATGACTCTGACTGGTGTAGGGCTAATCAGACTGAGTTTGAGTCAAACCAGTATTGTCCTTCCAGCAAATAGACATATCATGAAAAGTTAGTTTCAGCAGATGAGACTGGAAATGTCAAAGCTTCTTTTGGAGAACATATTTAGCATGTATGTGAGTATATATTTGTGTGTGCATATAACTTACAAACACAGATGCATACATGGACGTATTGTAAAGAAGGCTCAGATTCGTGAGATCTAGGATGTAATTTTGTTGTTGTTGTTAGTATTAATTTGGCTTCATTATAGCTGAATACTCTGCTGTTCCTGACTGTCTTTTCTCTGTCCAACCTGAGATGAGATCTTACTTGCAACGTAGGAGGTCCCTGTTTGTCTCTTGATGCCTCTGGCTTGGAGCAGCGCTGGAATGTAGCAGCAAGGGGCAGATGTCCCTGCTGTTCTCCAGCTGCTGCCTCTGCTACCCAGGCCTCTGGCTGTTTGTTTGCTGAGAAGTGTTTGATTGCTGGTTTGGGGTGAAGGAGAATGATACTAATAAGAGAACATGGCTTTCAGTCCAGGGAAAACAGATGAGAAAGTTGGACAAATTCATCATTTTCTGCAGCTCAGTCTTGACATGACCTCACTTGCCCTGAGCAACAAAAAGCCCCATTTAATGCCTGTTGTTTTCCACTCTTCTCCTAATAGCTGTCTTGACCCCCTGAAGGGTATCAGCCACCTTCTTAAGGACTCAAGAACACAGATTTTAATCTCAGTTCTAGGCGATGTATTTGTGCAGTGAGGCACTTGACTGCATTAGGGACATCTCTAGAAACTTGAGCATCTTTAAGGATATCAGATCCTGCAGCCGGAATGTGGTGAGTCAGCACTAAGGATAGCAGAAGTTTAGTTATTTCCTCCTCTTCACTGGAACTGCAGCATGTCACTATGTACATTTCCCTCCTGTTGAGTAGGTTTTGATGTCAGTTGCTTTTTTTAATATTTATTCAGTTGGGAGCTGTCTGTAATTTTGGACTGCTTATGAGGCTTTTTTCTTAATATCGTCATACTAGGGGAACTGCAGAAATGGTAAAGATGTAGGCCTTGGCATAATGCCTCGACTTCCAGGGTGTGTAATGATATCAGGAGAGCTGCACCCCCTCAAAGTCAGCATACTGTGAGGAAAAAGGTGATATGGAAAAATGGGACAGATTCTCTTCACAACTGCCAAAATCAGTGGCAGAACGGAGCTTTCAAAGATATTTGCCATATAAGGAACAGTTTTGGAGCTCTTTTGGATTGTTTCTGGCTAACTTATCACCTAATCCAGCGTGAGAAGAAGAGAGAGACTGGGCCCAAGTTCAATTCCTATGCATAGAGGGGTAACTTAATGACAGTTTGCTTTGTGTTTGTAGGAGGTAAGCCAGATTTATCATGGTGGGTTTTTTTTTTAATTGAAGTTTCTGCTACGGTCTCTCTTTTTACACTCCAAAATAAGTTAGCACCCTTTATTTAAAAACAAACCAACCCAACAAAAATCCCCTGCTCCATGTTGAAAATGATATATTTTAGAAAGAACTCGTATTTCTACTCCCTTTTCTGTTCCTTTGTTCCAATATTCCGTTTATTCAAATAGAATAAGTTCCTGGGCAAGCCATGTGTTATGCTGGCTTTGTGCTGCTGTTACTGGATTTCTCTCCAGGAAAAACTGCTGACACAGGGATCTATCCCTTCTATAGGCAGGTAAGAACACACAAGCCACATGCCGACTGCTCCAGGAGGGCTGGATTACAGCCAGTGCTGCTCAGTCGTGAGTCCAGGATGGTGACAGCCTACAGGACAAGATGAGAATGAGCTCTGATCTTGTGTTCCCAAAGCTCAGGGCAGAGCTTGCTTCATCTCGGGAACTTATGCAGAGTGGCAGGAGGACCGAAGGGAGGAGGAACAAGGAGGAGTTGAGACCATTACCTAAAATTACCTTAGATTTTTAATTGTTAAAATTGTAGGGTGGCAAGAACAAAATGTACCATGAAAAATGAGACTATACTGTTAAACAGTCTCTTTGTGGTGACCACTTGTGGGAGTCTCTGCATCTGTACAGACAGGTTTAAAATCTATAAGAAATTGTTTGCAAATTTTAAGGCCAAACAATGGTGTGTCCCCAGTGTGGAAGCCCACTCATTCTATGCTCATTTTGGATTTCAGATATTAATTATTGTCTTGCATCTCCAATGTGTAACAGTTAAAGCTCTGTCCTCTCACATGCTTGTAATTTTTAAATTGGGGCTGCAGCACACTTTCAAATGCCTAGGTTATAGGTTCCTGTGCAATTTTCATGAAGAATGCTGTCAACGCTCAAAGGCCTGTTCAGGGTGCTGTGGATAAGTTAGCAGCAACCAGCCAGTACTAACAAAGTTTTGTTTGGGAGCACAACGCTTCAACATCTGCAGATGGTAAAGCAGCAATTCATACCACTCAGAACAGTCAAACAGCTCACTTAAGAACAGGGGCTGATCCCTCCACTATGCAGTCAGCTTGATCAAATGGAATAGTTGCTGCCAACAGCAATTAAAAATGGATGATGAAGATTTAACGCAGTGTGTCCTTCCACTCTGTCCTGCAGGTGTATTGAGGGAAAAGGAGGGGGAGATGAGGATTGCCTTCAAGTCAGCTGAAATAAGCAATGTGTCTTTGAATTGACGAAAGCTCAACATCTGAGATATAACACAGAACAGTAATAATGAAATATCCCAAGTTAACACTTGCAAGGCATTAACAATAATGAGTGTCTGCTCAGTAATTGCACTCAGTCTCACCATTGATTTTCTTTATGTGAACCTAAATATTTTAACTATCACTTCATTTTCCTACCAATCTTGAATCTGAAACTTAGCAGCGTTTCCTACTCTTACGCACAGCCTCTTGGGACGTTAGCAGCCACAGCATATTGATCATTACCATTTCATTGGGACTTGCCTCTTCTCTCTTGTTGTGCTGCTTCTTCTTGGGTAGCTTCCATCGTGTTCATCCAGCAAGTTAATGGTCCAAGAACCCAGTGCAAGCTCCTAGAGAAACCTAGGTTTTTACAGATCTCAAGTTGTTATCTAATATGACTGAATGTTGCTGTATCTCCAGGACCAAATATGCCTCCTTAATTGAAGATAATGGCTTTGACTGGATGAGAATAACAAGAAAACAAAATAATAATAATGACTCACACTAACATTACAAGTAGCTCCCTGTTTACAAGCTGCATTTGGCTTGCGTTATTCTTTCATCAGATCGTTGTTCCCAGAAGTGACTAATGGTTTTGGGAATCTCTCAGTTTTTGGTTACAGGAGTTAGTAATGAGCAATGAAGGTGCCTGATTTCAGAGGGCAGGAGGGGCCTGTCCTACAGGGGTAATCCTTTAATAAGTCTCAAATTGAGCACCAAGAAAACTAGCTAATTTTTAAAATGCTCACTTGACCCTAGCTGCATCTAATTCTGAAATCAAATTAGGCATTTATTTGTGTACTGTCTTTCATGCACACATGTGGATCAACACAAGTCATTTCTCTGCATGCATGTAGACCATTGAACTATCACACTTCCTCATGGAGGTGAACTTTTTTATTAAGCATTTCTAGCATACTATATTCTAGTTCCCTTTCATGTGTTTAGTTACTGTGTTTCTGTTTTCAAAGACACTAGTGAAGATAGACAGGTTTGTCCTTCTGTTTTATAAATTGAATGGTTTCCACTCCCGGTGTGGCTTGCTTACTGATATGAGAGAGGACACCAGCTTTTCTTCCATTCGGTTTCAGTTAGTTTCATTGACTAATTGTTGTATTTATAGGTGAGGTAATATTTTAAATGGGCCATAAAGAGATAACATTCATGATTTTCCAGCCTATGAATCCCCCTTTTCTGGTTTTCATTTTGGAATGGTATTTGTGTTTGCAAACCCTTAGTTGCCAACTTGGGTTGCAGGATTTGTAGAAATGTTAAGTGCACTTCTTTGGGTAATTCAGTGTGAAGTCTAACTTTTTCTAGCTCAGATTCAAAACATTTTATATGAGGAAAAAAGTACGTCCCTTGTTATCTTGCACACTGTCTGTGGGCCTCATCACAGTTCTGTGTGCACATAGCAGCTGTGAGTTGGTAAGATGTTCCTGAGTGACTGGTTTGTTGAAAAATATGGTATATTGTAGAATTATTTTTTTTTGTCTAAATTCAAGGAATGAATTTTCCACTTGGAAATAATCTGTGTATGTAAAGAAATACTTTCCTTAAAATCCAAAGGCAAACTCAAACCTGTCTAAAAGGAGAGTAAGGAAGCTAGCAAACAGGATTGACAAAAGGCTCAGAGAGTGCGGAGGTCACAGAAGCCAGATCTTGAATTTGTAAAGACTTTTCTATACTGCTGAAAGGAAAAAGCAGGAGCATGATTGTTTTTATTGAATCTCTTTTTAAGAGAGGCTTCTTTTCTGGTAACTGATTCTGACACACATTGAAAGTGAAACTTGGTATCTCAAGCTCATGGCAGAATAAAGGCCAACAGAAGTAATTACTAAATTCTTGAGATTCAAGTCTTGGAAAAATTGCCAAAGTTAGCAAGGGCAGTAGATTTAATTGCTCACAAAGGTTATAGGTGCATTTGCTTCTCTGATTGGAAGGCTGGAATTCAATTTAGAGTGATGCAGGATGTTAGCCTGTAAAACTCTTAGTGCAGATTACTGATAGGCATGTGAGGATATGGGGTCTTCCTAGCTCTGCTCAGAAGGAGAGGAGCCCATGAACAGCCTACCTGCCTATAAGTGGGGAGTCAAGGTTCAGCATGTTGGTTGCAAAAAGTAGGTGTTCAGGGAGAAATCAGCCTGCCAGGAAGAGGGCAGTATGGTTGTATTTTACCACACCTTACGATAATATTTGATGGTAATCGCTCTCACTAAATCCTTCAGATATAAAGGACAAAAGATCTCTGAATTTTAAGGGACTCATGGCAGGAAATAAATGGGAATGGTGATGGAGGAGTATGGAAGTCCTTCCTGCTCCTGCCCATTGGCCACTGGGGGGCAGCATGAGGCCTTGGGGGTGGGAGTGTGTTGTGGTGTAGGGGTCAGGATAGATGAGCAGATTGTTACCTTTTCAGCCAGCCTTGATTGCATGCTGTCTCCAGAGCAGTGCTACTTACGTATGGGACTTCTGAGTGTGGCCCCAGCTTCCACTGCAAGGCGGGGGAAGGTGTGCTCCCATGCAGGGCTTGTTAACTGCTGTGCAGGATGGTAAGTGTGAAGGTCACAGGGCAGAGCCCATGTTCCAGGTGCTGTCTGATAGCAGGCAAAGGTGGAAAGCAGTCCTGGTATGCCCAATACCAGGGATTTAAAGGCATTGTCAGCGTGAAGTATAGAATAACAAAAGAGGTGCCTGGTAACACCAAACACTGTCAATGCCATTTCTTCCTGTGAGTTTGGTTTTTTTTTAATTTTCTGCAGGTCCCCAGAGTTCTGGTTTGTGCCCCAGAATCCCAGAGAGGATCCCAGCTGTGGGTAGGGTGGGGTGAAGTTGAAGGCCTAGGACATCTAGTGTCTCTCACTGTTCAGATGCTGAGATGCTGGTATCTGCATTTAGTAGAATCCTCCCTATTCAGTTACAGCTGGAGCTGTAACTCCTGCTTAACAGGTTTTCTCTGTATGGTCCATGTTAAATTTACCTTGCCCTTGAAGAAACAAGAAACAATTTCTTAAACGCCTAGCTGGTTTTTTTCTTCCTTCTTTGGGAAGGTTATCATTCCCCATTAAATCTCTCAAGCTGGCTTCTGGCTTGTATGCATGGCACCTTGCTAGATTGCTGTAAATTTTTTACAAGACCACCACTGTCTTCTGTGAGCCAGAAAAGTGTAAATAACTATGCACACAGCAGGACTCTTCAAAGATTCTCTGCTAACCTCTGACTTGACAGGTTGGTGGTTTTTTTTTTCCCCTCTTACTGTCAATTTTACCTCTTATGTTTTGCTTATCTGCTTTCAAATTTTGTTTGGAGGCCCTCCCATTTCCCCCTTAGAAATCTGATTCACCTGGACAACCCTAAACAAGGAAACACCTGAGCTGCAATTGCCTGTATTTAGAAATATGGTTGCATTTATTAAATTCAACCAACCCTACTTTCTCTGGTATTTTTCCTTTCCTTCCTCTGTCTCTTCAGATTTGCTATCATCAAGAGTTTTTAAAATATATTCACATTTCAGGCTTAAATATAAACTTAGATTAACTAACATTTAATTAAGATAACATCATCAGGATAATTAAACTTCCTAAGATGGAAAGACTAAGCCCTTGTGATTTACAGCCTGTGCCTTGTGATTTTCTGTTCTGTGCTGGATACCCATGCATGAGTGACATCACTGTTGAGAGGGTGCACCCCTAAATGCCATGTCTGATCACAATGCAACCACCAACCTGGCTCAGTGGTGGGAGAGACATGGGGTTGGCTGAGGCTGAAGCCTCACAAGGCAGAGGTGATGCTGGCAGAGGCATCATCCTGAAGAGTCTTGCAGACTCCTTTTATTAAGAATATGCTCCGAGATCTGACCAGGACTTTGGTGTGTAATGAGCTGTGTTTTGGGGTTCCATGAGGATGCAATGTTTTTGCCTTAGGAGCACCCAGGAAAAACATACTCTGACCGCCCCAGCTGGCTAGGAGACTGCCCTGCCGTTGATGTCCTTGTGACCTTGTAACGCAAATGGTGGGATATAGCAGGGTGTGCAACTGGCCACGCACAGGAACTGCTGGCTGCCGACAGCATAACATAGCCCTTCTAGGGCAGCTCACCAGGGTTGCCTGCTGCTCTCTGCATTGCAGTCTCACAGCATTTTGTAGTGGATTTGAGGGGTTAAGTGTTATCTCCAGGCCTGTTAGCACGTAGGAGGGTGCTTAAGAACATAGGAATGGGGGTTGGGGTGAGCATCTCTGTCTCTCTGATGCAAGAGAATTTTCCATAGCTGGGGTAAAACTTGGCTGCATGGGAAACGGTGCTTTTCTGGGGCTACCCTAACCTCTGAGCTAAAGACTCATAAATGTCATTATTTTCCACTCTGGTTGTCCAAAACAAACAAACAAACAGTGCCATTTATTTTAGCTGTGTTGCTTCCTAAGCTCCTGAAAAGCTCTTTGGATACCTCCATTTTGAGTTCAGTAAGGTAACCAATGCAGAAGAAAACACAACTTTGTATGCATTCCACAGAGATTTGCTGCTGGCAACCTTTGAAACGACTTATTAAAAGAAATATTTCTGCATTTGTAGCTAATTGTATAGGAAACAGACTTTGGTTAGCAAATGTGTTTTTAGGAGGACAAGCTGATTCATACTTTTCTTTCTATTTCATAATCTATGCAGATGGAAATTACTCTTATCCTTTCTATGAAGCTCTTTTAGAAATCTTTTCTAGTTAGATAAAGTAATTCTTTTCAAAAGTAAGAGTAAAGTCAGTGGCTTAAAAATTAATATTTTATTCTTGAATTCAATGTTACACAAGGAAATGAAAAACCAAGCTCCATAAGTTTGTTTTTTTTTGTTTTTTTTTTTTTGCTGATAAATACAGTGGCTAAGGATTGGCTGATAGAAAATTTCTGTATTTTAAATCAAAAATATTCAAAGATTCTTGTTTGGAGCTGGCATGTAAAGATACAGTTTTAGCTGTTTGAAATAATTAACTACCAAAACATAGCTGTGATATTTGTGGTTATGGAACCGTGACTTGATAGCTTTTTTTTTTTCTATTGCTACCTTCCATGAGGAAGCTAATCTCAGCAGCTAAGCTAAACTAAGGCCAGGACTGAAACCCTAGCTGTTCCGCAGCTTTTCCAGTACGATCCATTCACCCAAAACTTGATGAGCTTCTTAAATAATCCTGGTGCATTCTGGAATTTGCTGTGCAGGCTCCATCGGTGCCTTTGAGGAGGAGATGAGATCTGTAATGTTTCCAGAGCTCTGCCAATGCAGTCAGCATAATGGCTTTATTGAAGTCATTTAGGTACCTGAGCAGAGCCGTTTCCAAGCAGGTATAAGCAGACTTCAAGGACAGGATATGAGCATATCCTGAGCCCTTGCAAACAGTGACTTGAGTTGGTAACTACTAAACAGCAAGTTTTGAGGTTTTTTTAAATTATTATTTTATATATTTTTTTTTTTCAGTAAAAGGCTGCAACTCCCTCCCAGAGTCCTGTGAGAAGAGTTGGGAGGTATTGATGCCTTTCTGCAGTCCCTGCAAAAGGCAGCAGCTGATAGGCTTCAGTTCTGAGCACCTCAGGCTTGTAGCAAGGTGTGCTTGTGCTTAATGCATTTGGCATTACCTAAGAGTAGGGAGCATGTGTAAGTGCCACAGTTTGTTTCACACCAAGGGTTGGTTCTGAGACGGGGAGGTATAATAGGAGGAGAGAGCTTTCCGTGAAGATGCTTCCTCAGGCTAAACAAATGCTATCCTGTGTACCTCACAGCTGAGGCTTAAAATAGAGATAATAAATCGATACATGTTGTGTTTTGTTTTTAAGCTGGTCTTCAGTCTCCAGACTGGCTTTTAAGTATCTTGTTGCTATGGAGAAAGAACAACCCTCTCCTATGCAGTGGGTGCGGAGAGCAGCACTCCTCACAGCATGGTGCTGTGCTGCCTCTTCATCCTGCAGGTTTTTTTCCAAGGAAATACGGCTGTTAGTGGTATGCTGCCGTTTGATCTTGCCTGTACTTGTGATTGATTTCCTCCCCCCTTTCCCTCTTGCCCTTTATGAATGCCTTTTCACCATCTCTGATCTTATCTTTATCTCCTCTGCCTTTTTTCTCAATGAGGGCTCCCTTCACTTCTAAATGAAAATTAGGCTGTTAGCAAAGTCTTATCTTCTCTCTCCCAGATACTTTCTTTTCTGTCTTTGTAGTCAGTGAGAGATACCAGATTTGCAGTAGGCTCAGGAAAATATTTTGCTACCAATACATCCATTTCTCTCTCTTCATTGTTTGGTGTTTTTTTTGTGGGTTGGTTTTTTTTTTTTTTTAAGTAAATGAGCCTGGACTCTGGTACTACATATATAGCAGAGACAAAGGGTGTTTCTGGAGATTGCAGCAACATTATGCATCTGCTGGTGATCCTTACTGCAGCAGAGAGAGTATATGTCTTGACATCCAGGCATGTGAAGCACTGTACGTGTCTGTTGTTTGTGTAGCTTTGTTACATGTTGTTTCCCTCACCTTGGGCTCAGTTCCCAGCCAATGCAGGCTGCAATGCAGTTTGCTCACAGGTGATCTCTCCAATGATGAGATGATGTCTGTGCTTGGGGGAGCGAGGAGAAAGGCCAGGCCAATGCGGTGGCAGGGAATACAAATGTACAGACTGATGTACCCCACTGTCCTTGAACGTCAAGGGGAGCAGCAGGCTTTTTCAGTGCTGCTGTGTCAGAGCCCTAGAGCTGCAGATTCAGATGCATTTCTGAGGCTGAATTACTGAGTGCTTTTGTTTGTACTCTCTTCCTCCCCTGCTGCTAACTGCAAGACTAGTTAGGAAAAAAAGAATGGTATTTTAATTGAAGATACACAAATGAGCAGGGAAAACTTGGAATGAACCAGAGGAAATGCTGTGAAAGCAAATTCACCTCTTTTGCTGGTGGTTGCTTGATAGCTGGAGACTGTTCCAGTTATTTTGAAAGGGCTCAGCTCCCACTGGGGCTCTGATGTGAACAGGCCCTTTTTTCAAGGCCATCTGCTGAGCTTCTGGGTGCTGCTCATTTCTGGAGACCTCTGCAATGTAAAAATCTTCTTGTCTACTTGTTTGTCAATGGGAATGCCGTGTGCATACCAGATTGACCCCAATTTTTCTCTTGGTTTCCCTTTAATTTACTATATTAAATTGAATCTGTCTCTGTTCTCTGAATTATCTCTGATCCCCTGCAGTGTGAAGAAAGCCTGCTCATCTCCTGCTGCTGCTCTTCACTGATATTATGTTGTTAAACTTCCGCTTGCTCATTGTCAATCCTGTGTGTGTCTGTCTCCAGTCAGGGAGGTCTCATTGTGAAGCTGCTCTGGCTGCCCCTAATCCTTCAGTGCCTGTATCTGTCTGCCTACCCTTGGGTTGTCTTATCTCCTTTGGGTTTGGCCATCTCAGATTATGTTTCTTTGTGCTCTGTATGTAGTCCGGAAAGCAGTTCCAAGATCAAGGTTCGGATTTACCTTAGAAAGGAAAGTTAGGAGAATGGCAGCAATGCCTGGAGGGCAGGCCAGTGCACAAGGCAGTGAAAGATCTCTGGAGAAACATGACACTGTTCCCATGGTGGTCTCTGCTTGGTCTGAGCCCCCTGGCAACACAGCCCTTGTGTCAGCATGCAGTGTAGTGGCTTTCTTGCTGTATTAACATGAAAGTGGATTCTGAATCACTAATGATCAGCTCTTGCCGTTGTTATTCAGTTACATTCTACTGATGGCTGTTGGGAACACAGGGCAGGACAGTGTTTGGTATTCCTGCCAGTGGTCCTTTTGATACTACCAAAAGAGAAACAGTATTAGTACTGTTCTGGTATGACCTTTAGGTCACAATAAATTGGGACTGCATGAGCTGTCTGTGGTCGTGGTCAGCTTAGGAGCTGAGAACTCAGTGACCAAAATGTAAAACTTGGCAGAACAATCTTGGAGGCTTTTCCACGATTCTCTGCTTATGTCTCCCTGCTGACATTTCTGCAAGTTGCTGGGCTACCTTTTTTTTTGGGAAACGAGATTCTCGTTACTGAAACAGTTACGTTCAGTGATACTTCCAATGAGCAGAGTCCAGTACTTTTTACAAGACTGGAAAGGGAGAAGGGAAGAGGAAGACTTCACAATTCAGCTGTCAAATAGTAGTTGCTAGAAAAGGAACTGCATACCTAGGAAAATTTTCATTCTACGTTTATAAGCAGATTTAAGTGCTCCAGAACTAACCTTAGAAAAAAGGCGTATGTATACATAGCATAAAAATAATTGGTGTATTTCTGTAGAAACAGAAATCTGCTTATCTGCTGAAGGGAATTATGGAATGCAAATGCTACATCATCATCTCTGCTGCGAAGATCAACCAAAGCATGAGGCTGGAGGTTGTCAGGCCCTCTTATTCCTGGGAAACAAACTGACATGATAAGATTTCCAAGTAGAAGCCTAAAATGTCACAAATAATGCATAAGTGAAGATTTTCTAGTTTCTTTTAAGGTAAATAAAGTGCTATACCAAGGAATAATAGATTGATAAATCCATATTTTGATTTAAACCTTTTTTTTGTATATGTGTGTATGTATGGAGGAGTGAGCAGGTTATCCCTTTTTAGCTTGTTACTTTTTCCATTTGAGATGACAGAAATTTTTGTTACTGTATTTTGCAGGTGCCAGTCCCAGGGCCTTCACTGGGACTACATATGTTGTGATCATGTGCTGGCAGGTTGGTCATCAGAGATTTTTTTTTCTCTTAGGATGAGAGCTTGAGCAATATTGTCATGAAGGGCCCGCTGTGGTGTTTAAGTCCTTAGGGATGGACAGGGTGCTAAGGCCAGAGCTTCCCTCACACATGTACATAGGCCAGTTAAGCTGTAGAAAGCAAACTGCATCCTACCATACAGCAAAGTTTTGGACTATTCCTCCATGAAAGCCTGGGAGGCAATCCTTTCGGCCATTCAGAATGGTTCCCAAGTCCCATTTATCTCACTTAACAATTAGTCGCTGTACTGAGTAAAGGCCAAATGGCTTATTTTGACAAGGACCGTAGCCTTTGTTTCTATGGGGTTTTTTTCTTTCTCTCAACATAAACTCATTCTTGCAAACACATGCAATAAGAGACATTTGTGGACTTGCAAGCTTGTAAAATTGCAATTGTTTAGCAAATTTATACAATGTGAGCTGCAGCAGTTTCATCACCAGTGGGAAGCCTGTAACTGGGAAAAGGAAGAGAAGGAAAAGACCTTGAAGGACTATCTTTTAGTGGTTCTTTGCTGGTACATTTTGAGGCCATAACCTGATGGCTCAGCAGCTAGCGGGCTTGGTCCCTCACTCGTGGTCTCTGTGTCAGCAGAGTGTTTAATATGACAGTGCTTTTTGTGATACGAGCTGCTGACTTCTGGGACTACCAAACAGATGGTGACTACATGAGAACACATGTAAGTGGCTGACACTGTAGATCTTGTTTTCCCCAGTTGTCGCACTGTTCAGGATGCAGTGTTTAAGACCAGAATCAGCATAAAGGTTTCTTTCCTTAAGAAAGAAGGGAAGATTAACCACCCCAAAACCAAACCCAAACACACTGAGGCCTCATGGTTCTGATGCCCCGAGCTATAGGGAGCTTGTCAAATCTCCCTGTTTGCCAGGTCTACCAAATCTTAGAGAAGGGAAAAATAACACTGCAGAGTAAATTTCCTGGGTGGAGTTAAGTGGTATGGCACTATTGCAGAATTCAAGCAGTAAATAAATGTGAATCTGTGTAAAAAGAGTACTTGGAAAATAAAAATGAGGACAAAAGGGCCCAATGTGTATAAATCAAGCAATTTGATATTTCTTATATTTTTCCACCAAGGACAAAGGAAATGACAGTATAGTGTCTCCTCACGATTGTTTGAAAGCTGCACTGTACTGTTGGATTTCTCTTTGGCAATCTTTTCTTACTCAAGTCACTGAAATCTGTCAAATTCCAATAGACAGAAACAGAACCTGATTTCAAAGTGTGTTGTCAACCTTCTTCTGAGATGGATCTCAGAATAGATCAACCTTCTGACGTTTGTTCTTATGTCAGCATATCTGTAGCTTGTGGAAATTTAAGTATTAAAGCATAATGTCTGAATCATAGCAACCCTTCAGTGTCCAATGAGAAAAACCAATCTGCCTGGTTCACATGGTACATTTCACTCCATCTGCAGAAATTAGCTTTGTATGTGCTTTTTAAATTAAAAAAAGAAAAGAAAAGAAAAAGCTGAAAACCCAGCCCTCTCTGAAAATGATACAATTTGGGAGCTGGCTAGTGCATAGGATTTTTTTGCAGAGTCGCATTGAGTTTCTCAGCAAAGAAAGAGGATTGTTGTCTGCAGAGAAGTGCTAGCAGAGGAAAAGCGAGATCCCACGAGTTTGGAAAAATGGGAAATTTGGTTGAGACGAGCAAACATTAAGCTGCCTTAGATTACCTAGTTGCACCCAGCAGTTTCTCTGCATACAGTGCCTGGTGCAAAATGTATCACAGCAGTGCAATAATTTCAAGGCATAGGAGTAGTGTGGTAAGCACTCAAGCAGAGAGCTGGAGCAGGTGATCTCCAGAGATCCAGCCTAAATTATTCCATGTCCTGAGGCTATTCCTGTCTGGGATCCATGAAAGTTCTGAACAAAAAGTTGGGTTTAAAATACAGACATGGAAAAAAAGAGAACGGTGAAGCCACGCGCTGGCTTTTAGGCAGTAAAAAACCATATGAATTAGCTAAAGTATCATGACTAAAAGGAAGCCTTCCTGAGGAAGGGAGGCCGGGGGCACTGTACTCCAAATCTCACCATGTCATTCTCTGTTTTCTGTAAGCTGTTAGTCTCCAAAATTTTCTGTTGAAAGCCAGAGCTAGCACTGTTGCATCTGAAGCATTTATTTTGTGATTCATAACTGTGACTGACACTCAGGAGAGAGATACCTGGATGCAAGGACATTTGAAAATAGTGTGGTAGCCACTGCAGATGCACAGGGAGCAGCCAAGCCCTTAAAAACTATTAACCCTATTAACCCTCTGAGCCAAGGAGAATTGTATTGCTGAGATCCTGTTTTTTATTGCTGAAGGGGTAAATTAACATACTTATTTGGCAAAATACTCAGAGATTTGGTTGTATTTTACCCTGCTGATAAAACTGGATAATGATTGTTTTCAGGGGTTTTTTTTGCGTGGTTGGAGAAGGAGCAATATGTCTGTACTGTGCGTGAGCCTTTCTGGACAGCGTGTGACCTGTCCCAACCTGCTGTCCCTAGTGTAAGATGTCTTCTAAGAGAAGGTGGTTAAATAATGCCGGTGTTGTATGACAGGAGTTTTGTAATGTGAGTAAATATCATCTGTTTAGCTGTAAGCAAATAAATCCTTTTAAATATCACAGTGGATACCTTAGGGGAAGAAATATGTGCATTGAAAATGAAAGCAATTGGAAAATATTGTAGCCTTTAAGAAAAAAAAAAAATCAAGATTTTTTTAAAACTTTTTTCTCATTTTGTCTTCTCTTGAAAAAAATGCTGACTTTTTCAGTGATATATCAAAAATATGTCTATATTCAAAACCAGAACTATTTAGGATGCAAAATCAAGACAATTTTAGTTCCTTTAAGTTTCTGGATAAATATATTCTATCAAGAACTGAATGTTTATTCTGAAGAGTTTTGATGGAATACGTTCTTATAAGCCCCAGTTAAATAAGATTTATAAAAGTAAATTGTCCTGACTCACCATCCATCTGATATTGTAAGTTCTGTTATAAAAACAAAATAGAATTTCAAAATGGATTTCTGAATGTGCTAAGCATTCCCAAGGTGGGCAAAGCACAATTACTATCTTTTTGGAAATGCTGATCCTAAAAGGTTTTGGATTTTTTCAAATACTTTAGTGCTCTCATGAAAAATGGAAATATCTCCAACTTCAGCTGCAAACTGAAGCTATGTATATAGCTACAGCGTAATGCCTACACAGTGGGATCCTGGTTTGGAGGAGGGTTGTGCCTGCAATTTTTGTGTCTTCTTATTAATTACAAAGCCAGGAAAAGGAAATGGGAGTGTTGTTCCTCTTTGAGGAAATCAGTGTATTTCAAGTTTAATTTAAAAATAACAAACACCTTAAAAATCTTTTACAGTTGAACAGGAGATTAGTGTCAGGGTTTTTCTAGAAAACTTCAAGCCCAGATATACCAGCAGATAGAGAGACTGCCATATTCTTGAAAGTGCTGACGTATTCTGGGAGCAGAGTGTGGAAAATCACCCCTACTCTAAATCTCTGAAGCTGAAACCAGATAAATGTGTCCTCTTTAAAGGACGTATTGCTCCTGTTGTCACTCTTACCTCTTCTGACATTGGCATTTCTAATATTCTGGTTCAAGATCTCAGTGCAGTGAAGATTCATGGTTGGTAGGTATGGGAGTTGGTTTTCTTCCTCTCAGAATGGACCACTGGAGCCCTTCTGCCAGGAATATTGAAACAGAGAAATATTGTATACATTAATTGAAATTTAAAAAAAAAAATCATTTATAATGTATGACTACATAAAAAAAAAAAATCTGTTATGCACCTCTTTTGTTCACAGTATGGATTTCTTTTCAGCTTTGCTTTAGTGTTTTGTGATCCAGAATACAAAGCTTGTTAACTGTTTATTAACATACTCTGATATTTTTAACGTTGTACTTAGTTATTTATAAAGAATGAGTTAATAGATTAGTAAATAGCATTAACAAAGTCTTGCTTATTGATTTCCCAATGTAATAACAAACAGGTGTACTGACACAGTTAACTGTACAGATCATTAATGGCTGCATGTCTGGAGCCAGATTCTCTGCTATTGTAACGGTGAAACAAGGGGAGTTTTGCCAGCAAATAACTTGGCCTGTTTTCTGTTTGGCTGTCTGGAAATGCATTTTTACTTCATAAGCCTCAGTGTTTTGGAAGATCTGTCTGCAGGTAAATCATGGTAAGATGGAAACTATCATTTCTAGGAAATAGCAGATGTTTAGGGGAGTTGGTGAGTGATAACTCCGGTACTGGGGTAATTGTCACGTTCTCAATGGGCACGTCCCTGGTTGATGGCCTTAAGCCAGTAATAACCAAATAGTTGATTTGTTGGGGTTTTTTTGGGGTTGATGGTGGTTTTTTGTTTGTTGTTTTGTGGTGGTGGTTTTTTTTTTTTTTTTTTTGCACAATCAGGCAGAAAACTGATTTA
>WAAD01041865.1:9024-61970 GCA_013389945.1 Fregata magnificens | reverse complement strand
GGTGACAATGTTCCCCCCCGCATCCAACAGAGGAGAGAAGANTGTCTTACGGCACGTGGGGACAGCCTGCGCCTGCGCCTTTAAGACTTCCCTCTTGAAGAGTGCCCAGCCTTCCTGGACTCCTTTGCCCTTCAGGACTGTCTCCCAAGGGACTCTCTCAACCAGCGTCCTGAACAGGCCAAAGTCCATGGTGGTGGTTTTGCTTCCCCCCCTGCTCTTGACTTCACCAAGAATTGAGAACTCTACCATGTCATGGTCACTAAGCCCAAGACGGCCTCCGACCATCACATCTCCCACCAGTCCCTCTCTATTCATAAACAGCAGGTCAAGCGAGGCACCTCCCCTGGCAGGCTCACTCACCAGCTGTGTCAGGAAGTTATCATCTTCCACACACTCAAGGAATCTGCTAGACTGCTTCCTCTCTGCTGTGTTGTATTTCTAGCAGACGTCTGGCAGGTTGAAGTCCCCCATGAGAACAAGGGCCAGCGACTGCAAGACTTCTGCCAGCCGCTTGCAGAATGCTTCATCCAAATCCTTCAGGGAAGGAGGCAAAATTATGTAGAACCCATAAAAACTAAAGCAACATTTCCATTCTGCATTTTAACTTTTTATTATTATTTAGAGTTAACCTTTTCTACTTCTAAATCATAAACTCATTTTACATTCCACCATCAGATATGGGCCATAAGCTACAGGAAACATGAGATGACTGTTTCATGCACACATGAGCTAAAAGATAATGGAGCACCCGGTGGTCACTGCTCCTCAGAACAAGACCCAGAGCAATAAATTCACTCAGACACACTAAACTGTAGTCCTCTTGTTAAAAGATGATGAAATTATGCAGATGAGACATGGATTATATTGGAACTCACTCGGTTCAGCTCAGAGTGCTTCACTGGCCGTGGACAGCCAAAGCAGTTTCACCCCAGCAGAGATTCTCCCTCTGCTCCCAGGGTCATCTCCATCAGATTTAAACACAACAGCTGGAAATCTGGGACATAAGAACATGGACAGTAAATACTACAGCACATAAAAATCAGAAGACCACATTTAAAACAGGTCTGCTCTTTGCTAAGCTGCACAGGGCAACACTGCCTATAAGCAGCACTGGAGGCTGGAAGGAATTGCTCTCTTCCAAAGCATCATGTATGAGTTGTCATGCCAGGGACGGAAACTGGCCTTGATGGCTGGAGAGTTAAATTAATTACAACCCTTTCCATGTTAGCTACCTGCAAGGCCAAGTTATGAGGGCTGGCAAGCAGCTGCCAGGGTCACCGCTCTCACGCCCAGCCTGCCTGCTGGAGAGCAGCATGGCATTTCCTGCACTCAGTCCAGCCAGACCCAGCGCCACTGCTCCAGCCCACTGCACCTATCCAGCTCTGGGGTTGTGCTCCCAAGACTTCTCATACCACAGGAGTTAAAGTAAGATTCTTCCGGAGGGAGGAACTGAAATGCTAACTATAGCCTCAGATGGAACAACAAAGGGGACCAATTTGTCAATGTATGCTGATGGTAATTTGATTTTCCTGGGAACCACAGCCTCACCTGTCCTGCTGGTAGTGCACCTGCACAGACAGTGCAGACATGGCAGTGCAGGATCCTTTTCAGTTAAGCTCTGGTGGTATCAGTATCTAAACTGCTTCGAAGCAGAATGAGGTTTTCCTGGTACTGCACAGGGCATGCACTTTCTCACAGAAAGGAGCAACTAGTTTAATCGCCCTGTCAGTTGAAAGCAGCAGCTCATGCCACAGACCAGCAATTTGCCACTGAAACCAATTCCTGCCAAAGGTGTTGGTATGCTGCTGGAGTCTGTTACACTCTCCACATACAGCTGATGGGCTGCCAGACCGATCTCCCACAGCTGCCTACTGATAGCTGGCAGAGTACATCCTTAAAGACAAGTTTCCCTCATCTAGTATGTTTGTTTTCTGTTTCTGCTGCCTTTCCAAATGCCAAACCTTCTTTAAAAAGAAAGCACACAAAGCAGAGCTTAATTTATAAAACACTACTTTCTTTCTGAAATTTCAGCAAAGCTGAAACTTAACTTGAAAATTAACATCAGCTGCAATTACTCTGCATGTAATTCATTCCCTTCATGCCAAGTGCTACCTTGGGAAAGAGAACAAGTCATAAATGTATTCACCTGTCATTAAAAAAAGGCAGACAAAGTAAATAATTCAAGAGATTTAAAAATAAATTCACACTTTCATAGAAACAGACTTCCAAGCTTCTTTTCATCTCCTCTCTGCAGCACCTTGCTGTAATAGAACAGTGATACAAATATAAAGGGAGAGAACACAGAGCAGGTCCTGGGCCTCACCAGCTTGAAAACCAAAGGAGTCTGTTTGCAGGGACGGAGCCCTGTGAAATAACACACAAAAGCCTCCTGGATTTGCAGTCAGGTCCAAAGAAACCAAATCCTTGATATTGTGGAAAAAAAACAGGCTTTCAAAGTAGACAGGGCTCCTTTGAATGGGATGGGGGAGGGAATCTGCGGTGCCTCCTCAGAGCTCTATGAAATGGGATATACAGCTGAGTTGTTTAACAGGGAACCCCATCAGCTTTGCTGCTACATTTATGATGTAATTTCATTACTATTTTGGTCCCTACTGGCACTTTCAAGCCCTACATTTATTAACAGCATCCTTACTACAATGGGATAGTACTGCAGGTGCAAGACACTCCCAGTGTCAACAAGGAAGCTGGCTGCATCTGCTCTTCACGGGGTTCTGTGTGCATCTGAAGGAGGCCAGGAGAGGGACACATGTGCCTGGCTCCACTGCTGTGGACCTCTGTTCACGGGGCAGTCATGGGCAGAATGAGTCCCAGGGTGCACACCAGCAGCTGACCCAGGGCAGTTAGCTATGTTCCCTTAACACAGAAATAGGGGGCGCCCACCACATATATGCTATAAAATACTAATTAATCTCTATCAGCAATAAGGCAAAGATGACCGTGGCCACAGGCAAGCACACTGGCATGGCACTGACATGTCTTTACACAAATGCCAAATCTTGCACTTGCTGTATGTGCATGTGTTGCACTCCCTGCTGAGTTGCATTAACTGGTGTTGGACTGCAATGCCAAGGGCAGCCCAAGTGCTGTGCCAGATACATCTCCCAAGGTAGGATGTCTTTCCACGGGCGTTGCAGGTAGTTCAGATCAGTAATTATCCTTTGGGGTAGCAGTCACATTGTTAAGCATTCCTCTGCAGCTCTCACAGTCTCACACTGGAGGAGTCCCTGGTTCAGCACTCACAGACTGAGGCAGCTGTGCAGGGGCACAGTCAGCGACTTTTCCCAGTAAAGAACTGGCTTTTAAGTAGACAGAAATCAGGGGGTATTTTGCCTGTACCGTCTTTCCCAGTGCCTGATCCCTCATTCCTCCCTTGCCATCTGCCAAGCTACGCTCTCCGTTTACAGGTCAAATGTGGTTTATTTTTGAGAAATTCTTTTTTTCTTTTTCATAGGAGCAGCAACAAGAGTGGGAAATTCTTTGGCCTCTAAGCCAGACTTGTCTGCAGTGCCTTCTTGCTGAAGTCAAGAGGCTTCCTGTCAAATGAACTTAAATATACCTACCTCATCCAACAAAAAGAGTAAAGCCACCTTCCAGCCAAGAGTGAGAAGCAGCAATTCCTGGCAGCTCCATCCAGAGCAATGATAGCACAATGTTCTTTAATGCAGTTTCTGTGCCCAAAAGAGCATCCCACTCTTACTGACTGAGACAAAGTCAGATACTTCCATGGCACAAAGGAGCCACGTAGGCATTATTAAATGCTGCCCAAAGACTTTGTGCTGAGTCCCCTAGTTGGGCAGCTCTCTAGCAAGATGCTCTCAACTCCTCATCAACTACAAGAGCATGTGGCTTCCTGAAAAGGCTGCATTTCATTCCTCACTACATGAAGAGCTCCTGTTATCTCTTAGTTCAGCACAGAGTACACATATCCATATTGAACAGCACTTTGCTCAAATGCTACATCAGCCAAATCTCCCCATAGCCTGCCTGCTTTCCCAAAATCTTTCAAAAAATGCTTACAGTGTGCTGGCAAGAGGCAGGTTCACAGCACTTCTGCAGTGTCAAATACTCGGACTTTGTGGTGCAGGCCTGGTAGAGCAGCCAGCCAGCAGTCAGACCGGCCCACAAAGGGATCCTGCCAGCATCTCTTGCTGGGACTCTGTGGGACATCAACATTCTTTGGGCCCATGAAAACTGGCTCACTGCTGGCTGTGACTGGAGGAAAAAACTGTCTTACAATCCCAGTTCCCTGAAAGTGTTTCTCCTTGCAGTGGTTCTTGGGGGAAGGAGTCAAGGAGACCAGGCAACAGTGGGTGCGAGCTACTGCTACACCTCCTGGGGTGTGCTCCAGGAGAAGGAGAGCTCAGACCATACTCCTGCATGGCCCGTAATGGCGTGCTGAATTCTGGAGATCCCCCAGGAGCTGACTGAACAAAAACTGAAGAGGGGTTGGGAAAGATGTGCTTGGGGTCTCACATGGAGGTAAGATGGATGAGGATTTTGGAGCCTGGCCCAGAGCACTTTGGTCATCTGCTGGGGAGGAGGGAATAGGAGCCCCATCTCAGGACAGCTTCTGTCAGAGCTGGTCTTGGTCTGCCTCAGTAGCTGCCACTCCTCTGCTTGGGAGGAAGGAGAAGAGCTTCTCTTCGATAGAATTTCATTTGTTCTCTTTTGCAATCTCAACAGCAGGATGGAAGCAGATAATGTGCAATTTGTTTTAACTCATTTTATCTTTTCAGTCCTAGCTATAATATTGCAGCAAGCATCATTCTGAAGAATAAAGATGCGATGGTGCACGGTGAGATTCTGCAAACACTATTGATTACATCACAAGTCATGACTATAAATATTTGAAGGAGAAAAAAATCCTTGTTCTATCTAAACATGTTCATGTAACAAAATGTGCAACTGAGAGTGAGTGAGAGATGGCTCTAACAGGACACAGATGCTAGAAAGCAAAGCATTTAAGCTGCTTACCTTTCAACCTAAATAACATCCATTAAATGCAGCATTGTGGGACTCACACTGTGAAGAGAGAAATACAAAGCGCTCAGTGTGCAGGAGCCTCAGAAGCACAGACAGTATGTCATGAAGGAAGCACTGTGTTCCTAATCACTACAGAGAAATTAAAGCACTTTCTCCAGCTCCTTCTGTGGCCAAGAACTGCTGCAAAAATGGGACGATGAAGCCTAGAATTTCTGGGTGCATCTGTACGGAGTGGAGGAGGGCACTGACAGCATTTACCGACACGAGGGCACCAGTGCAGCAGAGCAGCTCGTTTACACCCTGCTCATTATTCCAGGTTTGTCATTGGGCCAAGACTGTGTTCTCACTGTGGAGGACGCAGAGAGAACAGGGTTGTCTGGCAGTCCCTGACCTGTCAGCTCTCAGGAAGGACCCTGGGCTCCTGTTCTTCTCCAGAATAAAAGTCAAACCCTGGAAGAAGACAATGCATGCAGTCAACACTGGCATTTAGCAGATGAGGGCTCCTGCCAAGTCTGTCAGGGTGATTTGCATGGCCAGTGGGCTGCCCTCCCAAAGCCAGCACCTGTGGTCGCAAACCCTATTTGTCTCCTTGTCTATAGGAAGCAACCCTGATTCATTCGTGCAGCTTGTATTGATCCTCTTTTCTTTATTTTTACGAGAATGAATTGTGAGGAGCTTTTTCTCTGTTTAAACTTGAGGAGATACTGTTCAAGGACTTGCTGTGATGTTTCTCTATCTGACAGCTTTATTGGGTAATAGCCACTGATGGTATATGTGTGCACAGACAGTCAGACCTTTTACACTATGTGTGTTCCCATAAAAATGATTGGTTTTAAGGTGTTATTCAAGCCTTGTTGTGATTGTACCACGGGACCAAGCAGCCTGAAAGGCAGAAGTGAACTGAAGGCAGATCAGTAGGCGTGCATTGATTCTCCCTGTCCTCCACGCCCCAGCAGGGAGAAGCCAGGCCGCTATCTGCCTGCTAAAGACAGACAGCACAGAAGGGGAAAGCACGGCTCTGCTGAAGTTCAATCAGCAAATAATATTCAGACATCGCAGCTCCCCCGGGGAATGGCCACATCATATTTCCCTGCCACCCTGAACCAAGCTGGAGGAATTGGTTTCGGCCTAACAAGCCAAACATGGCTCTTCCGTCACCTGAGGCACGTTCTGCCCATGACAGTGTCCCTGGCACAAGCTGCAGAAGTGCCCGGGCACACAGTGCTGGGGCTGTTCTTCAGCAGGGAAACACCCAGAGCTCACTGCTCTCCAGGGCCTCGGGAAGCCCATCTCTTCCGCAGCTCTCCCGAAACAGTGTTCGAGTAGCCCGTGCACTGCTGCAACGAGAGCAGCTATTTATGCAGACAGCTAGCTCTGCTTATGGCGTGGCTTGACTGGACGGTCACTGAGGGCTCTCGTATTTATTAGCATGTTTTAAAAGACTATCCACTGTGCTCAGCTTGTTGGAGGGGTTTCAATCCTACTGTTCCTAAAGCAAAAGATAGTCCCCCTTAAAAGCAAGACCAAAGGCATAATTGGTGCTACTAGCATCCCCGTTACTCTAATTCCAAAAGAGAAACTGTGTTTTTGTTGATTTATTAGCCAGTGCCATTAACTACCATTAGTTAATTATCGCACCTTACTTGTAACTGGGATTTCAGATAATTTATAGTTTTGATTGCTTATTTTCTTGTCTGTCATTTCAAAACCCCATCCAGCCAGAAGTGAAAAAGTTTAAATGTTATGCCAGGGATGGCTGGCTCACTTTGGCACTGGTAAGTGAAGGTAATGAGGAAGAGTCACTGATTATTTCAAAAACGAAGAACAGATGTTCCACATATTAAGGAGCTATTAGGCTAAGTGTCATTCCAGTGACTTGTGGGAGTGGCACACTCATTTGACTAAGATTAGCTGTTCCAACAAGGTCATTTATGCTTTAAAGTAATTAGTTATGCCAGTACTGATAAAGAAGAAAAAAACCACAACCTGGCAATGAAGAATCATTACCTCATCACCAGACTAGCTCCTTGAGTTCAAGCTTCTTCAAAAATCCCAGTAAAGTCCAGTTCATACATAACACAAGATTTTGTTCCTTCCTTTTCTGTGCTGCAGGACAAAAGGGGATGTGTCTGTTGCACCCAGGATCCCAATAAGAAATCGGAGGGTTTCAGAAAAAATGTTGGCACACCACCCTCCTGGGAAGCGGCAGAATGGCTGGAGAGTCCGAGAGATCCTTACCCAAAACAGCATCTAGGAGAAACAGCTCCATGCACGTAGTGACTGAAATTATATTGACTCCAATTACCCCTACTGTAACTTGGTGAACTTTTCCTTGGGCTGCACCAGGCAGGACTTTGGTCTAGTAACTAAAAAATAAAATCTCATCAGATTCGGCACTGGTTTTCTGGGCTTGACCTGCTACAGCTGTCATCATAAGGGGCCTAGTGTTCCTGGGAGCTGCTGAAAGGACACACAGATTTTTTTCTACATACATATTATTATTATTAAGGTTGAACCAGAAGCCTGGTGATGGTATCAGTGTCTGTAAGCCATGCCAGCTGCCTGTGCTTCAGAGGCACGTTTTTGTTGATGTCACCAGGTCACCATAGGAAATACTGATGCAAAGTCTCAACATCTGCAGACCATGCAACCAGGTAGCTCCCAAGCACTGCCTCCCCTGCAGCATGCTGCAGCAGCCTCACCCGCTCTCTCCACTTCTCAGCCTCTGCCTTGCAGTAGCACCTTGAGCAGCAGAGAGTGAGGAAGCCTCTGCGTATCCTGCCTGGGTCTGCACAGAGCTAGTGGCCTCTGGGCTGTCACCCTGGAAAGGCTTTCCATCCTAAAAATGGGCGAGATGAAAGCCCAGGGCCTTCTAGCCGCACTGGGAACAGTCAGTCTTGTACCCCAGGGTGGCAAGCAGCAGGCAGTACCTCACTGGGGGTGAGGCAGCCCAGCCCCACAGGCAGGAACCGCATGAAACTGCTGCTGGAGCAGAATGGAGCCACTGGGAACGAGCAGGCTCCCCGTGCCCCAGGCCCTCCTGCCATCACCAGTGTGCTGCCACCGGCCGCTGAGCTCTGTCTGCTGACCCCCCCACCTGCGCCCCTCAGCGGCACAGCCACTGCTCCACCGGCCTGCAGGCTGGGCGAGCCCCTGGGGCTCCAGCCCTGCAGCTGGCCGCGAGCAGGGAGGCACAGAAGCGGCAGAGCCCCTGGCTGCGGGCCCCTCAGCAGGCAGGTGGGTGATGCCAGCCCTTGACCCACCTCCAGCACGCTGCCAGCAGCTGCCCCCAGCCAACGCCACGTGCTTGCAGGCAGAAAACTGGCTGCGCGTCCCTTCTTTCACGCTCAAGAAGTGCAACATAATGGAAAGAAGAAATGAGACTTCTAAGTGCATGCAAATGGCTTGTGAAATCTGCAGGAAACCCATTTTAAAAGCTTGCAACATATTCAAATATATAGCAATAAGTTTTCAAACAAACAGCTGTTTCAAGAAACCCAGCTCTGAATCCACCCTCTCTTCTCCACAATGCGTGTCAAATCTCCATCAAATGCTTGCCACCTGTTTCCACTTTGCAGGCAGCCAATCCTTGTTCATCAAAGTAACAAAGCTGTTTTCAATTTGAAAGCAACAAATCAAAGTTTAATTATTTGGTCCTTCAGACCAAATGCTATCTTTTACAAAAGCTTTTTCAGATATTAAGAACTATCATTGGCTGGCTTAAAAAGGGAATAAATGACTGACAGCTGGAAAAACACTTCTAAGGACAATAGTATTTGTCAGTCTGGTATTTTTCACCCTGAAGACAAAATGCATTTTATCAACACCCTGAAATTATTTTGTCAACAAAATTCATTTTGTAGCATTACCTTCATCTGTCAAGCTGACAGAACATTCTCTAGAGTGTTTTAAAAACCATTTTGCTAACACAATTAATTTCTGCAAAATTAAGTTTTGCCTTTTAGTCATATGTGCAGGAAGGTGTTGCAATACATGCACAGGAAGGTGTGAACAGCAGCGCCATTAGCTCATGCACAACCAGAAAGAGGCTGTGTGTGCAAAATACGTGCCAGTAAAATATTACACCAGCCCAACACAAGTTGAAAGGAGGTGCAACAAATGACCAGCTACATGTAGACAAGAATCCTGCTTGAGTAAATCATGCTTTTACAAGTTACTTGATCTCACTGAAACAATTTCAAGGAGTTTTATGTAGAATATTGCACAGCAATTAGAGAAATGTGTGTGTGCATACACAAAACAAAGCATTATCGCCCTAAACCAAGTAGAATCTACAAGACTGTTCTATCACCCCATGGCACGGGCAACATGGAAGATGTGTCAGTACCCCACATGACAGCAATACATGTATCTAATGGAGAAGGACCTTTTATACACTCGATACATTAATGCTGGTAGCAAACAACTGCTGTGGTTCTATGCCATATAGGGGATTTTCAATGGGCATTTTTCCAAATGCCTGCCCATGACTCAGACACCAAATTCTCAGATATTTTCTACATTTCCTCTCAGAATCTCTTGACTGCCTTGCTACTTGAATTTAGATTTCTAGTGGATATGTAAGTGGACAATTTTCCTTGTGCCCGTTTTGGTTTTTGAGAAAATGATCCACAAAGAGGTCAAATAACTTTCCCAAGGCCATGCATTCAATCAGCACCAGGTAACGGAATAAAACCTAAGCTCTCTGCCTCACAGTGCATCCCCCTAGGCAACAATACCAGGGAAAGTTACTCACACATTGCCAGAATTACACATGCATGTGCCTAGATGAATAATGAATAAGCTCAGATGTTCTCAAACACGATTATGCCTGTGTTTGTAGGAACTGAAAGCATCCCCTTCTTCACAGATCACACGTTGCATTTTGGAACACTGAAAAGGTTAAAGGAAAAGGCATTTCTGAAGCTTCACAAATGAATTTATGGGTAAATGAAATACATTTCCCAAGAGCTGTATGACTGTAGGACATTCTCTGAAACTAGCTGGCAACTGGAGAAAAGGCTTGAACTGGAGTGTGGGTCTCCCCAGACTTCTGGCCCTCTATTCAGGAGCACAAACCCACTGATGCTCACACGTATAAATATGAGAGTTGATCCACAAAGTCAGACAGGCAAATTTATACTCTATGCTAAGAAATGCTGATAACTGGGAATAAAACGTTCCATCAAAGTCTCTGTTCAACCTTGTTTCTACATCTTTTACCAGTTCCTATCATAAGCCTCAGTCTCAAAAGGCGAATTTGGGGTGTAAATTTCTGCCTCACACCTTGGTTTCATTTTTCTAGTCTTCTGCAATGCACTTTCTGATTTCCTCGATGTGGATTCAGGCTGAAGCAAGGAAAAGCTGTTCAGCTTCAGTAAGGAAAATCCAGAACACCTGCACAGGTTTCAGAGCAAACACAAATTCTTTCCAGGTGTCGCAGTGTCTGTGCAGTTCCTTCTTTATGACTTGCTGTCGCTGTTGTATTGGATTTACATGGCAAGGTTTTGGTAGTGAGGGGGCTGCAGGGGTGGCCTCGGTGAGAAGAAACCAGGAGCTGCCCCCATGTTGGACAGAGCCACCTCCAGCTAGCTCCAAAACGGACCTGCTGCTGCCCAAAGCTGATCCCACCAGCAACACCAGTGGTGCCTCTCTGATAACATATTTAAGAAAGGGGAAAAAACGCTGCACAAAAGCTGGGGACAGAAGAGTGAGAAAACGTGAGAAAAACAGCCCTGCAGTCACCAAGGCCAGAGGAGAAAGAGGGAAGGAGGTGCTCCAGGCACTGGAGCAGAGATTTCCCTGCAGCCTGTGGTGAAGACCATGGTGAGGCAGGCTGTCCCCCTGCAGCCCATGGAGGTTCACGGTGGAGCAGATATCCATCTGCAGCCTGTGGAGGACCCCATGCTGGAGCAGGTGGATGTCCCTGAAGGAAGCTGTGACTTGTGTAGACCCCACGCCAGAGCAGGCTCCTGGCAGGACCTGCGGCCACGGGGGACCTACGCTGGAGCAGTCTGTTCCTGAAGGACTGCGCCCCGTGGGAGGGACCCCATGCTGGAGCAGGGGGAGAACGTGAGGGGGAAGGAGCAGCAAAACAATGCATAATGAACTGACCGCAACCCCCTTTCCCTGTCCCCCTGCACCGCTTGGAGGGAGGAGCAGAGCAGTTGGGAGCGAAGGAGTGAAGTTGAGCCTGGGAAGAAGGGAGGCCAGGGGGAAGGTGTTTTTACTATTGTTTTTCTTTCTCACTATCCTATTCTATTTTTAATCGCAATATATTAAATTAATCTTCCCCAAGTCGAGTCTGTTTTTCCTGTGATGGTAATTGGTGAGTGATCTTCCTGTCCTTATCTTGACACAGGAGCTTTTTCATCTTCTTCTCTCCCCCGTCTTGCTGAGAGCAGGGGAGTGAGAGAGTGGCTTGGTGGGCGTCTGGCAGCCAGCCAGGGTTAACCCACCACAACTGTTAATGGCTGAGCTGGAAAACTTGAACCTCAACCCAGTGGATGATAGAGCTGGTTATCTCTTATCTCTGTGCTGCCGGCTGTGTGCCCTAGGAACCCAGACCTTCAATGCCCATTCACTGTCATGGCATCAAAATCTGATACATCCCTTCCCTGTCCTGTCTGTTCTGAGGTTTTGTAACCACTGCCACTCAGTCCCTCTCCCATTGCTGTCTTCTTACCAGGTCCCGACGGTGCTGAGGTTTTTACAGTCACAGTCACATGACTTAAATAGACTTGCTCCCTCTGGGCCCCTTTTTGACACTGAATCATTATTTCATTAATCTGTTTTTCATATTTCTAAATGGAAACAGACATGACTGGTGTGAATGATCAATATTGTGTTGTCTCATTCCTCTCAGTTCCCATCATTTTAGAATCTACTCTGCTTTTAATCTTAGGTCTTTTTAACAGGAATTGGTTTTGTGAAGAATTTGACACTTCATTATGGCAGCTCCATGCCAATAGATTTAATAATTCATATCTGCATTGGTCACTTTTAACTGACATTACACATTCCAGGGCTGCTTCATGACTATGTTCTTGTGAGCCAGTAACAGCTTTGGCCTTCCGCGGCGATCTCCTGTTTCATTACCAACACGCAGGGAACTGCATCTGTCAAGACCAAGAACTCCAAATATGGCCTGGAAAAAGAGTGAATATCTCTGTACACTGAGCTTGAGAGCATTAGAAAATAGGTGGTAGGTAAAGAGTGAAATCCAACA
Organism: Fregata magnificens; assembly: GCA_013389945.1. Classification (NCBI taxonomy): domain Eukaryota; kingdom Metazoa; phylum Chordata; class Aves; order Suliformes; family Fregatidae; genus Fregata; species Fregata magnificens. The sequence goes on along the minus strand of WAAD01041865.1, from coordinate 49,738 downwards.
GACTGCTAGAGCAAGATATAACAGACCTACCAACACAATCAAGCAATAAAGCGCACAGACATGTCGGGAACACAGACAGTGCTGTGCCAGAGCAGCATGGCTATGACATATCTACTGAGTCCTTAGAAATGTCCAGCATGGCACACTGCAGGGCCTTCGACTGAAAAAAACTATGGTAATCCTGAGAGTAGCTAGTCACAGCAGGAGAAGAGGCAAATGCAAGTCCCACCTTCAGAAGAGACTGAACAGGCTGTATTTCTGGCTGAGTTCATAATCGTTAACAGCATCTTTATTAAATTATTACTATTATTTAATTTATATAACATTTTCTGCAAGTCTGACAGCCTTTACAGCATTACTGTTGGTGCAGGATCACTTTACCCACATCTGAAACAGGACAAAGCAGCTGTAGGCGGCTAGTAGATTAGGGAGGCACTGAGAAAGGATATCCTCTCCATCAAAACTGCAGTAGAGCTTCAGACAGAATGTAAAGCACTGTCTTGGCACCCAGCCTGGATACCACACCTCACAGCCTGACTCATTGAGGAAGTGGACCGGGAAGCCGTAATGGCTGTGACTGGTCAGCATTTTGCATATCAGCTCCATCCAGAGCCTGGAGCTTCTGCTGCTGCAATGCACAAACAAGGAGCACTCATGGGGTTTCTGATCACAGATCTCCACTGGGTAAGTGTACCCAGCTGTCCAGCTTGTGAGGTCAGAGCAATTATGGAGTTAAGGCAACAAAGCCCCAAGCTGCCAGTGCTGTAGACACAGTGCCCTTCCACATGCTGAGAGCATATGCCACCATGGCACTCAAATAGCAATGGCTAGCACTTTATCGTGGAAGGAGAAGCACTTTCATCTTGTATGAGAAGTTTGGATATCAACTGTCAGGTGGACTTGACTTAAAGGAGCAATTCAAAGGGGTCCCAGTGGTCCTCAGGAAATAAGGACACCCATGTATGATCAAGGACAAAAATGAGAGCACTGGGTGTTGTTTGCATCTCAGGAATAGCACTTCCACAAAGACAAACCATCACATGGTACTTTACAAGTGGTTCTTTAGCACCTCTCCATAGTCTCTGCAACCCAGAAAGGCAAAGAGGCCCAAAGGCTACAGAAGAACAAAAGGGAGAGCTCTGAGGCTGCCAAGCACCCTATCCACTTGACAAAGAGATTCCTGATGCCAAGAGGAGGATTCAGTGGAATTAAGCAACAAGCATACCAAAACACAGATACAAGATGAAAAGCAACATCACTAAGAGAAAATAGCTTCAACAGCTGTACAGCACTAATTAGTTCAAAGGCAAAAATGACAGAAGGCCACAGGACTCAATACATGTCTGTGGGGTGACTCACTCCACTGGCTTTAGGGGTTTCCCCAGTGACAATTCTGGCCACGTTGCATGCACACATCAATAGCACAAGAAGCCACAAGAATCCAGAGTGCTTTCTCTTGTGATCTATTTGTTCATTTTGCAAGTCAGTCTTATGTTTTTGCATGTTACCACTACAAGCCCTGTTAGGCCTGTGAGGTGAGAGCAGTCTGGGAATGAAGCCCAAAGGAGTGACCAAACCTTAGAGTTCAAAAGCGTGGACTGCACTGGGTGTCAGCAGATGTGCTCAGCAATGCTGACCTGCCCAGGTGCTGGGTGGCCGGACCAACAGATGCCATCAAAGAGAAAAGGGACTTAAAAAGCATTGAGAACATGAAGCCCCATCACTGCTCTCTCTGGGCAGACACACATATTGTGACCTTACAGCACCTCTGCACTCCAAAATCTTTGGTCACAGGGGACATACTGGGAGACAGGCACAGAGACACTCCTTTTGGAGCAGAAAAAGAGGGCACCAAGCTCTCAGAAATCAAGTGCCAATCTGCACTCTTCCTTCACTGTGAAGATTCATCTGAGCCAGCACCACTTCCATTACTGCCATGCAGGGGCCAGATATGCACATAATTCATCATGGGCACAGCTATGCAAAGCATTTAGGTCTGTTACTAGGGCTGTGAAATATTCTCCACACTCATCCCGAGGCAGTCCAGGTCTGCTAACCCAGCAATGTAACATACTTGCCCTGGCCAAAAAAGCCATGCTAAAGCTTGCTTACCACAAGCATCTGCAGTGTGCTGTATAATTAGCCTGTGATGCGGAGCCTGATGAAAGCTCCTACATGCCAGGCATGGCAGGGTGGAGGAGGTTCAGAGACTGGAGCAAAGTCACTTGAATGCATAAAAGCAGCAGGAAACAGTGGGATGACACGCTGGAATGAGGTTCACAGTCCCTGTCTTTGAGGTGAAACCTCATGCCTTTATAAGGGAGGCATGTTTTCCTGGCAGGCAGCCTAACTCTTGCACAGATCCTCAGCACAACAGCTCTCAGTTTTACCCCTTGTATCTGTAGAGAGCGCTGTTTTATCCCTGAACTCTGTGATTTCTCTTGAAACCAATTGTCCTTTCTGTTAGCATCATGTGCCTCAGGGCAGGGCTTCTAGTAGAAAATAGTTTGTGTTATTTAAAACATGGAAGTTCACAAAATTTACTTCAAACAGTCCAGACAAAAAAGGCAGATGAAATATTTGCTACAAATTCCAAAAAGAGAAAACTACATCTCTTGCTTTTATGGTAACAGGAAAACCTGAAAGAGACATTAACAGCTCCTTTAATCATGATTACAGAAGATGTCATTCTCTTTTCCTGAAATGAATGAAAACATTGGTAGTTGGCCCTCAAACCCTCCTTAGCTGAATTACAATTGCTCTATACTGGGTTTCAAACCAGACTGAACAAAGCCTGTTTCCTTTTGTTGTTGCTATAGTAAAAGGCTAATGACCAGGGCTGCTCCTCTTGGCACTGGAATTTGCTCTGCGTAAAAAGTTATAAACCAGCCCAGGTTCAGCTCACCCAAAGAGAAAGCAGCAAAAGATGAGCTAGACAGCCCTACCCTGCACCTCTCACTCTGTCCTGAGGGGAATATACAGTAACCTAAGAGGTCTTTCCCAGCTTTTACTTTGGTGGCTTTGGAAAGGGAATATTTTACTGTGAGTCATGAAGAAGCTACTCCATTTCTAGAAGTAAAATGGTAGAACATTATACCAACTTCTGTTTACCCACTCCTGCCTGTGTTTTAGGGGAGTACAAGTCACCCCAGACTTTGCACCACTGCCTTTGCTCCCTACGGTACTATGCAAAGACGAGGGCTGTGAACCAGGGGTGGCAGATGGAGTTGCTGCACCCAGCAGAGATTTCTGTGTGTGAGCCAGAGGCTGAGAGGAAGCAGCACCCACCTCCCTGGCTCTGAAGGGCATATGCCTTCCTGCAGCATAACACTGTGGTGCGTTGACCTTGGCCAGGTGCCCACCCAGCCACTCCATCACTACCCTCCTCAACAGGAACAGGGGGAGAAAATGCAACAAAAGGCTCATGGATCGAGATAAGGACAGGAAGATCACTCAGCAATTACTGTCACCGGCAAAACAGATTTGACTTGGGGAAATTAATTTAATTTATTGCCAATCAAAATACAATAGGATAATAAGAAATAAGAACAAATCTACAAACACCTTCCTCCCACCCCTCCCTTCCTCCTGGGCTCAACTTCACTTCCGATTTCTCCACCTCCTCCACCACAAGCGGTGCTTGGGGGGGAACAGGGGTTGCAGTCAGTTCATCACACATTGTCTTTGCTGCTCCTTCCTCCTCACACTCTTCCCCTGCTCCAGTGTGGGGTCCCTCCCGTGGGAGACAGTCCTCCACAAACTTCTCCAGTGTGGGTCCTTCCCATGGGCTGCAGTTCTTCATGAACTGCTCCAGAGTGGGTCTGTTCCACGGGGTGCAATCCTTCCGGAACGGACTGCTCCAGCGTGGGTCCCCCGCAGGGGCACAGGTCCTGCCAGCAAACCTGCTTCAGCGTGGGCTCCTCTCCATGGGGCCACAGGTCCTGCCAGGAGCCTGCTCCAGCACGGGCTCTCCACGGGCCAGATTCCTTCAGGTGCATGCACCTGCTCCGGTGTGGGGTCCTCCACAGGCTGCAGGGTGGAATCTGCTCCACCGTGGACCTCCATGGGCTGCAGGGGGACAGCCTGCCTCACCATGGTCTTTACCACGGGCTGCAGGGGAATCTCTGCTCCGGCGCCTGGAGCACCTCCTCCCCCTCCTTCTTCTCTCACCTTGGTGTCTGCAGGGCTGTTCCTCTCACGTACTCTCACTCCTCTCTTCTGGCTGCTGTCGTGCAGCAGTTTTTACCCCTTCTTAAATATGTTATCACAGAGGCGCAACCACCGTCACTGATGGGCTCAGCTTTGGGCAGCGGTGGGTCTGTCTTGGAGCTGTCTGGAACTGTCTATGTCCAACATAGGGGCAGCTTCTGGCATTTTCTCACAGAAGCCACCCTTGCAGCTCCCCCGCTACCAAAACCTTGCCACTTAAAGCCAACACAGATACCAACAGGGCAACACAGCCGAAGCTGTCTGCTCCTTTGCTCCTTCTGGCCCCTGCCCCCTCCACGGCAGATCATGGAGGAGAATATGGGACCCAGCAGGTAAGCAAAGGGGCTGAGAGGTGGATCACACAGGATAAGTGCCTTTAACTGATACACACACCTCTGGCACTAGCTCCCTTGTCACCTAACCCCAGCAAGTATTTATTAATGAAACTCTCCTGATTGTTGATTCATTTGATTGTTAAACCTTGTGGAACTCGTACTGTTATTATTCATTGTTATTAATGTTCACAGCTCAGCCTCTCTCCTTCCAATATGCTCCAGAGAGGAAATCAAAGGCTGAAGCCAATCGTTACAGTAAATGAATGATGGAGCCGCTTGAGGATAGGAGTAAGCCTGCTGCTCTGGGACTGTTGCAGGTTATTGGGAGTAAGTTAATCTTCACACACAAGCACTGCAAAATGAGAGGCTGTTTCAGGTGGGTTCTCTGGTCTGTGCACTGCTTCCTCAGTCAAGTCATCAGTGAGCACCACCCTAACAAAGCTGTCTGTGCGTAGGACCAGTGACCCAGGCCAGGTTTTGATCTATGTGCAGAAACAGGTCTGAGTTCAGCAGGAGCATGGCCCCTGATAGATGGGTTCACCACAAAGACTCAAACAGATGCTACAGGCAACTCAGCACAGCCTTGCAGAAAACACCTCTCCATGTGACTGCACACACTGAAGAAAAGCAGAGCTGGCTATCCTCAGAAAGTTTTCTCCTCTCCGCTCCTCTGCAACTGCTCATTCCTCATAAAAGGTCTAGGACAACGCCAGTAGGGCACAGCAGGTGGTAGACCGGAGCTCAGGAGTGCAACACCTGAATGTGCTGTGTAGAGGGGGAACAGCACGCTGCTTGCTTCAGTACTTTCCCTCTCTTCCCCTTCTCCAAGCCTTCTCCACCTTTCCACAGCCTCTTTGCTACGTGATGTTTGCCAATTCTTGCACCACATATAAACTCCCCAGGCCAGAACGGTAGTGCTCCTACCTGTCTGGTAGTCGAGATGCTTCTAAATCCTCAGTAGCGTTCTTATGCCGGCTTTCCAGACCAATATATTTGTTCATGTTATATCTTCAGAGTCTACAGAGCTGTCACATACCATATTTGACCTATTATTCATCTCAGACAGAGAATTCTGCAAAGCAAGAGGAAATAAAAGAGTACTTAATACAGCTTTACTAAAATGGAATTTGCCAAAGACTCATAGAAAAATGGATTTAATTAGGGCTGCTAATGGGGAACAGTTTGTTCCTGTGATTTAAAACAGAAGTTAGATACTGTCTATAATTTCAACATTTTAAATTATATATAGGGGGTTATTTCTCATTTCTACCTTAATTATAAAAATCCATCTTTATGAATCACAATTTTGAGGCAAGTAAAGCAAAGGCAGCAAAAATGATGTTTTATTTAATAAAATTTGTAAGAACTCACAAAAGAAGCAAAAGACACTTCGGTATGGATAAAATAGACTTACTATAGCAAATAATAGTTGCAGGCAGTCCTCTGTACACTACTTAAGGACAGCACAACAAGGTTAATTTTTTACTTGGGAAAAGGTGTGTAAAGGAAGAAGGTGTGTTCTGTTATAAAAAATGAAACTGGGTATGGTTTTTATGCAATAATGGCAATGTCCTCCATTTAATTTTGCAGCTAAACAGTCTATTAGAGTTGCAGGCATTAATCGGCCTAACGTGCTCCAGCTAGTAATCCCATATTCTAGAAGTCTCTGCCATCCCTTCTTACATTGATTACTGTCAGATTCTCTCAATTGCCTGAAAATTGCTTCTCCAGATAAAAGGGCCAATACATCTTGTTAGAACCACTCCTCCCAAGTCTCCTCTGTAGCCTTTCATTTTATTTAAAACTAACAAATGTTGCTTTTGTGAAATTCCTCCTGTTAGCTGGCTCTGACCAGATGACCTAAGTAAATGAGTCCCAGCATTGTAAAGCACTGATTAATTTAATAATAAATAGCCCGGACAACTGACTAGCAAGCTTGGCCTAGCTGCTGTCACTGCTGCAGATTCTGCGCCCACTGTAATGCATTTTAATACTGCACCTCAGATCACAACAGAATCAATGAGTGAAGTTCAAATGTGGCACATTTCCTATTTCCCTGACAGCTTATTTCATGGATCACAGGGACCAAAGTACAGCTGCTTATTCAACAGAGGAAAGAATGAATCAATTTTCATTCTTTAATACACTGTGTGACCTATTCTCTGATGCTCTATCCTTTACATTGGCTCTAGTCTTTTCAAGGCCTTCAAGTTTGTCAGATAGAGAAAATTTAAAATAATGACAAAATGCCCTGCCCTAGGTCTGCTTCCAACTGACTAACTGCTCTGCTGGTAGTAAGTCCAAATGAAAGATACTATGTCACTGAGGTTGAATTAAACAGACAAACTATAATCCTGTATCATTAAAAATGAACCAATCTCCTGGAAGATTTCTGTGATTTCGCTCCAAGTTGCGTAGGAAAGGTGCTGGACGCCACAAAGATTTTGATCCTCATCCGCTCCAGTATTCTCCCCTACTCCAAAACATGAAGGAATAATATGACAAAATGGCAGCCCCAGCAGCAGCAGCTGGCGGAAAGAGCAGGCACTTTGCTGGGGAAATCCTGTGCCCGCCTGCTCCCTTCCTACCTGCACAGCGAGCTCAGGCCATGTGCAGTCTCTCAGGACCCAACGCAGGAAGCTGCAGGCCAGCAGGGAAGCCAGACGCAGAAATGCAGCGCCTTCTCCCCACCCACGGTCCCAAAGACCAAGCCATGCTGAACGGGGAGACCAAAGTTCTGTTGCTCTGCTCACCCAATCAGACTCCCCGAAGCTAGCAGATAATGTCAGCTGTTCTTTAGGGACTGCTAATTTGGGCAGAATTAATACACTGAGATGCATCATTTTGCAATTTCAGTGTAAAGATTATTTTTTTCATTTAGAAATATCCCTAGGTATTGTGGGTTTAATTACCCTCTGTGTGCCTTGTGTTCGTCTTGCCTTATTATTTATCCCCAGTTCACAGGTGATATTCATATTGTTCTTGTCATTGATAACTTGGTTTCAGTCTGGGCTTTCTTACCGCGATAATTTTTGAAAGAAGGAAGGTCAGATTCTGCAAAGGAGAACAGAGCACAAGGGTGAGTGCTACAGCCACCCTGGGCAGCCATGGGCACCACGCCCTGGAGATCCTGGCACCCCAGAGCCAAGGCAGCAGGGCTCACTGCAGCCGTGCCGAAGGCAGTATGCATGAGCCTGGCACCGAGACAGAGAGGGGCAGCTGATGTGCCAACTAACTGATGAACTAGACAGCACTGGGTGAACTGGAAAGCTTGGAAAGGAAGCACTTGGACACCTCCACAGGCAAACAGGATTTCTGGCTCTCCTTTCTCAAACTCTCCTCCTCCTGCCTCATTGTACTTTATGACTGGGACGAAGGTGAGACTCCATGAGGCTTGCCTGGCCTTAAGACATGAAGGTAATAAATCAGGCCTTATCAGAATATTATCTAGATGAAACGGACATATCACAGCTGGCTTTATTTGCTTTTCTCTCCGCATATCCAGTAGTTCAATTCTAGGGCTTTCTAACCATGTGGATTTAACAAATATCAGTACTTCAGGGCGCACGGGCAGACAAATTGCTTTTTCCAGTTCATAAGATGAATCTGGGAAGAGCATGGGTCACTAAACGGTTGCAACAAATGTTCTAGTCCAGACCTGTGTTTAAGGAGGCTACGAGCTGTAGCAGAGGTTGCTGGTTTGATTTGTTTGTCCCCGAGAGATTAATTTTCCTTTTTTATTTCTCTGCCTTTCGTGAAGAAAGTCCAGAGAGATGTCGCAGCTCAGAACACACCATCAGCAGCAGCTGTTCCACTTGCTGCTTTGGTCTAGAAGCAAATAGGACACTCAGCTTGTGGACCTGGCAGCTGAACTGTGAGCTCTACAGTATTTGCCATCCGTCCTTCCCAGAGCTCTCTGGAGGCAGCTGTTCAGACGATGAGAAGTAACTTGGAAGAGCTGAGAATAGAAGTGCCGTGGCTCAGACATACAGCCCTACTCCTTCCCCTCTCCCCAGATTATCCAGCTTTAATACAAAGAAGATTTGCTCTAGTTGTTCAATAATGGAGCAGTTCTGAACGTTAATCAATTCTCCTTTCCATCATTAAGCTGCCCTTGAACCCAACAGTTCTCTGGCCTGAGGAGACGTGAGGTGACAGACCTGAGGGTGCTGCCTGACCTGCTTTCCCCGAGCTCCACAAGAAGCCAGCTCTGCACGGGGACCGCACACCTCCCACTTTGCCCTTCACACACACGGAATTGAGGTGCACTGCATCTCAGCAAGAATATTACTGCAAGTTCCTTGTCCCAGTACTCCTCAGTGGTGGGGACACAACAGGAACCTTATAGCTGGCAGGAAATGGTCTCCCCTTCTCACCACAGACGTCGCCTCCACACTAGCCTGCAGACTTGTGGCTATCTTCACCTTTTCCATATAAGAAGATCAACTTTTCCTTCCCAGTTTTACCAGACTTATCCCTCTTACCTCCCACCCCTCTCCTGAGCAGATCAGCTGCCGAGGGACTGGCTACTACCAGTGCTCAGTTCATTGTGGCACTAGCCTGCTGCTTTTCTCATCTGGCCAGGATTGTACTGCAGCTAAACAAAATATCTGAACTTCTCATTGATCAAGTTTTGGCAGACAGTTCCGGAGGACAGTGGTGAGGGACGGAGGCTGAGCAGCCAGCAGCTGTTGTACGGTCAGCTGCTGAACAAGTGGATTTTCATGAGGTTCACCTGATTAGCTTTGAGTGCACGAACAAGAACTGTGTATGCGGCACTGGGCACATACTGCCATAGGGGTTAGCGCTCTGCATCCCTGTCACCAGCACCCATTTGTCCCCTAGCTATCAGAGAGAATGCAAAACCTGCCCACTATGCTCTGTCAAAGTAATGTTCAAAATGGAGTTCTAACAAGACTTTTTCCCTTCAAACAATGTACAAATTAACAGTCAGTAGCATTTGAAAAATGGCCCTAATCCCTGTCTGCATGGGGAGTTTGTTCCCAGTGCAATGTGCCATATTATGACAACGATATATTCTTCAAGTGAGTGAAAACTAATGAATAACTAACACCCTGACGGTCTTGCTATTACTGAGTGCTTAGGAGTTGGGTAAAACTGACAGTGCAAGATGAATATGGCACTAAGATGAGATGTTACTTTGCACGACTGGTCAGGGGAATCCAGACTTAATGGACATTACAGATGGGTTAATTCTAAAGGCTGAATTTGATTCTGAGCCATAGTTGTTCTCTGAGCAAATAGGGAAGGCTTAATCACTTGGACGACTGAGTCACAGGTGGTAGTCCCATTTGTGAAGGAAGCATTGGGAGCGTGATCTTGGGAACAAAGGATGTGAGTTTGCCTGTTGCCTCTGCCTCCCTGAGAGCAGGCAGAGGGAGGGTCCCGCAAAACTCAGGCAGGCAACTTGCCTACAAATGCAGTCAGGAAGGCGGGACTGTCCCTAGCAGGAGGGGTCACCAGAGCACACCGAATGTGCACTAGCCCCTGTTTTCACAACACAGGAATCACAAGGTGCCAGTGAAATTATTCGATGTCAGGCTGAAAGAAGGGCAGTATGACCCCAGAATTGAATGTGGCTCTTTGCCCAGAATGTTGTGGAGCCCAGAGATATTCATGGGTTTCAAGAGGCTTCAGAGACAGTCCTGGAGCACAGCCCCACCTGCTAGTTCAGTGTGATGGTCAGACACAACCACTACTCCAGAAGGACTGTGAGCAGGATCTCTGAGGACTGCAGGCAAATGATCATGTAATCCACGCCCTGTTTGCTATAGGCTTTTCACAACCATCTGCTAATGGCTGTGGCCAAAGAGAGGCCCCAAGCTAGCCAGCCCTCCATGCCACACTGAGCTTTCTCTCAGATTGCCTCCATGGTGGTGCTGGAGGTTTCTCAGTAGCTTGTCACTGGCAGCACCCGCCTGCAGTGTTCCCCAGGCTCAGCAGAGGATCACCGTCAAGGGGCGATCTCCTGTGTCCCAGTTAGCTCTGCCCAACCCCAGTGTAAGACAAACTGTAGTGCTGCAGGACCTCCCCTACACCTGCAGCACCAGATGGGCTGTGTCACCAAGGAAGGCTTGGCTTGCAGCAGCAGGTGAATATCACATGTTCCTTGAGACTTGACATGGCTGCATCTTGTTTCCACTCTCTTTCCCTTCAGTTTAAATGCAATCAAGGACAGATCTTCTCTGTCCTCAGATGATATGGAGCAGGTCCCAGTCTGTACCTCTTTCCAGGAGCAGAGATTTCAGATTATGATAAACTAGCAGTGTGTCAGCCTGGTGAAATCGTGGTCACAGTGATGTCAGGACAGTCTCTGAGCCTCTTACCCCAGGCACAAACCAGGAGGAGCCAGTTCCTGTAATTACAAAGTTGAGCCGTATCAGAGGAAAACTAATCAGCTTGCTGGATGCCAGCAAATTAAATATTAATCTAACTATTGTGAACACAAAAATGTTCATCTTCAGATATTTTCTGGCACAAGTGTCAAAATCAGAGTGGAACTAAGGCTTTATTCATTTTCCATTATCAACTTAAATAAAAACACTCAGAAAAATGGGCAATGATGTGCAGAAGCCACTCAGCACAGATAATTACAGTGTAAGTTTAGGCAGCTAATCACTCCTAGAATATGCTTCGGATTGAGATAACTCTGACTGGCTTGTTTCCCTGCTTTGTTAAATCAGACTCTTAGCTTTGCCTGATGGGGATGAGGCTCCCAGAGTCAGCATCTTTAAATAACAATAGGGCCGTCTGGCAGGCATGGAAGTTCATCCTGCCAGCCAGCAGCAGGATGGATAGAAGGCCTCTACACCAGGAAAGCAAAGCAGCCAGAGGGAGGGACACAGGAGAAGCAAGGCTGGAAGGTGGGGCAGGCAGCGCCAGGCAGGAGCAGGGAGAGAGGTGGAGGAATGCAGGGTAGAGGGTACAGAGCAGGGCAGAAGTGGAAGCAGAAGTACAGCGAGACACAGGCGAGGACACACTGAAGAACTGTGGAACAGCTGCAGCTGCAGCAGCAGGATGGGGAGGAACGGCTACGGGAAGGTACAGTCTTGCAGCCAGCCTCTCCCTGCCCGGCAGCAGCTCTAGCCTTCATGGCACTCAGAAGAGCTCCCAAGGCTGTCCCTGTACCAGCCCTCCCGCATGGCACTCGCACCCCATCCTGAGCACCGCATCCAGCCACGCATGGCTCCCCTGTTGCTGTGCTCTAACCATTGTGCTGCCTGTTTTCCCAGCTGAGCCCCACCAGGGGCCAGGGGAGCCATACTGGAGAGAGGAACAGCAATGCAGTCAAGAGGAAATAATGGCACTGAAACCAAAAAAAGGATTCTTCTTCAAGGGAATCCACTTCTTTGGACTGCGGGCAAGAGGTGATTTTTCACAACCCTGCCTCTGGCACGTCAGGCCCGACCTTCCCAGTGGGTGCCAGCCCACGCGCTTTACATTCCAGTTTCAACAAGGGCCTGACTTTGCTGCCGGTGGTCACAGCAGCAAGCAGGAATGGTGAGCTCTCGCTTAGCATGGGGCAGATCCAATGAATGCCGTCTGTGTACCAGGGGATGGTGAAAGGGGCATCTACCTGAGACAGAACACACTCAGCTGCAGTCTGGATAATTTTGCACTCACCAATGTCTGACCACTGTATTTACTTTATCCAGAATGGAAAAAATGAACCCCCCTTTATAGTTCTAGTGGATCACCCTTATGTTCTCAATCACTAATTTACGTGGACTTTTTGCTTGGAACTAGGGCAAGAATTATTTTTATAACAGCATTCATGGATACTCTCTCTTCTTAATTATTAACTTTGCTGTAGTAAACAAAGGGTGTTTATGAATTCCATCAATCTCAACAAACCTTTTGCATGTAAAGCACTGAGACATTTGTAATGAAGAACCAGCATTCACTTTTGCTTTATTTAAAGGAATGAAATGATAAATATAGTTCTGTGGATGCTCTTGTACAGTTTCTTAATTTTGAATGCCTGCCAGTGATTATGCCTGACTTACTAGCTGCTTCATTATAACAACCTAAAAGATAGGAGTGGACTGGAATAAATCGGCACTTTAAAGAGCTCGTGCGCCCTTTAGCAACACACAGGTTTTCAGAGATGGCAGAAGCTCTATTAGTTAACACGGTGATCAGTATTCTGTTTCGAAACTACGGTGTCTCTCCATGTCAGGAACTGTGCATCAGCTGAACTCTTCAGCCATGTCTCTGAACACTGCTTCTCACAGGCTCTGCTCACAGCGGTGGTAGAGAGCTGCTTTGGAGGGAAATGCAGAAATTCTGTATTTACTTCCTTTAGCACATTCTATGTCCAGCCTTTCTTTAGTCATACCGATGGGCTTGTATTCTGTGGAACGCTGGGTTGCTCTTTTCTTGTCCTTAAGATCCCCATCAGAGAGAATGCACAGGGGAAGCTCCAGCCACTGAATTATTCAGTGTAGTCCCCAAGATTGGCCTCACCATTGAAAATGCATCTCTCTAGAGACACACAAACTAAAGCAGTAGCTGTGCCTGGGTGTTACACATCCCAAGACACCTCTCCCAGCTATTTATACATCATATTGCTAAACAGGCATTGCCAGGGTTTCTTCTTCTGATCCAGTTTGACCCTGACAAACAGTAGTTCCCTGAAACAGACATGTTCTCTTCTGTTCTCTAAATAATCATCAATCTTTCTTCCCTCTTGATTTAAGAAAGTCATGATCTTCGGGTATGTGCTACTTAGGATCCTAGGGGCTCAGCACAAGCAACTGACAGAGAAGCCAGTAAATGATTCCAGCTGAGCAGCATAAACAACTAGAGCTTTTGTCGATATAAAATGAAAATGACCAAGCTCTCATTCTGGAAGAAACCTGGGTATTAGAAAGCATAGGTTTGACAAGACAAGCTAAAACCTACACTCTTCAGATTCTAGCAGACCTATGCCATATTAATTATTTATCAAGATGTTTTCTTAAAGTAGTGTCTTTGCGCCTTTAATTTTCAATTCCCTTAATGCTATGAGGATCTCTGCTGGCAACGCATCAATTATTAATAGAGTTAAAACAATATTTGTTTTCCCCAAACACATTTTTGAATGCTGTCCTCATACCAGTTAGGTTTTTCTGAAACTTTAATGAGGGTCTCTGATTTCCTCCAGACTCATAGCTGAGGCACAGACTTGGCTGGGCCTTTGATTTGGCTGTTGGAGCATGCATGGCACTGCAACCTTCACACTGTTCATCCCACTAGGGCTGGGGGAGTGATCAAGCTAAACAGCTGTGATGAGGAAGGAGAAACAGCAGCACGTCTGTAATTGGGAATTTCAGTTGCCGAGTTCAGAGGTTCTGTTGTTCTAGTGACTGTTTTGCATTTTCTTATTCCAGCAGCTGTCCCCAGGCTCAGTAGAGAGAAGAAAGACAACAACGAAGAAAACAACAATGCAGTTCCTTTAATCTACGAGAAAGCCATTTCAATTCAGCAAAAGGATACTTGAAACATCATGGTTTTAAGAATTCTATTCAATCATCTCAGCCACTTGCCTCTCTGCCAGGGAGGATATAAAAAATTAAAACCCCAAATACTGCTTCTTGCTTCTCTAGGCCCCAATTATAAATACACTTTCACAAGGAGAGGTCAACTTAAGCCTAATATTGTGTGAAATCTCATAATTTCAATACAGTCTTCACTTGATGTGGATTGGTAATTGGAGCTGTGGAATCAATTTTTCCCATACTTGAAACACCCAAATGAGTATGAAATGTGTTGCATTTGTTCCATGCACGTCTATGGTCCTGCACTTTGCTTGGAGTGGAATGATCATTCTGATGTATTTTTTATAACACAGCAACGTTTCCTCAGACTTTGATGTTTCACGTATGGAGCTATTATAACCATTTGCCATGTAGATGCATGATCCGTGGCTAATCTCCAAAGCTTTGATGCATGCAATAATTATTACTATTGATGTCATTGCACCATATTTAAAATATGAACATCTCTTTGTAAGTCTACAGCTAACAGAAGAGCAACCAGCCAACACCAAGGCTGGAAATTTCCTGTTGGTAAAGAGTAAACCGCTGAAACAGTGTAAGATGACTTCCTATAACCTTCAGCGAGGCACTGACTATGATGAATGCAAGGGCTGAGAGAGCAGGAAGGTGATGCAATGTGTGCTCTGGTCTCTGTGCATGGAGAACAGCTCTAGGAAATAGAGCCCCGGAGTCTCCAGATGCCACATTGTGACAATCTGCTCTTGATGCTTGACCCTGAACTCAGCCATATGGCATGTTTCAGGCAACACCTGCACCTAGGGCTCTGAGTAATTTTATCTGTGCAGTGTGTCACTGGCATTCGGGAGACTGGTGTTCATTCAAACCGTAGTTTTCAGACCTGGTTAAGCAGAAGAGCTGGAAGTTCCCCAGAGCTCTCCACTGCTCTGTCATGAAACCTGGGGCTGGGTAGATTGTTAATTGGGGCGTTGTCATGAGGGTTTTTCATGAGGGCTGCAAAGCAGTGTGAGTCAAACAGCATCTCCCTTGGTCTAGTTGCTTTCACACATTGACATTTAACCAGAACTGCCTGTCCTGCACAGATGCACAGGAACACGGGCATGGGGAGAAAGTGAAAAACCCCAGAGAAGTTTGCTACTTGTGCATAAATTTTGGGTGTGGGTTTAGGCTTGGAGGAACAAAGGTCATGTTTGTAAAGTTTAAAAGATACCTTGACCTGTCTTTGATATGCTGCAGTGATTCAAGGTTTCTCAAGAATTTCATCAAAAAGTTCTCCTCTGTTCTCCTGGAAACCCTTCTTACTCTTTGTCTGCTTCTTCAGCTTTTTGGGGACCATCTTTGCAACAACAAAAGCCAAAATGGTCAATGGCAGCAGCCTGTGATGACCTGGGGACCAGAGAAAGAAGCAGCCACTGGATAATGACAAAGGAAACAGGCCCTGGAGAATCTTTCTGGTGCAGGAAGCAGAGGGAGAAAGTTGGAGTCCCAAAAGACTGTGATGCACCAGTAGCAGAGGAGTTCACGACAGTTTGTCAGGCCAGTACCACACAGTGCAGAAAGCTGTGTTTCTGAGCATGAACGTCTCTAGGCAGGGAGCAGTCTGACAGATTCACATTGTAGAAGTCACTGAGAAAGGGACGCTTTAATGAACACCTTCTCCATTACCTTGATTAGACTGTGCAGAATTATGGCCTGCAGAGAGATGTGTACTGCTACCCCAACGGGCATGGGTAGGGTACACTGGCAGCCTGGACACCAATGGTGCAGTTGTGGCTGCGTGGCCAATCTCCCACAAGTCCCCTGGGGCTGGTTTGCTCTTCCACGCAAGTTGTGACAGGTGTGGATGTTCTTCATGGAGATGAAGATAAAACTACACTTTGGGAAGCAGTTACTGTGACACACCTGCAGAGGAAAAAACAGAAAGCCTCCCCCACCAGACTCCTGCGCATAGCCTAGAGCCCCTGGCTGTGCTGAAACATCTTCTGGAGAGGGACCTCCAGCCCTGCCAGGCAGATACTCGCTGCTGAACCGCACCACATTCCTCAGCCTCGTGTCTCAGGGAGAGCCCCTGCTGCTGTAAAAGCATCTCATGTAAAAGTTGGCCAGTTTTAGCAGGCTGAGTCTGAAAAGCAGAAGTGCAGTCACCTCTTCAGCCTAAGCCCTGTTATCCTCTGTCTCTCCTACACAATCTCACCATAGAAGTGCTGGTCTGCTCACAAGTCTGGGAGTATTTCTTACCCCTGAGACGGTAACAACCAGTCAGGGCCAACCAGCTAACTGACTGGCCCACTAACTAATCGGCCCTCGCATCCCACACACACACACTGAGTGGAGGTGTCATGTCTGAGGTTCCACAGGGCGCTGACTGTGCAGGCAGACCCAGCCCCATAATGAACACTTTTTTCAAGTTTCAGCTGAATTACAAGGTAAGGGAAACTACCAATGCTGACAGTTCCTGTGGTCTTATTTGCTGCAGCAGCCTGAACGTATGTTTATCATTAGAATATATCTAAAGCTCTTCTGTTCTTGCAGAGGAAAAGCAAACACATTTAACAGGCTGCAGGAAAACACCACAGCTCACATGGCACTACCCCAGACTGGGGAAGGTGAGTCCCTGCCGGGGGAACACATGCAACGCAGCCATGCAACTTGCTGCCTAATTACTTCCAGTGCAAAACTGGCTCCACATCACTGCCATGGCCAGGCACAACTTCAGCCAACTCTGCGCTCTGGGAGCGTGCAGTGATTGCACCAACCACGAGTTTGGCCCACGGGTGGGTTCACCCTTCTAAACCACTCAACAGCTCTCCAACATGGATTACAAAGTGGTTGGAACCTGCACAACTTAAATCATTCAGTACTTTATTTGCATGTTAAAGCACAACTTGCCCCACCAACCCCTGCGAAACAGATGTGATTCCTTGGTTTGTTGTAAGAGCACTGAGAGGTTTAGCCCTGGTCTCCACACTCCAGCTGCCTAGGTAACGTTACAAAGCTGAAAATGTGCAAATGTGTGGGCCTGTATTAACACTTTCAACTTGCTAAAATGTACTTTATAGGTGTCTAATTACACCGAACAAACTGCATTAATATATCTAGTTAACTGTTCAATTATGCTACTGGCAACCATTTCTGGAAAGTCAAATTTAACAACTCTGAACATCTAACTAGTAGGAAAAGAGTTATGTTTTGATTGCACATGAATGTTAATGGTTAATAAAATCTCAAAGCTTCTGTATCATAATAATTTGGAGTTTAAAGACTCATTTTTGTATCAAGAACCAATATTTGCTTTAATTATCTTAGCATAATGCTGTATTTACAGAAAAAACTTATTAGAAAATAACAACAGACAGAAAATAGACCAAGGTCTTCAGCCTAAAAAGTCGCATGGGTCTGAATGCACTGGGAAGAGTCTGCTTGGAGCATATAGGACAAGATTAGTTTGATCCTGAAAAGTGGATGACTTAAGCTGCTAAGCTCATCCTCTTCTTGAGGACACCTGGAAGCAGCCTGCAGTGTAGTCTGGCTTAAAACAGCCAGCTGACACCAAGCTGAAGTTGTTACCCTGCATCTCCTTACAAAGATGTGCAGCCAACAAAACTCTGGCTCCTGCAAGCCAAGCCAAGTGCCAGGGAGACAGCCTGTCTGGACAGGGCATGCCCTCGTACCTCTCTGCAGTGAGACAATCTTTCTGCACTTCCATAAGAGGTGTTAATTATAGGCTGCCTTTGCCTTGCTCAGACTCCACTGGTTGGTCTGATATGTCACGTCTGAGTAGAAATTTCATTGATTTTATTACGTACAGCCAGTGTTTTACATAGCAGGATCAAGAGACAGAAGACAGGGAGTGATTAGCTGAAAAAGAGAACAAAAGCAGAAGGCCAGCAAGGGCAAGATGCAAGGATCAGGAGTCGAGGGCAGACTGGAGCATCAGCAGTTAGGGAAGAGAAGAGGCTCTTTGGAGCCACAAGCCAATTACATATAGCAAAGACATTCCCTGTTCACTGGCTGGATGGCCTCATCTTGCCTCCTGGCCTTACTCAGCCATTATGATCAGAGCCATGGCCCTTACTACCTCTGCCTCTTAGGAGGTGCATGTGGTTGCCCTGCCCATGTGGTCCTGACCTGCTCTGCTGGCTGCAGAACCTCTCCTCCCTAGGCCCCTGGTGACTTAGGCAGCTGCCAGTAATTCAGGAGCTGAGCTCTGCTATGCAAACAGGCTACAAAAATTGCTCCCAAAGACATTGGATGTAGTCAACTATCTGGAAGAAAATGTGAATCTACGCAGAGAAGTGGAACCAGAACTCTGTGCAGGTCCTGACCAAGGCAAACTTCTTCCCTGGCAGGCAGAAATTCCTTTGTTGGCCTCCAAAGGCAGAGATCTGCATAGCTCCTGGACACCGCAGTGGACACTACCCCTGGTGCTCCCAGTATCTATCACCTCCTTCTCAACTGCTTTTAAGATGATCACTGTACGTGCCCTTCCTTTCCTCTTCTTTAATCTACCAAACTAGAAAGATTGTCAGTGTCACAGTTAGTCCAGCTGTGCTGTGTTGTCATTTCACCCCAGGGGCACAAACCAGGGAGAGACAAGCGTAACTTATTCCTGTATGAACACTGTCTAATGTCCATGCCTGACAAACTAACAGCACAGAAGACAGACAACAGGAGCTTGTTTTACAGATCACTTCATCCCCTTTCTAGTTAATGGGGTTCTGGTGGCAAAATTATTGAACTGTCCATTTCCAGATTCTAGGCAGTACTTCTGCTCTTTTGATCCAAGACAAGCAGAATTAGCAACCTTGACATACTCCCTAGCAAAAACTCAACTGCTCATCTTACCAGTGTGCAGAGCACAAAAAAAGTGAGTGCAGGGAACTAGATTCACAGCTGGTGTAAATCATACCAACTCCACTCTTGTCGGTGGGGTTGCTCACTGTGGAGCTAGCCCAGCACCATTAAAAGGCCTTAGCAGTGTATTCCTGTTTTACTTCTGAAACAAATGAGCTGAATGCAGCATCTTGATCTCTAGCTGGTGACAAGAGACCTAACATGCTTCAGCAGGGTGACACAAAATGTTCCCAGATATCTTTATCACCCGCCAGGGCACTCCATTTGATTTCCCCAGCAGAGATCCTTAGTAAATCTACATTGTGAAGGAGAGACCGAGTTAATCTAGAACTGAATCAGGCATTTCATTCTGCAATACAGCAATACAGATCAGAAAGCACTAGGAAGGAGGTTAATCAGAGACAGAATCTCTCAGAGGAGGCAACATCAAGCTCCAAGCCTGTCAAGACCGAGTGTTGCCTATTCAGAACACCCTGTGGTCACAGCAGGCCTGTGTCTGCTGGGAACAACCACCTCACAGAAGCTCTCCTTGGGCGTGAGGCTACTTCCCAGCCTGACATTTGCATATGAGTGAGATATCTGCAAACTCTAATCACAGTTTTAAAAATAGATGAATTCAAGCATCAAATAGAGTAAGTTCAGAATGCAGATAATTAGTAATCAAGTCTGGCCTGCATTCCCTCCCATTCTGGACCTGGCCAAGAGACCCTCAGAGCTGCGTGTAAAGATGACAGGTCACCTGAGCAAATCTGCAAAAGAACCTCTGGGGTATTTAAGCATTCAAGTGGCAGCGTAGCACAGCACAGTCTTGCTTTAATGTACATTACCAGCTTTTAATTTTAAAATAAAACAGAAGTAGCAATGGGGGGCACTTTTCATAAAAATATGTTTGTGTATCTAAATGGCATGTAATAAAGTTCTCTGACATAACACTGATAACACATTAAGCCTAGGTGTATGTGCCTAGGGTTACATACATTTCCAGACTAATACTTCCAAACCAACACTTCATGTAGACTGCTTTGAATTCACTGAAATAAGAAGCACAGCCAGCACAAGGTCATACCTGTCCTGTCCCCTCATGCTCAGTCCTCATGCGTGTATCATCAGTTCCCGGATGGAGGGGTGAGTGGGCAAGCAGGTCTGGTTTAGGACACTACCTCTCTGCCAGATTACAATCTGAACACAGAACCTCTTCTGGGCAGGGCTCTAACAAGCCCACATTATCACCCGAGGGTTGAGGATTATGGTGACAGGAAAGGAATTACAGCATTCCCCCCAAAAAAAGAGCCTATTAACCTGCTGCAGAGCATAGAGCTCTTTCCTGTGGCAGAAGGTGCTGTCCCTGCTTAGGAATCACAAAAATGATGGAAAAATCCCAGGAATTTTTGGCTGCTTTCATCTGGAAACTTGTCCCAAAGTCATTTCTCAATGTGAAAACAAAAGGACACACAGGACTTTATCACCTGGAAGATGCTGCCTCAGATCTCATTCTACCCCAAAACAAGTACAGTTGAAACATACAACACTTAATTTTTAGGCAGCTGTGTCAGCCTTGGCTTTTTAACTCACTATTCAACCTTAACCTGCTGCAGGAATCAGAATGAACAAGGCTTGCTCAGCATCTGTGGCACTCTCCCACTTATTAGCTGCCCGGATCTCAGTGTGCAAAGCAGACAGCAGTATGAACAAATGAACAGTCCTCGCTGAGACGGAAGCAGCTGAAATACCCATAATGAAAATTCAACATTGAAAATGCTCTGAACTTACTTTCATTTTTTCAGGCTTACATTGAAAATCATTATTATTACCAAATGTTTGATTTACTTTTTAAAAGTGATTATAAATCTGAGACTCATGGTGATATCGTTACCTTCCCCACGGTGGGCATCAAAGTTAGAAAGATGTGTATTTAACTAATGACGCTGCAGATGGGACACAGGTACCCACACAGCTTCTAAAGTCCAAAATGGAACCCTGGAAAGGATCCAGGTATCCCTCAACTCGAGAGGAGAGAGGAGAAAAAAGAATTTCCGCTGTTGCTGCCCTGGTCACTCTGTCAACAAATCAATAAGAGCTTCAGTTTCTACTGTGAGAGCTTCAAATGCTGCATCATTTCTGCATTCTCAACAAGCTACTGGGTAGCTTCCCTGTCTTCTGATTTCAGTTCCAGAGAAGAAGAAATTTCTTCTGAACCATTTGACAACACGTTGGCAGAATAGGCTTTGCACAAAAATACCATAACTCCTTACCTCTTGCCAGCCTACAGAGATGGTGGAAAGTCTATGGAGAAGTGACTGTGCATCCTAGATGGCAACAATTACAGTCAGTGCTTAGCAAAGACACAGAAAAAATGGTGAAGGATGAAATGCCATGCATGGAAAATTGCAATGACCTTTTCTTACTACCTTAGGTTCCTCATTTTTTGTGCACAATCACTGTTACACGACAGTGACTCCTAGCACAGTGTGGTGGGTGGACCCTGGCTGGATGCTAGGTGCCCACCAAAGCCGCTCTATCACCCCCCTCCTCAGCTGGATAGGGGAGAGAAAATATAATGAAAGGCTCATGGGTCGAGATAAGGACAGGGGGGGATCACTCAGCAGTTACCGTCATGGGCAAAACAGACACAACTTGGGGAAATTAGGTTAATTTATTAACAATCCAATCAGAGTAGGGTAATGAGAAATAAAACCAAGTCTTAAAACACCTTCCCCCCACCCTCCCTTCTTCCCAGGCCTAACTTCACTCCCAGCTATTCTCTACCTCCTCGCCCCGAACTGTGCCGGGGGACGGGGAACAGGGGTTGCGGTCAGTTCATCACATGTTGTTTCTGCCGCTCCTTCCTCCTCAGGGGGAGGACTCCTCATGCTCTTCCCCTGCTCCAGTGTGGGGTCCCTCCCGTGGGAGACAGTCCTCCACGAACTTCTCCAACGTGGGTCCTTACCATGGGCTGCAGTTCTTCATGAACTGCTCCAGAGTGGGTCCTTTCCACGGGGTGCAGTCTTTCAGGAACGGACTGCTCCAGCATGGGTCCCCTGCGGGATCACAAGTCCTGCCAGTAAACCTGCTTCAGCATGGGCTCCTCTCTCCATGGGTCCACAAGGTCCTGCCAGGAGCCTGCTCCAGCACGGGCTTCCCACGGGGTCACAGCCTCCTTCGGGCATGCACCTGCTCCGGTGTGGGGTCCTCCACAGGCTGCAGGGTGGAATCTGCTCCACCATGGACCTCCATGGGCTGCAGGGGGACAGCCTGCCTCACCATGGTCTTCACCACGGGCTGCAGGGGAATCTCTGCTCCGGCGCCTGGAGCACCTCCTCCCCCTCCTTCTCCATTGACCTTGGTGTCTGCAGGGCTGTTCCTCTCACATATTCTCACTCCCCTCTCCAGCTGCAACTGTGCAGGTTTCTTTTGTTTCCCTTTCTTAAATATGTTATCACAGAGGCGCTACCACCGTCACAGATTGGCTTGGCCTTGGCCAGCGGCAGGTCCATCTTGGAGCCGGCTGGCATTGGCTCTATCAGACATGGGGGAGGCTTCTAGGAGCTTCTCACAGAGGCCACCCCTGTAGCCCCCCCACTACCAAAACCTTGTCACGCAAACCCAATATACACAGTTAGATCATGGCCTTCTGTGGCCAAACACTGTACACATACATACCATGTGAAACTGTCTTTACCACTGAGGTTTATATTCCGCTGGATATATTTCTTCTGAATACCAGAACAGAAAACAGCAGCTGATGCCTGTATAGCAGAAAGGTAGAGCTTGGTGATAAAACAGCAGTCAGACCTTCATCACTTTACTGCCTATAAGTACTTTTGGTGCTTGTAAAACTGTCCCTGCATCACATCTCCAGACAGAGTTCTCCTCATTTTTCCCAGTGAAGCCAGAAAACGTCTCAGGGCTAGGGTCACAACAGGTCTCTCCAAGCAATTAAGGAATGAAACACCAGCATCCTTTTCCTCTACTCAGCCCTCCCTCCCTTCCTGTCCAGGATGTTTTTGGCTAACTAACTAGTTAGAGGAGAGCCACATTCTGGACAACTTCAGGAATAAGGAAAAGCCCCAACTTCTTGCAGCAAAGTGCTAGAGTTGCTTATCACCTGGATACGCAGAAGAAATACCTGTACAGCATATAAATCACCTGTCATCATCCTCCCTGGAAAACTCATAATAGTCTAATCATTGTGATATCCACTGATATTACTCCCACTAACATTAATCCCGATTAGTTCATCTGGTATTAATGTGGATGTCACAAGCACATGATTTTCCAGGCTTGTTGTGTGCTTAAGACCATCCTGGTTTCTGCTTCAAGGAAAAAAGGTGTTCATTCATCACCTGTAAGACAGTCAGGCACCAAAGTCCCAGGATTTATTAACTATGCTGATCCCTTCTGTCAGGTCTCCCAGTGTCTTCCTCTTAGTGAAAAAAGTACTTCATACCCCGCCATTGTGCAAGCTCCTTGGTGTAGGGGATTTGTATTTTCATTTTGTTATTTTGCGTACATTCCACAGAGCTGAGTGCAACATCAGTGCTCAACAATTAACAACAACCTGTCCACAACTCTGGAGTCTCAAAATCCACCCAATATGTAGGGTCAGTCTTTTAAAGAGAGGGGAGCAGCTGGGGTTTCCTACATGTGCTCTTCTGTGTCTGTGCTCTCCCCTAGACAGCGGAGTGGGACCAGCCTGCAGGTCCCACAGGCACTGGGGATTTCATAGCAGCCTGCGGCAGGTAGCACAACTGCTGGTGAGAGGCATATTCTCCTGTAGTAACAGGAATGGGGATAATTCTGTCTGCTCAGCCCAGGCATCCTATCACAGAGCCAAGAGTTTTACTACCAATTCCTTCAATGCTCTTTTACATTTCACTAACTCTGCCTTAGACATGGCTGGAATATAAAGTATAATTCCACGTGAAGGAGCATCAGCTAACCCATGCTGCCCTCTTCAGGAGCTGCTATTAAATCATTACCAGGGTGCAGCACAACCCTGCTGGGCAGGGAATAATTTGGACTGGTTTTCATGAACAGGCATATCAAGAACTTCATTTTAGCAAAGATAAAGTGCTTCTCAAAAGGAAGGGCTTTTTCTACAGCACTAAACGCGCTCATCTTCAGCTCAGGCTCATAGGAGCAAGAATCAGCTTTCCTTCAGGAAGAACATGCACCCAGGAGATACAAAGGAAGACGAAGAGTAGGGGCAGTAGTGGCAGCAGCTATACCCACTGCCTGTAACTGGGGGAGCGAACAGATGGAAGGAGATGAAGGGTAGCAAAACCCATGCTCCCTGCTTCATGTTCTGACGCAGTGGATAGGACACACATGGGGATTCCCTGACGGCACATGCCATCACACCCATACCACAGTGAGCTCAGCTGCTTGATCACAGTCACAGACTTGAAACACTGGCACCGTCCTACTTCGACAGAGGACTTCATAGCTCAGGAAGCAAAGCATCCAGTGACAAAGCAGTTGGTCCACCCAGTGACAGGAATATGTTGCCCCAGAACAACACGGATGGGCATGTCATGCACAGGAGAGGAACATTGCCTGGAGCCAATGTGCACACTTCTCTGGGTCTTGTCCAGTCATAAACTGAAGTAGGTGTGGAGAAGGGGTGAGTATCAAACAACAAGGACATAGCAATCAAAATGCAAACATTAATAGAACGCATGAAGTGGGAATAAGGGAGGACTTTAGCATTACATCAGTATGGGGAAAGACCAGAAAGTCCTTGAGAGAATTTCAGCTAGTTACGTTTCATTAAAGAGCTAGAATTCAGCACAATGAGGCTGTGTTTCAAAGGTGCAACTCCATCTGGGAAGGTCATGGTCTAGCATGTGCTGCAAAGGCCTGCCAGTAATGCTGTCTCAGTAAAGGGCTTTCAGCTTCTTCCCATTACACAAGAGGAAAAAGCTAGACCCGTCATATCCAAAGCAGCTATCTGGAGGCAAACTACGGCACATTTCAGAGATCGTGTGTTTATAGTCCAATGATGTTTAAATCTTTTGCTCCCATCTGCCACCCAGGGACATCTTTGCATTTTGCTTTTATTTATCACCAAAGTCTATTCTCATTCCAGCCCACAGAGGCTAGTGAACAGTGTTTCTTTATTTTTCATTCCAGAGGATTATTACTTATGTTGAACCCATTTGTCCCTAACAGAGATGTAAGATGTAGTTCCCTAGGAATTCAGATGTTATTTAAAGTTCTTTTCCAATATCCAATTTGCCTTTTATTTATTTAGGGAGCTATTTCAGCAGGAACCTTGCTGTTGAGAAACACCATGACTTGTTTACAGCACTGGTCCTGAAGGCAGCCAGGAGCTGGGGGAGTTGGGCAGGCAGCAACATTACAGATTAAAGTAGTAATTACAACAGAGAATACAACATTAAATAAAAGCAAAAATAGGAAAGACAAGGGAGGAAAAGGTAACATAAATTGGGAAAAATACACTGGTCCTTAGGATAATCACAGTGCAGGGATTGGAGTGTGCTCCTGAGCAAGCACTTCCCAACCAGACATCACCTCACTTCAGAGTAGCTCTCCCCGTGCATGTTGTCATCATGTATGTGGCTGCTAGCCGGGCTGCCATGTCACCTTTCCAGAGGCTATCAGCCTGCACTGACGGGATGGCTCCTGGACCACCGTTCAGCAGAAGGGCTTGTCTGGCTGCAGCGGGGCATGGGGCTGGTAACTCCCAGTGACACGTGAATTCCTGACTGACCAACTCTGCTCTGTTGCAGACATACTGTGCAGCCCTGGGCAAGCCTGTTCACCTTCTCTTCTGTCAAAAGTGCTGGGTGACAATGACAGTCCCCTTCTCACTGTCTCACAAGAAAGTGATATACTTGTGACCGTCTGGAGCTGCTTTGAGCCTGCCTGATAGGAGAAGAGGGACTGAACAAAATCTTGCAGCCAAGCATTCCTAGGCCCCCTCGCAATACAGCTCGCAGTCAGACATGCAGCGAGGGAAGGGGACTGGACTTGGTCAGGTACCAGGGGCTGAGTAGCCTCATTCGCATGGAACTTCTCTGGGAATAAGGCTCCTTGTGCAGAGAACTAGCCAGGTCCCTCTGCACAGCACCACGCTGCCAGCCGGACACTCCCTCTGCAGTACTCGCTTTGCAGCACCAAAAAACTGCATTCTTCTTAACTGTAGGGGCTTCTGAACAAGCATTAAGAATCATAGAATCATAGAATCATTAAGGTTGGAAAAGACCTCTAAGATCATCAAGTCCAACCATCAACTAACACCACCATGACTCCTAAACTAGGCCCTGGAGTGCCACGTCTACACCTTTTTTGAACACCTCCAGGGTTGACGACTCCACCACCTCTCTGGGCAGCCTGTTCCAATGCCTGACCACTCTTTCGGTAAAGAAATTCTTCCTGATGTCCAATCTAAACCTCCCCTGACGCANGCCTCGTTGCCCTTCTCTGGACACACTCCAGCACCTCAGTGTCCTTCTTGTACTGAGGGGCCCAAAACTGAACACAGTACTCGAGGTGCGGCCTCGCCAGTGCTGAGTACAGGGGCACGATCACTTCCCTACTCCTGCTGGCCACACTATTCCTGATACAACCCAGGATGCCGTTGGCCTTCTTGGCCACCTGGGCACACTGCCGGCTCATGTACACCCGTGCCCCAGACACAAAGTAGCTGCTAATTATTCCCACTGCTGTTAGTTTCTTTTGGTCTCACTCTCTGATCATTTAAGGGGAAGTAGATTATGCAATAATTGAAGGTTGGAACCAGCAAACCCCCCCCTGCCCCCCCCCCCCCCCCCCCCCAGCAGGGGATACACATTATTTAACCATAAAAAATATTCCAAGGGTTATTACCATGAAAACCGTGATTAATTAAATTCACAGGAATTATTTCTGAGACATGTAAATGGGAAGATTCCTGCAGAGGAAAAGCTGGGGAGCTGGCTCCATCCTGACAGCAACACAGCCATGGAGTGAGAGGAAGCCCCGAACCTACCCCCATGACTCTTGTGCTACACAGTGAGCAACAAAGCATGCAAAGGAATGGGAATGGTGGAGACTGGAGTCAGTGTCTGCTTAACCCATTCAAAATGTCCATCTAGAAAGGCCACAACCTCCTGAGCGTCTGGGTTCCTCCATGCTAGCAGGCTGCTATCCCCTTGCACAGGCATTAAGAACACTCACCAAAAAGTGCATAGACTTAGGTCACCATCCACTGCGCAGAAGCCTCCATGAACATACCCAGGGCCTCACTGACTGCCTTACAGAGAACTCAGAATGGATCCTAGATGCTGACTGAACCTCTTTGTCCCCTTTCTTCCTCCAGCCCAATCAATCAGCAAAACATCACCAGATCAGGGGCTTGCCTACTGATCTCCAGAGGAATCTGACATCCACGCAACAAGGCACTTGTCTCCTGTCTTTAGATCTGACTTCCACTTCTGGCAATACAACTTTCACTGCAAGAACCAAACACATCTCAGCCTAAGGTTGCAGTTATCTCTGACGAGCCAGAGGCAATTTTTAGAGCTAAATAAAACAACGGTAAAGAATATTGGCCCTGGGTGTAAACCTACATCATATGCAATTTCTTACCTAAAATATGTCAAATTTAGGATAACATAGACAACGTAAGAGTGGCACATGACTTCAAACCTAAAGTCCATTCAGCCCAAGATCCTGCTTTTGGCAACAGACAGGAGAAGAATGTCTAAAGAAGAATATAAGAATTAGGAAAATCACGTAGCGGCATGTCCCCAACCTCTGGTGATGTGCATACAGTTTGGAAACTTTCTGAGTCAGAGTGGGGTGGGTCTTTGGTATTTAATATTCACAGATGGATTTTTCTTCCACAATTTTATGCTTTCATTTTTTGAAACTTTTAGCACCTACAACATCCTGGCGCAAGGAGTTCCACAGCTTCAGTATGCACAGTGTGAATAAGTATCTCTTTTTTTTTTTTCTTTGAGTTTGATATATGTATTGTCGTGTCCTTCCCTCCACCCCCAGCTCCTTCACGAACAGAGGCAGTGAACAATCATTCCTTCCTCATCCTTCCTATTCCACATGATTTTATACACAAATATTCCATTTAATTGTCTCTTTTCCAAGGCAAAACTGTCCTCATAAAGAAGGCATTCCAGATCTCTGATCACCTTTGTCTCTCTTGTCTAACATTTTTTAGTTCAATTCTTTGCTTTCTGAAATGAGGGAACAGCACTGCATAAAGTATTCAAGGTGTGTAACACCAGGAATTCATGCAAGGACATAATTCTGTAAGCTGTTTTGTTCCTTCTCCAAGAACTCCTAACATGTTTTTATGACTGAGTGCTATGCCAGCATTTCCATATAAGTATTTATTACAATCCCAGGTCTCATTCATGACAACAATCTCCTCTGTACTCATCACTGTATACACAAAATTAGGATTGTTCCTCCTTCTGCTCATCACTTTCTGTTTCTCTACACTGAATTACATCAGGTCACCCACTCACTACATAGAAGAGTTTCCACAGCACTCTGCACTGAACTCCTATTTTTACTACCTTGAATAGCTGAGAATCGCCAGCAAACATAGTCATTGTTTGTCCTTTTCGCCAGACCATGTATGAGTATGTCGAACAGCTGAAGCACGGATCCTCACAGGATTCCTCGGGTGACCTCCCTTCACCGTGAAAACTGGCCATTTACTCCTATATGCTTTTAAAGTTATGTGTCCATCTGGGGACCTGTCCTCTCAGGCCATAGCTGCTTGCTTTATTTAGAAGTCTTTCACAAGGGACCTTGCTGAATTCTTTTTGGAAATCCAAGTGAAATATAAAAATCCAGTTCTTCTGCCCCACATGTTTGCTGCCTCCTCCAGAGAACTCCAAGACATTTGTGAGACATGCCTTTCTTTACAGGACTCCTAAGTCTTCAGCGTGTCGCATTTACTCACGTGCTACTGACTTCATGCATTCCTAAAAGAACAAGACACTGATTCCTCCCGCACCCCATGCTGTCTCCAGGTTTTCCCTGACTAGGTTATAATGACTGGTGCACAGGGAGTTTTCCCAAGTGGTAGCATTGACATACCCTGGAAATATTCAGCCAAACGTTCCCATGAAATCATGCCTGAAGCTGCGCTGAGCAGCACAGGACAGCTGGGAGAGGTGCCCCCACTGCAGAGGTGTGTATCAGAAAGGTCAGAGGTGGTGCAATGAGGGGAAGGTGAGCACTCTCATCCCAGTTGCATGATGGTGCTCCTTCTCCAGGGGCACAGGAAAGCTCCCTGGCTCTTGGGTGCCAGTCCGCAGCTCTGCCATTGGCAATGGGCTGTTCATCTATGTCCACTCACAGCTCTTAACATGCCCTACCACAGAGACTCCTAAAACCAGCTTCAAAACAAGGGGTTCAGTTCCACACTCAGAATAGCAGCACAGATGCAGCAGACAGCAGACTGAAAGAGCATGTGTAACTTGGGAGCCATTTGTCACAGACTTTGTTTAATTTCTTAGACCGAAGAAGACAGAAGAATATAGGATTAATCACTTTAAATTCTACATAGTGACAAACCAGCAAGTGCATTTAACAACCAAAATATACTTTATAGACAGTAATAGATACTGTTAAAGTGTAACCTGATATTTGGATTATCAAAGGCAGAGTCTATCAATTTTTGGTTTTGTATTAAAGTTGTTTTTTCCGTCCATTGAAAGTGGCTCTTTGTGATTTCACAGGGCATTACACTTTATGTGTCTCATTTGCTGCACCCAAAGGAATTTCATTCTGCTACATTAAAAAATACCTTGGGATGCTGGCTAAGCTTTTAACTTTCCAGAACACACTGTTCCATGTCTGTCTCCATCCCAGCAGTTACCTTCTTTGAATGTCTAATTTATACATACATATATGTATATAATGTAATGCACATGTCATATTGCCTTTGTCACAATGAGGATTCTGTCTCTATCCTGTTGTGCCAAATCCATGGTCAGCAGCCCAGCTTCTACCACACTTGTCTGGAAGGGATACACCTGATCTCTGAAGCACACTTAGATGTCTGTAAGTGCTTCTGCTTTCCTGTGCACTACACACAGGTGGAGAAACAGGAAACTACATCAAAGTTCATTTTTCTGCAGATGTCATACAGATGCATGCTGCACACAAAGATACAGGTGGGTATGCTTTCACTCTCACGTTAGTCTTTTTTCTTTCGAGGTAAAGTACAGGGCATTCTAGCTGAGTGTTACCATGCCAAAGCGGGACTACCTCTTAGTAGAGAATCATCCCAATCATATCACCATGACTACCATCCATCACAAGTGCCATCACAAAACCCACTTCCAAATGCATCATTTATCCGTCCTTTAAAACAACAGCAACCAAACACCAGCAGTTTTGACTCAGTAGTAAGCCTGGTCTCCCACTTGTCCTAAGCTCTCAATGCCTCTAGCTCCCTGCACACTTGCCCTTCCTGTTATTGTCACTATATTGCATTGGCTCAGATCTTGCTGCCATTAGATCCTTATTCTGAAGGATCTTCCTACAAAGTAAACTTGGGGAAGGCTTAGTATATTGCTGAATCTAAGCTTCCTAGCGGGTCTTCCCCATCTGCATTATTGCTTCACAAAGCTGTTCACGGGAACTGATGGTTTAGCTTGGTAGGTGGTTTGAACCTGCTGTGCAACACACACAGACAAAAGCAGAGAAGGGGCTAGGTCCTGCACAGTTATGCGATCTGGTGGGCTACCTTTTTAGAGCACCACTATAGTCCACAGTTTCCAAACACAAGCTGTGTGTAAGGCATAGCTGGGTGACTCATTGTGAAATGTAGCCCACTGCCACGACAATGCATATTACATGCCTTATAAAATCATTATGAAGAGAATTGCCAGGGCAGAGGAAGCTGCACAGCATTTTCATGGTTTGTTATAACATGAAGGGATCCAGAGTGCATGCTGCTTCTCTTATCTTCACTGCAGTGGCCCAGAAAGTTCTCTTCCCCAAGACCTCCAGCCTGCTTGAACGAGAGAGTTGCTCACAAATAAACGGAGGATTTTCCTTCTCAGAATGTGGATGAAAGCACATCCTTAACTTTTCTATTAATTCTCCTCACCACGACAAGTAGCTGCTCACATCCAGAGCACAACGGGAGCATGAACTGACTTTGCAGGATGCCAAGCACTCCTGCCCTGGCCAGCCTCTCTGAATGCTCTGTGAGGAGCTTTGCTACCACCTGCACCATACACAGTGGGTACGCAGCTGCTCAAGAAGAGTCAAAACCAAAATTCCACTCTACATCAAGTGCAACATCTTGGAACTAGCCAGGAGGAGGCAGCAGAGCAGCAGGGGCTTCTGCCACTGCAGCAAGCATCCATCTACAATCTGCCCCTACGGAGAAAGAAAAAAACCTGTCCAGTCTGAGAAGAACAGAGAACAATGCTCAGAAGCAGCCCCTGATTCTTGCTGGGCACACACAGAGCCACAACAGAGTGGAGCTTCAGTTTTTCTGCCATGATTCAAGCAGTGACACCAAGCTACATACAAAACAGAGAGATGCTGGGCATCACAGGCAGAACGGAGAAGTCTGAGCTTGATGTGTTTCTCTCCTGAATTTTCTCACAACCTCCAATATTATTATAGTGACGCACAACACCAGAGAATATAATTGCTGTAGTGATTACTTACAGCCATTACATTAAGCTTTAAAATGCTCCTTTCAAATTGAACAATGTTTTTTCAAAGTCAACAGCTGGTTCACAGCTTGAAAGCAACAGTTAAGATAAATTAAATAAAAAGGGTAATAAAATCACAGACTAAATTTAATTTCTGAAGCACATGCAAACCCCAGCAATGCATTTAAAATATCTTTTAAAAACATCCACAGAAACAAAAGTCAATACAACCAACAATTATACTGTGCTCATTAATAAGAATGTGATGTATGAACACAAATAACTGTGTATAATTCTAAATATACTTAAAACAGAGCACAAAAACAAATTCATGCAGCATTTATAGCCCTAGTCCAGGGGGATAAATGAAATAGAAGTTTCAAATGAGATTTGTAAATCTTGGGAGAAGGAAAAAAAAATATTTTTTTATATATATATATATATATATTCTTCCTCTTAAGGTACATACCTATATATATAAAGTGTGGTTAATGAAAATGCCACTTCCCTACCCTTAGGATAAAAAGGTGATCAGTACAATGCCAGGAGCCTTTATCAGCTCTTGAAATGCACTACTGGAATGACAGGCAAGACTTAACATTTCTAGAGTGTACGACTTCATTTGAATGCCAAGAGACTTTTCTCTGGCCTGATCTTCTGTTTGCCATTGGGAGAACACTATTCACAACTCAAATGGCCTCTGCTTGTCTAGCAATGAAGTGCCAAAGCTACACATCCATTCGGACGACAGAGAAACGTAAAGGAGCCACACCCTGGCTTTCTTCCACACTTGTCAGAAAAGCTTTCCACCTACCACACCATTCCAAACAGGCCAACTAGCAAGGAAGCTGTCTCTTTGCCTCCATCCTTTATATTGTTGATCAGCTGTTCAGCATTTTACATCCTATTGTACTTGAAAATGATGCAAGAATCAAGAATAAATATTCCACCTTCTTTAACACAACTGGGTTTTTTGCCATATCAGAAAGGCTGTTTCTCATCAATGCTCATTAGCAAGAAGAAATATCCCAAACCAGTTTTCCTTGTACATCTTTCCAGTAGGCAGATAGATCTGGTGTCACAGTTTTACAACACATATATGAGACAGGTATTTTGCAACAGACAGGTATATTCTCCCAGTTACACACCATTTTCCTTCCTTCCTTCCTGTTAGTCCCTTGCAAGAACCAATAGGTACTATGACAGAAAGATTAGCCAGCCACTTGCTCTAGAAATCACTGGGACTACCTGTGTAGTAAAAACTGCACTAAGTACACATCCAAAAGAATGAGATGAATATGTAAAAGAAGATGTACCTCATTACTTTTAAGGAGAGGCATCTCTGTGAAGGTGGATTACACCAAATATTTTCCTACACTTGATGCACAAGCAAGATTTTGGCAGGCACTCAGAACAAGAGGACATGTTGGCATATATTCAGCATGTGGTTCATCTCATCTACATTTATCTGCCGAAAAGGCAAGGTCATCTAAGCTAGTCTTTTAGCTTCCTTCTGTAGCCTGAAGAGAGAAACAGACACCCACAGAGAGCACTTGCTTAGCTACCCTAAGTACCCCATCTCAGGCTGGGATGGATCCCTCTCTCTCAAACAATTCAAGAGAGCCCAGAGGATTGGCTTAGGCTGGACACCTAGTGGAATCTGGCTTCGTTTAAAATTAAATCTCCTACCTAGGGTCCAGCTGACACAACAGAAAGAATACCAACCGCTATAAAGATTTTTTTAAAGATTTGTTGTAAAGATTTTTTGTTTCTTTTAATGTTGAGGGAGCTGTCTGAACATGTTTGCAAATATGAAGGAGACTCAAGTTGATATAAGCAAAAAAAAAGAAATAACTAAATTTTAAAAATAGTCTAACTTACATAATTTCCATCCAGCAAAGGTAAGTAAGGCTACATATGTAAGCAATACTAATACTGACTATGTCTCAGTTGCATCTCAGCACTGACACGTATGTCCCGGATGGATGTTACATAATGTTTTTGGAAAAATAAGCGTCTTCCAGTGATTTCTGAAAGTAGAACTGGGTGTGCTGCTATAGCCTGGTCCTGAAAGAACATTGTGTGTCCTACATACACTGCAATGAAATGCATTCCAAAGTGCCATGCAAAATGTCACCTTATCTCGCTTAAAGTTATTCCATCTAGTAACATCAGAGAAATTATGACAATATGTTGTTCTACATGAAAGTACATGACAGCGCTATTTGTGAGAGCTGGCAGCTGCCACTCTCGGCAGAGCAGATGGCAGTGATAAAAACACAATGCAGAGAACAGGTTGATAAAGACATATCTGTCATTACACTTTTGCTGTACAATTACACTCAACTCCAAGATACAATCAAAATGCATGGCTGTGTCAGTCTCGAGCAGGAAGACCTTGCTTATCTGAGGAAAATAACTCTTGTATAACAATTAATTCTGTACATGTTATTAATCAGAATCATTCATCTCCTGTCCACAGGAGCAGAAAAAGCAGCCAGGAAAGACATCCAAAGTCTTTAAAGTCTTATGTGTTCATACTTCTATTCTTGCAGAGGGAGAGACAACCATTCATCCCCTGTAATGGAAAATCAGAGTCAGCCACGATAACAAACACTCTCATGGCAACCATCAATTTACACTCCCATCTAAGGACCAGAGGGCATGTTACCTCCCATTTTCACTTTTTTTTTTTTTCCTTTTTTTTTTTTGGCAGGGGGGTTGGGGAGCAGGGGAAGGCGGTCGTTAAATGAGTGTAATGCTCATGGAAGGTACCAGCCAACCACTGCTGGAAGCAGAAACAGTCTACTTACCCTAAGGCACACATGGCAGGGCAGCAGCGGTACCAGCCCTTCCTCCCCTCATCCCTGCCCCAGGCAGAGAGGGCCATTGCTAATGCTGACAGGCACTTCTCCGCTGCGATGGTCAGTAAAGGCATATACCACCCAGGCGAGCCATGAGAGCATCTTCCTGATGCAGATGGCTGGAAGGGAATTGATTGCCATCATCTCACAGAAGCACCACAATCGTAAGCAGCAGTCACTACCAGCATGGAGCCAGTAACCCTGATGTGGCAGAGCTTCAGGTGCCCTCAGCAGCATGGCGGCTGGACATCAGTCCTGCAGGGAGACCGCCAGAGCACCAACATCAAACTAAACAGCTTTCTCTCACTTTGCAGAATGAAGAATCTACAGATCCCAGTTCAGCTTAGATCAACCACTGAAAATACTGATTCAGAGAACAAGGATGCTAAACAATATTCACGGCCTGTTAACTCCATTAAGACACTTGGTAATAGTAAAGCCTTCTTTTTAAATGGGCAAACTAATAAAATCAACAAGAATTTTAAGTTCTAGCTGAAAATCTGTTAGCTTTTGTAGCAGAGAATCTAGACCTGGGGCACGAACATAAAATGCATATATAATGTTTACTTTAATGTATGACCTCCAAGCATGGTACCTGTTTAATGTTGATTCCATCCTTGCTTATTAAGTGATCAGAGTAATTAACCTTGCAGTACCTGTGTACTAGTTTTGAAATGTCTGTAAAATAAACAGTAAGAGTGTTTTTAGCACTATATGTGTTCTTACAAGACGTTAGTGGAGACCACTTGTATTTTCCAAGATAAACAAAAATTAATTTCTAACACCACAGTAATTAATGTTATGCAATGTAAGACTAATGTACGGGTAATTAACATGATAAAATATAACATGGCTGATACATGACCAATAGATACAGCTAAATGCATATATAATTGAAATAGTTAGGAATAAAGATTAGCAGGTTTTAAACCTTGGTATAGTCAGAGAAAGAGCTGCTCTCCTAGGAAAAAAGTGCTCATATCTGCCGCTCATTTTGTTTCTACTAGAACAAAAGATAGTAAGCCTGACAATAACCTGTTAAGACATTCTACTTGCAATTCTTATATACGATTGGCTACACTATTACATTTAAATCTTGTGTGGTTTACTGTGCAAGCATACATTATATACTGATACAATTTCAAAAATTTGAGTTAGTTTAGGAAACAAATAATTGAAAAATTGGCATCTAATTAGTTTGTTTTATGTAACAGTACACAAGCTTAATAAAGAGAGCAGAGCTGATGAGATGGAACCCCAAAAGACGGTTATGAGCTATAAATTATCAGAAGATATTATTCAGCTGCCCCATCTCACTCCTGCAGCACTCAGAACTTGGCACTTCCCATGAAAGGTGGCAACGCCAATCTTAAATGCAACCGCCTATACTAATACACGAAGGGAATTAATCCTATGACGGTTTGAGAAGTGAAGAAGTTAATTTATACCAGAAGCCTGACAGCCCCTAACTCCGACTCACAACTGCAATTATTATCCATAATAAAATACCTGGTTATTAAAAATGTGGCTGCAAACCTTGGATCTCTGCAAGGTCCACTTCGGTCCCCATGCCCTGAACTGGATAAGCTTCATCTTGCAGGTTGGTTTTGAACTTTTATGTTTTCTGCTTCCAAAGGCATCATGAACTTCTGGATCTATGCTCACCTGATGCGACTATAGAGTCCTTTTCTTTAATAGCCCACTACAGTTACTGCTAGACCCTCCTTCCTTTGTACAAATAATTGGCCAAATAATACCATTTAGAACCTAATGTCTTTTAGGGTTCCACCTTTACATACCATAGCGACACAATTTATGCCAGCCTAAAGGCAAGCTAGAGTGTAAGCTTAATAAGATGTATATAAAGTTAATATTTCTTAAAATACAGGATTTACAAAATATTGTGTCAGCCATCAAAATGTTATGAAATGTTATGAAAGTTTCAATGTAACTTCCATAGTTTCACCTTAGTTTATCTTCTTCTTTACAAAATGGGAAGGAGGTATATCAAGAATGTAAATTCTTCACTTGTTGTCATAAATTGGTTCTTATTTAAGAGCAACTGCAGTAACTCTGATGAGCACAATGTAAATTCCAGCTTAGGAAACCATCACCACTGAAGGTCGCAGTGGAAGGAAACATTAATTCTCAGGACAGGCTTTCCCCATCAAGCTGCAACAGTCACTTCGGGGCCGGTCTCATCAACTGTCAGGATAAGGGCAGAAGTCCCACAGAAAGCGTCTTCTGATGGCTCCTGCACAAAGCATAGGTAATGACGAAACAGACCACCTCCCTTGGTAATTCCAGAGTGCTACGCTGCCAGAAGGGACATGGAGTTCCTGAGGAGCCGAGTGGCAGCCTGAAGTCCTGAGGAGGTGGAAAACCTTTGGTGCTGCTGTTGTGCTCCTGCAGTGATTGTCCAAGAAATTACTCAGTATAAGAACACACCTCAAAAGAGCACCAGAAAGGACCTGAACCACAGCACACCTGGGATTTGAGACAAGGCAGTCCAACAGCAGAGTCTCCTCACACTCAGATCCCTTTTTGCCCATTCTGCTAATATAAAGGAGAGGCAACTGATGGAAGCCACCAGAGAGTGCTGCTGTGCTTTGCATGCTATTGCTCACGCTGGCCGAGCACTGCAGAAGTGTTAGAATTAGACCCAGGATGCTCTCCAGAAACTCCCTTGCATGGCTGTATGTGATGCAGTGGTGGAGAGGGTTTAATCTTTAATAAAAACTACAAAGTCAACCCATCTGACGCTATTTTGCCCATCAGCAGTGCAAGTAATTTACAAGTCCCTACTTGGGTTTATGTATTTGGGGCATCTGTTTAGTTTTTATTACTTCTGGTCCCACACTCCTTCACAGATCAAGTAACTGCTTTCCCTATTTGCTAATTCCAACAGCTGGTTATTACTCACCAGAATCCTGCTATACTCGCCTGGGGAAGAATCATAAATAAATGTATACAAGCAAGCAGATGCTGTCATTTTAAAAATTGATCCGCCTAGTAAAAATGTCCTACTTGGGACTCAAGTGGTGAATCACTGAGCATGTCTCTTGATGTCATTTTAATAAAATCCAAAAAACAATCGCAGGACTTTGTTCATTAATTCAAATTAGTAAATGAGGAAAGAGTGTTATAAAAAGAGAATATTGCTACAAATAAATAATTAAATTCTGAACAGGCCAAACACCTGCTCTTTCCAATGAAGACAAAGGCAAGATAAGATACAGAGCATTTTTTTTTCTCTAATATTTGGTGTAACTAATCACTTTTCCACCAGCGGCAGACAAGGTAACATCAAGTAACCATGCGTCCTGGCACCTATGACTGTAAACAGAAGAGAGAAATACATATAGTTTATCAGACTTTATTATCTCTCCTAATTGTGTGCCTGTTTATTTGGGTTTTTTTAAATAGGTAATTTCTTTCTGAATGTCAGTGCTAGGAGAAAGTGAGTTGCCTGGATCATATTTAAAAAATACACAGAATATAAAAGAGAACAAAAAGTGCTTTGCAGACTATACCGCAGGAAGCAGCAGGGAAAAACCTTGGTACCAACTTTTCCTCCATGTTTTAAAAGGGACATCTTTCTGCAAGGTTAGGCAGTCTGGCTGCCAAAATCTTTAAAAAATTTACTTCTGATGAAAGCAGCAAAAGTTTCAGTGATGGTGGCACAATCCACAGGGAAATGGGACTCTTTCTCATCAATTTCTGCAGGCTACACAGACGACAACAATCTTTGTTTTTTGGCAGCGGGAATTAAATTATCTCTTGTTGACTTGGAATGGAAATGTCTAGCACTGAAGTCACCCACCTCCTTGCTCAGGCAGCTCACAACAAAAAATATCTGCATTAGTTTACAGACATTTCAAAACTAGTATGCATGCACTGCAAGGTTAATTACTCTGATAACAAAACTTCCCAATTCAGCTTTTGCAGATCTGTTGGGTTTTTTCCAATACAGACAATTTCAACCAAATTGCTAAGATGCAGTACAATATTATGAGATTTTAGTGGATTTTCCCCCTAGACTAAAGGCCAAACACACAAGACTTAACACACACCTGAAAACCTATCTTTATTAGCTTAGCAGATACACAGCTCAGCCCTTTCAAGACTGTTGATGCTACATCAGCATTCAAACCATTGTACCAAATATGACTGACTAGAAATAATTGTCTTCCAGTGTATGCTCAAAGAGAAACACTGAACCTCTCTGAATACCCAAAACCTAAAATCTACTCCCAATTGGTTCTTCACCTACAGTAAAACTGCTAAAGCTTATCATGGCCTTAATGCTCCACCATTGCGCTAGAGATTACGTGTTCAGAACTTGGTGTTATTTAAAATACCAGAAAGAAAATCCAAATCTTAAAAATGTAATTTGTGAAAATATACCTAATATTCAAACTAGGAAAACTATGGTTTAGCAAGAATTGTATTAACCAACTTGAAGGGGAATAAAAGTTAATATAAACAGCAATAAAAATTGGACAGTCCGTAAGCACAAGACTAGTAACACTTGCTAGCATCAGAAATTACAAATATTGAACACAAGGTCTAACAAGAAGCTTTCCTTGCCAGTTAAATACTTTCTCCTATAGCAGCATATATTAACATTTAGCAATCAAGGAGGAGAAAATTCTAGATCAAGGTGCTAAAATCACACAATCACAGGACGAATTTAAGGTGCCAAGAGAAAGGCAATTAGAAGACAGAGGAGAGATGGGCCAGCATGATAAGCCAGTGCAGCAAGTCTGAAGCGTGACAGAAGACAAGGAAGCCATTCAAACAAGACAGCTGGGGAATGGGGTAGAGGAGAGTCACAAGCAACAGCAGTGGCTATAGGAGGACTCAAATCAACTCTTTTTTTCCCAAAAGCACTAGTGACTGAGCATGGGACAAAGAAGAATGAGTGTTCTCTCAGTACGAAAGGTGATGATTTTAACTGTAAATGTAAGATTTTGCATCAAGTCTGAAGATTTCAACCCCAGACAAGTGACACTTTTAAAATTTTTCATGAGTTACAAATTCCTCATTTTTTGTTATGTTGCTTTAGGTTTTGGTTCATGACATTAAGACATTCCTCAGAGTTGCTGAATTTTAAGTAAAATAATATCTTCTTTGCAGTCAAGTATTAAGTACTGAGAACACGTTCAGGGCACGTTATCAAAGCAAGCTGGGGCTGAAAGATGCCATGCAAAGTGTGTTAGAAGATGGAGGTGCATATTCCATACAGGCAGCACATCTTAAGCACAGATTAAAAGCATGCAGCATAAACCACCAAAAGGACATCGCCTCACAGCAGCGTTCATCCTTGACGCTTCTAGGCTCCTCTCACATTACTCAGATCAGCATGCAAGGTCCTAGATAGGCTTTCTTTCTAATACTTAAGATCAACATTGATTAGAGTATCTCCCGGTCTTCCAGGAGTCATCTACTTGTTAATAGCCGTCCCACTTTCAGAACAGAAACATTTCTGAAGTGAGACAGCTATCTTCCTCATACTATCACTATATGGTTAACATGTAAGCTACAGCAGAAAGAAAACTAGATTGGATTTATACATTCCCCTTCAATGCAAACAGCTGTGTCAATCATACAATTACTAAATTCCAGTAGACTTGCTAGTCAAGGGCCCAAATGACAGTATCTAGACTGAGTTTTAGCGATACTGCACTGCTTATGGACACCTGGCCTACAGTTTCACAGAGCCTTTAACCCAGCAAAAAAACGGCAATGCCACCGAAAGGAATCGCTCCACTTTCTTCACCCACTTAAACCCCCTATCGCCCCTTTCTTTAAATCTGTAAAAGCATACACAGTTACGCGATGAACCAGGTGATGAGACTGACCCGGGCTAAAACTAACCTAAGAAAATGAGTCTGGAAGAGGTTTCCATCCCAGTTCATTATGCAGCTGCATGAAGACTTGTAGCAGCGTAAGGGCACAAACACAAGAAAGAACGGCCTGGCATGAGCGGGACTGCTCTTTCCATCAGCAGCACCCCGGAGCACCAGCTTACAGCAGCCAAGAAACTCTCCATTACGCAAATGTATTCTGAAAAATACCATAAAAAGCAGTGCAAACAAAAGCCTGCCTCTGCCACCATATCAGCTACCGGCAGCAACCGAGGAAGTGCAGTACGAGAAAGAGGTAACTACACCCGACACCGGCAGGCCACCAGCAGCCGGCCACTGGCCCCTCCGCTGGGCAGCCAGGACGCCCGAAGGGGCCCAGCCGCGGCACCGGCCGAAGCCAGCGGCAGCTCC